>JALAZF010000006.1:4715000-5285000 GCA_022829125.1 Lathyrus tuberosus | reverse complement strand
AATCACAATTCAGTTGATCAATTATACTAAGAGCGGTAAGTAATTGGTCAAAACGAGATCGTAATCTAGCACACTTTTACTTTACTTTGTTATTCACAAGATGAACTTTTATGGTTTTATAACTTGTAGGAAAGAAATTCTGGAATTTGTTTCACTTGCAGCCTATGCGTGATCAAAAGGTGATTGAAATGCTCTATTATTCTCCTAGAAAACAATTAATTTGCATCATGAAAAGTTAACAATTTTTGTTTGTAGGGTGAACTTCAATACTTCATTGGTGTACAACTAGATGGAAGTGATCATTTAGAGCCTTTAAGAAACCGCCTCTCTGAGGGTTCTGAGCTACAAAGTGCTAAATTGGTGAGTGTTTGAAATCTCTTTCTTCTTATAATCTTTATTATTAATCACAAACAACATTTACCTTAATTACCATTGTTACATGATTTGAATACAATGTATCATG
This sequence comes from Lathyrus tuberosus, assembly GCA_022829125.1. Classification (NCBI taxonomy): domain Eukaryota; kingdom Viridiplantae; phylum Streptophyta; class Magnoliopsida; order Fabales; family Fabaceae; genus Lathyrus; species Lathyrus tuberosus. The sequence goes on along the minus strand of JALAZF010000006.1, from coordinate 5,284,537 downwards.
ATTATACTATTCATATGCTTTCGAATATTCTCCTTTTAGGTGAAAGCCACTGCAGAAAATGTTGATGAAGCTGTTAGAGAACTTCCTGATGCCAATTTGGTAAGGTATTCCTTTTGGGATATAAATAAGTAAACTAGTATTGTTTCATATTTTTATGTAAGAAAATAAAGATCAATTATCATTGATTTTGTATTTTTATGGTTATAGAGACCAGAAGATTTATGGGCAATTCATTCTCAAGAAGTTCTTCCAAGACCACACAAAAGGGACAATCCTTCTTGGGTAGCTATTAAAAAGGTATCAATTTATTTGTTTAACTTACTTTGTGGTGAATGAAGTTTATACAAATAATGTATATTTCCTTTTTCTAGACAACCGCAAGAGGCGAGAAAATTGGCCTTCATCATTTTTCTCCCATTAGGCCTTTGGGTTGTGGAGATATTGGCAGGTAGTAATACCTTTTAGTTAACTTGGAAAACAGAAGAGAACGATGGTTTCCTTTTCGCATTATTTTCATGGCGTCGTTCTGTTTTGTGTTACAGTGTTCATTTAGTGGAACTTCTATAGCTATGAATCAATATTTTCTATAATAAGATGCAACTACCTTAACCAGCTGTCGAGAAAGGAGATGGATGCATAAAGATCCTAGTATAGAATGGTGGTGTCAAGTTATTGGGGGATTTCGAGGCCTAAGATTAATAGAGGGGATGAGACATAGTGTCCTTAGAATTGCTTCATGGTAAGTACATTTTTCAACAACTCATTCTTTAATTATAGAGTTTGTATGATTTTATATGTTCCAAGTTAATGTACACTTATGTTTTCTTCTGATTTATGATGTGTAGCATTAACACCTCAAAGTGAAGGTTATTTCCTTCTTAAGAGAGAGGAACAACATTTGAAATGGTAAAAGGTATTGTATTGTTATTTTACTAAAATTAAAATACATGGCTTTAAACATTAAAAAAATTGTTTATTTTTCTTAAGGCTTATCTACTTTAATAGTTTTGTCCTGCATCAAAACAACTTTATATTTTTCAGGTTCAGTTTGTGTGGCTGTGTCTTCTAAACTTTGTTTATATAATGTTCTGATCCACTGGCTAGCAACTCAACATCATTGCCTTCAAGTAGAGGACAGCACGATAGAAGAAAATTATATTTTTGGCTAGCAACTCAATATCATTGCCTTCAACTGGAGGATCGCTCGATAGGGGATAAGTTATATTTTTAAGGCGGTTTCTAACCAAGATGCTCATGAGTATAAATACTTTGTTTTAAGTCGTTTTGTTAATTGTTGTAGTGTAAGACTTGCTTTAATGTGAGTAGTTGAAAGTGTAGAATGAGTTAATCAATTGTGAAGATATATAAATATGAATTGCTTTTTAGGTGTGTTATCATTCTAGTAAAGAAATATAATTTTAAATGTGAAAAATTCTATAATATCTTAAAATTTTAACTGTTTATTTGAACAAATCTTTAATTATTTACAATTACGATACCTTAGAAAATTGTTTTCTATGAATATGTTACAATCTAGCCTAATTAATCATTAAAAAATCGCTTTAAAATTTAGCTTGAGATTTACTATGATATTATCATGGCAAAATTGCAGTTGAATAGCTAGAACAAAGAAACAAAAATGTGGCATTTTGCTACCTTTTAGTTGTAGTTTTGCTAGGGAATTTTAAATATTAGTTGGAAATTTGCTAGGAAAATTTTGTCAAGATAATTAACCACCCAATCCATGCTACGGCATATTTTATAGTTAATTCACAACAAAACTCCAACTAATTTTATTTAATAGTGATTAGCTACGAATTAGCTAGTGGATTTGCCGTAGGTAATAGAAAAATTTCTTGTTGTGGTTCCTATTTCCTTTTTAATTTTACTGTAAAAACTTGAATTATTATGATTTGATCAGATTTTGTGGGTGTGGTGGGAGCTCATAGACTGACACATATACGAGCAAACTTTATTGCGTTGTCTTCATTTCAACAACTACCAAAACTACAAACTAGAACCTTCTTATAAATTTATAATCATTTAGACTTAAAAAAAAAAAAGAAATAAACTATAAAAAAAATTACAACCATCATCTTCTTGCAATTCTGACACCTATTCCCACAACATCCTTACAACTTTGATATATATCTTAATATTTTATTTGAATAATTAATTCTTATATTATTATTAATTTTAAAAAATGACAATGATTTGTCAATTTTGTATTCTTTTAATATGTTATTAATTTTTTCAAAAAAAAATTTCTACAAATAAATAAAAAATACAATTCATAAATTTCATAAATTTTTTTGTTATCATTAATAAATTAATTAATTTTTTGGTATATTTTAAAGAAAAACAAAAATATATATATAATTTATTCATAAAAAATTATTACAATTGAGTAATTATTGATGCGTAGTTGTTATAATAAAGAGAACACTTATAATAAATTAACTATAATAATAATTTTACATTTGATTGTGTTTGCATAATTCTTTAAAAGATAATCACTAAAGAATGAATTTTTTTCAATAAGTTAATTTTGATTAAATAGAGTATTAAGGGTACTTAAATTTAAATACAAAAGTTTAACATAAATTAAGATACATCAGAGGAGGCATGCTCCAATCATATAAACTAGAACGGAAGGATTTAATAGAATTGAATAGATACAAATTATAATAATCGACAATAATTAAGAATGATGTATCTTGTAAGATTTGAGAGACGGTTGTCGGAAGAGTATGAGATCATTACTATCCTCATTGGAGTTTAGGGTTTTCAGATTATGTTAATTGTCTAATGGGAAGACACTTAAATAGTTAAACGGCTAAAGACAAGGACCTATCATTAAACTTAACTGAATGGTTTAACACATCACGTGTTAGTGCGTGAGGCACTTTTAGTGAGGAGAGAAAGAGAAAGAATAAAGAAATAAGGATTTGTATTATTGAATTATGTAAATAATGATACAAGCTAGGTCTATTTATATACAACCCTAATTGGGCTTGGGCCAACACAACTTGGATTATATCTAAATATTACATCTAATCAAATCTAATCATATCAAATCAAATATAATCTAATATTTCAACACACCCCCATAATCCAAGTTGTCGAACCTACGCTAGTCGATCTGAACTATTCCTAATTTCTTTCTCAAATTCAGGAATCTGTCGATCTTCAACCCTTTGGTGAAAATAACAGTCAATTGTGCTTCACTTAAGCAGTGTCTAACTTCAAGTTCACCTCGATTTACTTTTTCCCTTAAGAAGTAAAATCTGGCTTCGATATGCTTACTCCTTCCATGTAGAACTGGATTCTTCGCCAGATTTATAGCTGACTTGTTGTCGATTTGCAACACAAGAGCAGACTTTCTAGTGTCAAACCTCAGGCCACTTTAGGGTTGATTCTCATCCCTTAAGGCCCTTGCCCTCTTTTGGGCATCCTAAAAAAGATAAAACTCTTCGACACCAGTAGACTTGGGCAGTCTAAACCCCCCTTGAGTCTAAAAGACATTCTCAAGTTCCTTTCATACATAGGAAAAAACATCGATCACTCTGGATAAATCTCCAGCAGAAACCCGGTCTCTCTCATGAGAGTTCCCCACCCTTGGGCCTGCCTATGGATCTAATCCTCAGCATTAAGATAGCCTCCTCTTAGGCTTTGTATAATGACATTTCCTTAACACAGTCAGCCTCCACTTGGGCTTTGTACAATGATCCTCCCCCAGCAGAGCTAACCTTTTCAGACTCTCTTGTTGATTCAATCACTTTTCAGACTCTCTTGTTGAGTCAATCATTTTCCAGACTCTCTTGTTGAGTTAATCACCTTTCCGCACTCTCAGGTTGAGTATAAATGACTCTCTTGTTGGGCCAATCTCCTTTTAGCCTCCATCTCGAGCTTCGTATGAGACAACAAATCACTCTCTTGTTGAGTATAAAAGACTCTTATTGAGTCAATAAACTCTCAGACTCTCTTGTTGGGTCAATCACCTTTGCAAGACTCTCTTGTTGAGTCCATTCTTTTAGCCTCCGTCTTGGGCTTGGTACAAGACATATAAAAGCACTCTCTCGTTGAGACAAGCTCATTTCAACCTCCCTCTTGGGCTTTGTACAAGACACATATAAACCTCCCCAACGGAGTCAAAAATCCCTTTTAGCCTCAATCTTGGGCTTTGTACAAGACAGAAAGAACATTTTCTCCAAAAAAGTCAAACTGTTAGCCTCCTTGTAGGCTTTGTATAATGATATCCCCAAAGAGTCAGTCTCTTTTTAGCCTCAATCTTGGGCTTTGTACAAGACAGATAAAACACTCTCTCGTTGAGTCGGTCTTATGCAGCCTCCTCTTAGGCTTTGTATAAAGAAATCCCCGAGCCAAATCAATCAACCTCTTAGCATCAAACTGGTGCTTTGATCAAGGCATACAAAAATCAACAAATCCTCTTTAGAGATGACAAATTCTCTCTCAGCCCCTCTAGCTTCATATCTTGGGCTTTGAACAAGATACAAATCACCTTTAACTTCATGTCTTGGGCTTTAAACAAGACACCAAAACATCTTTTTCCTCCCTTAGAATAGGAGGAACTACGATTGCTCTGATTTCCCTATTTTTTTTAAACGGGAATACGTAGGCATAAGATTGCGAAATCTTAGCGAGCATACCAATCAAAAACTCTAGGTCCAATACCTTCATATCAATCAAAACCCTTAGGTCTAGTACCAAAAACATCGGGAAAAACCCGAACATCAATAAAAACTCACTCTCCCTGTCATACTTTCCCAAGAAACTTTCCCAACTCATCAACAGATAAACACTATCAATTACAAAGCGAGACCTAAAAGCTAACATCCTGTGGATAACCACATATAGGATGGATAATTGACAACTACCCATTAGATAACCTGGCCCCGGACCTCCCAATCTCTTTTAAAGCATTTGTTCAGTTAAACATTCATGTGCAAGGTTAGTTTTAGATACCTTCCCTTTCCCTTCCAGCTTCATGGGATAAATAAGAAATCAGAAAGTAGAACCTTTCTCCTTGAGGAGGAAAACCCAAACTTCAGCAATAAGGTGGTCGTGTCACCGACAAAAATCGCTCGCTACAAAGATAAATTAGCATATGATCATGAATCCTAAAAGAAAGAGTTTGATGAGATATACAATGAGAAGTTGTAAGATGCACTAACACATTAGTGGGAAATGCGCAAGAAAGGGTGGGCGGAGCATTATGCGGTAGGTGAAAATAATGGTTTGTCAGTTGAATATGTTTTATGTTGCTGTAGGATAAGCTTTTATGCATTGTGTGTTGCTATTTCTTTATGATGTAGAAATTAGCATCAAGGGGTGTAATCGTCAAACCGATAGGTGTAACCGTCCAACCGATTACAAATGAAGTTGATGAGTTGTTTGAAAGAGTTGTTCTAAGTGGTGAGAGAACAAAAGAAATTTGTTCAAGCGACCATACTCATGCCCAAAATGAGATGACGTATCCTTTTGACAATTTTATAAGAAAATAGGTATGTTTCATTATGGATCTTAAAGAATTAATTTCTCTTCAATTAGAGCATGATCGAGAGTTAGAAGTTTTCTATATCGATCCTAAAATATAAGGGGTTTTATGTTTGGAAAAATGAGTGGCTGGACGTAGGGATACTACAATTATGGTGCACGTAAGTACAATTTCTTTTTTAATAAACGCCAATTTTAAATTTGTGCACATCAGTAATTTCAATGTTAAGACTCACTTATATTTGGAATTTTATTTGACCATTAAGGTACATGCACCGTGTTTGAATAGAATCAAATAAATTAGATATTTATGGATACTTGGATCCATTTAGCATTCGATTTGCAAATAATTCTTAAAAAGAGACAGAATCATTCATATCATCACGGTTAAGAGAGGATAATTAAGACTATTACTTAGCACCATTTATCGTTTCGTAAGTAATTTTGAAATTTTGGTTCCTTTATTATAGTTAGTTTTCATGTTTTTCTAAATACTAATTATGCTAGTGTTCATTTAGTAATCAATGAGAATTGATCATCACATATCTTCTGAAGAATCTGGCAATTATGCTATGTTCCTTAGACAAACAACTTGAACCAAAGATATAAAGTCTACTTACTACGTAAGATTATATTTTATGAGATTTTAATAATATTTTCTTTAACTTTGTAAATATCTTTGCGTGTAATATGTTTAAATCCTTTTCAAAATAGTGTTGTGGAGCGACACAATATGTTGAACGAAATTAGAAATAAAATGCCCGCATTTTGTATGTCTTTGGTAAATGAATTACTTGTGACATTCATTTATCTATAGGTACATGTGTGGTTATCTATTCATGTAATGTTTAAATTTGTAGAGGATGAAACATAAGAGAGGATACGACTGTGGTTTATATGTCATGAAACACATGTTAAGCATTATCTCTCTAAGTATTATTGATTATTGGGATCAGGTATATCTATGTAGAATAACTTATTAATGATTTATACACATGCATAAAAGTTATTATTATTTCAAATCAAGTGATCTTCAATTTTCTACAACTTTTAATATAGATGTTTAATGACACTACACTATTCTCACAAGAAGACTATAACGATGTTCGTATTAGTTGAACATTTTGTTTCAATGTGTTTTATAGGCCAGAGTCATCACACTGAGTTTGTAATATATGTTTGGAATATTTTTGGCTTTTTAGGTTTGTTTAACATTTCGGTACTATATTGAAAGCATATTTTGATGTTTACATATAATCTATATTGTAAGCATATTTTGATGTTTACATATAATGTATGCATATAAGCAATATGCATGTTTTAGTTAAAAAAAATTATGTATTTGCTAGTTTATATTCTGTTGTTATTGAAAATATGTTATATGATGGTATTCATTTTTCAACCATGATGAAAAACTCTTTCTGTAACCATGTTTGTTTAGTACATTAATCCCTACATCCCTTATTCATTCCTCTAATGGTAAGTCAGATCAAATATGATCTTGTTATGAAGTCATCAAAAACTTCTATCTCATCTCTTTTGTTGTTTTAAGATGATTCTTTTCTATCTTGTCTTCGGACCTCATAGCATTAAAATCCAGGTCTTTATGTGTATGGTATGGTAGCAATATACATGTGTTGCATTTTGCTTTAATATTAGGAATAGGCGGGTGGGTGCTGTCGAATCCATGAGAATACTATACATAATATTTGAGAATTCTACCTGCCACCCCCCCCCCCCCCCCAATTAAACCTGGCACCCCCCCCCCCCCCCCCCCCCATTTTTTCACTATTACCATATCACCTCTGATAATATTTACATAAAAAAAGAATTTTTTAACCCAAAAAAATCACTTTTTGAGAAACAAGAAAACGAAATTTTCGGGAGTACAATTCAAAATTCCCAGTAGTATCTTTTTTGAAAATTCCGGAAACAAAAAATCCGATAGTGGAAATAATAAATTACCGGTAATTCGTACCGGGAATTCTTAAATTACCGGTAATAATTACCAGTAATTCAAATATTACCGGTGTACTTTTGCAAGCGCATACCGGGGATTCTAAAATACCGGTAACTATCAAAATACCGGGAAATTCAAATGTCCGGTATACCGGGAATTCCCGTTTTAGACGAAATTTCTGGTAACAGGTCAGTTTCTTCAAAAATGCTTGCCATTTGTGCTCCGAAACCGTTAGGGTCTTCTACCGACTCGTGTAGCGATTACACTCAGTTCTTTACCACAGACAAAGTATGTATTATGCGTAGATGCGTAAAATTTAATATTATTTCGTTTGATTTCATGTTTTGTGTTATTATAAGTTATTATATTTTTGAACGACTGATTTTTAAGAGCCGGTCCGACGTATTAGCTTGGGCGCAGAATATTGGGAAGCAACATGGTATCATAGTTGTGACAATTCGTTCTGATAGTGCAATTGGCCAGCAAGGAAGGAAGGATAAATTGATAATGGGTTGTCAGAGAGGAGGAAATTATAAAAGAAAAAAGTCTGAAAGTAGTCATTCACCAGAGAAGGATGGTCTTGCTAGTATGAAAGTGAAATGTCCATTTCGGCTGAGGTCTTCGCCAAGTGGTATTGGTTGGAGGGTGAGCGTTATGTGTGGGTTTCACAATCATAGAGTATCTCAAGATTTATCAGGGCATGACATATTAGGCCGTCTAAAACCTCATCAGAGACAATTTGTGAATGACATGACGAAGTATAACATGCCTCCGAGACACATAATTTTGGCCTTGAAAGACCAAGATCCAGAAAACCTCACGAGTGTTGGATAAGTATATAAAGCTAGATCTGCGTACCATGAAAGCAAGAGAGGTTCATTGACGGAAATGCAAATGTTGTTGAGTCTTATTCATAAAGAAAAGTACATGTGTTGGACAAGAAATAGGGAAGACTCGAATGTTGTTGCTAATATTTTCTGGACACATCCTGATTCAGTGAAGTTGTTGAATATGTTTCACTTGGTGTTGATTTTTTATTGTACATACAAGACCAATAGGTATAGGTTACCGTTGCTTGAGATTGTTGGCGTTACGTCAACAAAGTTGACGTTTTCGGTAGGGTTTGCCTACTTGGAACACGAAAGGGAAGAGAAATTAAAATGGGCAATGGAGAAGCTGAAAGAGTTGTTTTTTTCTAAGAAATTGCTACCAAATGTTGTTGTGACGGACAGAGAACTTGCCTTGATGAATGCACTTGAAGATGTGTTTCCAAATTCAACACATCTGTTATGTGTGTTCCACATTTCCAAAAATGTTAGCATGAAATGTAAGGAATACGTTAAATCAGAAAGACATGGACATGTCATGGAGCTGTGGAACAAAATTATGTATGCTAATAGAGAGAGTGAGTATCTCACACACTTGAAGCACTTTGAGACTGTTTGTGTTGATATACCTTTGTTTGTTAACTATGTGAAAGAAACATGGTTGACACCGTATAAAGAAAGGTTTGTTTCTGCATGGACAAACAGAGTTACTCGTATGGGAAACACAACAACGAACAGGTATACCGACTTCATATTTAATTTAAGTAATTAGCATAATTGTTTTCTAATTCTGCTTTAATTATTGCGGTTTAGGGTGGAGTCTGCGCATTAGAGACTTAAAAATATGTTGTCACATAGTCGGGGAGAATTATGCCTCAGTTGGGATGCTGTTAACACCATGCTGAAGTTGCAGTTAGGCTCAATTAGAGTGTCGTTTGAAAAGAGTATCGTGAACATTGAGCATCGGTTTAACACTCCATTCTACACCAACTTGCACGGTTTTGTGTCAAGGCAATGTATACAACACATAGGGAGGGAGCTAGAACGGGTCAAATTTGTTGGTATAAACAAAGATATGTGTGGTTGCTTCATTAGATCTACACATGGTTTACCATGTGCGTGTCAACTTGTTGGTTTTCAAATACAAGGTATGTCTATTCCTTAGAAGAAATTCATGTTTTCTGGAAGAAATTACACATTCAAGAGCATACTGGCGGACCAGAGGATAGTGGTTCAAAGATGGATTTAGATGCAGAATGTGAAGATTTGAAGACATATTTCAATTCTTTGGATATGGTAGGTCAGAGGGTGTTGAAGAAGAAAATTAGAGAACTAAATTATCCAGCCAAATCTTCTATACGTCCACCGCCGGTGAAGTACAAGCCGAAGAGAGGAGTTAAGAAGAGCAAAAAGGGTGAAGAGAGTGATGTGCGTCGTGATCCCTCGCAGTGGAAGTATGGTGAGGCCTCGCAGGGGAGTCAGACTACAAAGACATCATGTACAAAACCAACAGGAAGTCAACCTTCTAGTCAACCGTCCATTGTATCTTCTAAGCATAAATACTTGTCTCAGTTTCCTCGGTTCATGCATCCATACATTGACGCCATAATTGATATGGGTGACGATGAAAATTGTGGTTTTCGAGCTATTGCAGCATTACTTGGATGAGGTGAAGAGTCTTGGGCGTTGATTCAGAATCAGTTGGATGCTCAAATTTATCAACAGCCAAAATTGTTTTCCAAGTTGTTTTATGACACCGTTGATGTGGTTCGAAGTTCCTTAAAAGTAACACACTTGGGTGCACAAGGTAGAGAGAAATGGATGTCGATTCCAGATATGGGTTATCCTATTGCGACCCGGTACAGTTTGGTTTTTGTCTCCCTGTCAATGAAACTTAACCAAACCTTCTTCCCTCTTACTATAACTCCATCTATGTTTGCAAGTAGGCATAAAATGATTGTTGTTGGATTTGTCAACAACAATCATTGGGTTCAGGTAAAATTAAAACCTGATAGTCCTTTGCCTCCTGTCACGACCCGGTGGAGAGAGAACTGTACTGAAGAGGCAAGAGCCTGAGAAACAGCATATGCAAGACGGATTAGGCACTGGGAGGAAGAAATTAGGAAGTCACAGTAGTTTTAAATGTAATCTTGTTGATGTTATGTATTTTTTACGTAGGATATCATCTTAATTTAATATGTAATCTTGATGATGTTCTTGTTGATCAAGCACTATGGGGAAAAAGAAATGGAAATAGCAGGTTTTTCAAATTTTTTTAAAGCTCAGGACTGATAACGAAATTTCAGTTTGCCTGAAATTCCTAGTATACCGGATATTTCATTTTCCCGGTAATTTCACTTTTTCTGTAAAATTTGAAAATCCGGTACATTTATACCGGTAAATTGAAAATATCCGGTGGAAGCTACCGGTATTTTCAAAATTACCGGTACTACCTGAAAATTCAGGCAAATACATTGAAAATGAGTGAAAAATCCGGTACTGGTCAAAAATCCCGATATGTCGTCGGACATTTCACAAGACCGGGGTTTTTGACATGGGTAAAATAGACTTTTGGCATGTGTTGGAGGGTGCCAAATTTAATTGGGGGGTTGGCAGGTAGAATTCTCATAATATTTATTTATGTGCAGTTTGTTAGGTAGGGATTTACTTGCTTTTTTTTTGTCTATTCTTTTTTGACAATTTTAGGATGTACAATAATTAAAACTAAACACTAATCAAACAAAATAATTTTAGAGGTAAAATCTGTAAAACAAACACATACAGTTTGTCAAAAACTAACTGCAGTGAAAATTTGTATTGTTCCATTAATTATTTCCATCCACACAATTAAAAGCAGAGCTTAAGAGACTTTGCTGTCTCATCACACACATGCATATGGTACAGATACATAGTTAATTACATGATGGATAGCAGAAGTCAGTCATATCATAGCAGCTGCACAAAGGAGAAGGCCATCCACAAAGACAATCTTTGCACGCTGAGTGACACTTTTCTTTAACATCGGCACAACGACACTGAGTAAGGGTTGGTGTTACTGAACAGTAGCATCTATCACAGCACGCTGTGGTTGTCGATTTGATATTGTAACTAATAGCATCGTTACCATTGGAAAGCACTTGAGTTATGAACGGTTCTGAATTGAAACGAGCATCAACAAGAGTTTCAGTGAAGCTACACAAGAGGAATACCAACAAAACTAACTTCATCAGTATCTCTTTCTCACTTTCTCTCTATCTTGGTATTTTATAATGTTTGTGTCTATGTTTCTTTACCTTGTGAAGACGCATGCACTTACATAGGTCTATTTAAAGAGTTTCCTAAATAGGATTATTCAAATAAAGCTTGGTAAGTAGAAACAAAATAATAACAAAATTGATTTTTTATTAAAAAGTATTTTCTATAATTTTTATCATAAGAAAAAGTTCACTTTTTTATATGTATTAATTATTAATGTATCGAATTATATATAGATAAATAAATTAATTATTTAATGTGTAAAAGATAATATTTTATAATAAAATCCAGAAAATAAAAATGTATAAATAATAATAATAAGTTCTAAATTATAAGTTTAAATGTGGTCTTGTGAAATAAAGTGTATAAATATTATATTTAATCATTTTCTTAGATTTAAAATAAAAAATTATATATATATATATATATATATATATATATATATATATATATATATATATATATATATATATATTTCATATCTTATTAGAATGTCATTTGTATATAAGAACATGAGAATGAATCTGAATCATTATATTTTAAAATAAATGGTGGAGATTATGTGTGGTTTTTGTTTTTCTCTCTTCTTCATTATTAAAATAAATGATGGAGGTGAGAGAAAAAAAACTGACACATATCTCCACCATTTATTTTAAAATCTAATGGTTCTGATTCATTCTCATGTTCTCACATAAAAATGACATTCTCATATGATATGTTCCCTATATATATATATAGGGTTCATATCGTATGAGAATGTCATTTTTATGTGAGAACATGAGAATGAATCTGAATCATTAAATTTTAAAATAAATGGTGGAGATTATTTGTGGTTTTTGTTTTTCTCTCTCTCCTCCATTATTAAAATAAATGATGGAGGAGAGAGAAAAAAACTGACACATAATCTCCACCGTTTATTTTAAAATCTAATGGTTTAGATTCATTCTCATGTTCTCACATAAAAATGGCATTCTCATATGATACGTTCCATATATATATATATATATATATATATATATATATATATATATATATATATATATATATATATATATAGCTTAATACCCATTTTAGTTCCTTACCTATACCCTTGGTTCCATTTTGGTCATCTTTCTTTTAAAAGTTCCAATTTGGTCCTTTACGTTGTCAAACAGAATCAAACAAGTCCTTTCCGTCAAATATTGATAAACGACGTTAGAAATTATGGACGTGGCAGCTGAGATGGCAACATACAGGATGTGGCAGCTGAGGTGGCAGAATGATTTTTTATTATTACATTTAATAATTAATTTTCACTTACTTGAATATAAAATAATTGGGCTTAAACCCATGTTCTTTAAAGAACTAGCCCAATTATTAAGTTTTATTATTCTAGTGTTAAAAGTGTTTTATAAACACTTGAAATTATTACTACACATTCAATGTGGGACTTCAATGCAAAACTCCACAAGCCACAAGCTGAGAAAATCGCTGAAAGCAAAAGAAAACATGAAGCAGGCTGAGAAAACCGCAGCTATTGTCACTGACGTAAGTTTTTTATGATGGGGTTGTGTTCTGAAGACTATGCTTTCTTTCCACTTGATTGCATCCTTCGAAATTCAATTACAAGGATTTCACATATCTAAAAATTCAAGATTTCAAAAATTTATGCCAATTCAAATGCCCATTTGAAAAAAAAAGCAAAGGAATTGAATACACAAGTTTTCATGAGTTGAATTATGTAGCAACTAAAATGGAATTGAAGTTAAAATTGAATCCTAAAAAAGTTTTGCCCCATCAACAATTGTTCTGCATCATTCTTGGAAGTTCATAGTCCATTTACGCTGAAGAAAAGGATAAGCTACTACAGTCTGCCCCAAACAAAGTGATCGAGCGCAACCCCCCAATCTTTGGGATTATCTACATCAAGATGGTTCATCCTGTTGAGACCCTTGTCAGTTTTGGTATAGCTATGGTGTTAGTTTGAGGTTGTAGAAATGATTTTCCTGCATGAAATTTGAGTTAAGTCAGAACTTAAGTCAGAATTCAAAATCAAACAAGAGCATTCATGGTTTTGGTTTTGGCAAGAATTGAGGATAACTAGCAGAATCAAAACATAATCAGACACAATCAAGGTATTCATTAGGTGTTCTAAACATGATGAAAACATGCTGAAGCAAAAACGGAAGGAATTTTATCGCCATGAAATCATGTTCCAACAGATTATTTTTCTTTCCAAGACAAAGGTCCAACATGCCATTTACTCTCATTAATATGGATTTGAGTATATAAAATGGGAGGTCACACATAACAGTAAAAACATCATTCACACAGAGAAAAAAATCAGAATTTCACAAGCACAGCAGGGAGAACACAAGCATTGTAGAGAAAAATTATGGCATACAATAAGCATCACATACATACACACAAATAGAGACAATTGCAGCATCAGCAAGACAACAACAACACTCGAAAACGGATTGGAAGAAATAGTATCACAATAATACATAGAACTCAAGCCACAACAACAACAAACGAAAACGGATTAGAGTATGCTTTGTTTCTACTTGATTGCATCCTTGCAATTTGCATCCATAAGTTTTTTATGATGGGGTTGTGTTCTGAAGAGCATGCTTTATTTCTACTTGATTGCATCCATTTCCTGTTGTTATTAGTTGCTTGTCCTGTTCACATTATGTAGTCGATTTGTGTTGACGTCAATTGTATTGCTGTTGTTCTGCTATTATTAGTTTTTTAATTACTATAATTTTTTATACATGTTTTTCTTATCATTAGAGTGTTCAAAATAATGTAGAGTGTTCAGTTTCTCATTGTAGTTGATGCGTAAGTATTAAATTTTAACATTAGAACCTAATAATAATGTAATAATCCTTTTAATGAGAGTTTGAGAACTTATGGAGGAGCAATTCAAAATCCTGACAGTGAACATGTGGCAGGCTTTGATGAGATTTTGAGAACTTGTGGAGAAGTGAATGGTGTTTGCATTGAATGGTGTTTGCTTTCAGCAGTTTTCTCAACTTGTGGCTTGTGGAGTTTTGCATTGAAGTCTCACATTGAATGTGTAGTAATAATTTTAAGTGTTTATAAAGCACTTTTAACACTATAATAATAAAACTTAATAATTGGGCTAGTGCTTTAAAGAACATAGGCTAAAACCCAATTATTTTATTTTCAAGTGTGTGAAAATTAATTATTAAATGTAATAATAAAAAATCATTATGCCACCTCAGCTGCCATGTTCTGTCTGTCGCCACCTCAGCTGCCACGTCCTTAATTTCTAACGCCGTTTATCAATATTTGACAGAAAGGACTTGTTTGATTTTGTTTGACAACGTAAAGGACCAAATTGGAACTTTTAAAAGAAAGAGAACTAAAATGGACCCAAGGGTATAGGTAAGGGACTAAAAAGGGTATTAAGCATATATATATATATATATATATATATATATATATATATATATATATATATATATATATATATATATATATATATATATATATTATCTGGGTCCTTTAATTTTTTTTTTTTAAATCAATCCATTATGTTTTTTTATTGCTACAAACAGGTCCCATTTGTTTTTAAATTGTAATAACTATATCTTTCAAGTTTTGTTTGTTGTACAAATTACGGTCTTACTGTAACAAAATTGCTATAGAATTGCACAAGTGTTACATGAAGTTACCAAAATTGATGTCTTACGACAAGTGTTACATTAATGCACCAAAAGTCATGTCTTACGACACTAACATTAAAATTAACAATGATCACCACTTCTGAACCAAAATACACATCAACACAACAAAAATCAAAACTAACAACATAATGACATAGACTAGCATCTTCAATATTGTAGAAAAAGGGAGATGCACTAACATTGTAAATTTTTTTACACTATCAACTAATGACGGCCATGCATCCCGCCAAGTCATACTGAAAATTTTAAAAATAATTATATGACATGGCAGAATGATATATTCCTACTAGATGACAGTGTAAAATATTTTTACACTGTCAGTGCATAACAATTAATTCCATATATATATATATATATAATCTTACCGGATCAGAAAAGGATCAGCAGACAGCAATACGTCGTGAGCTCATAATTCGCCGGTGATGGGGAAAGGAGAGGGTGTACCTGCAAGGCACTCCAATGCTAAAGTCAGATTCAACAAGAGAGAGAAGGCAAGTACAGTAAGAAGGTGTAGAATTCAGAATACCTGGCCCTCTAGTGATAGAGGGTATTTATAGTGAGCCCTCAGTGCGGGGCCAACGGTTACTTTGCATTGGGTTGAATCACTAGGCCTAATACGAGTAACTGCCAGGGTCTAGGTGGCGTAGGGAAGATCAACACTTGATCTTCTCCTTGGGTTAACTGCCTCGTGATCATCAAAAGGTGGGTGACATGTTCTTTTAGGTGGCGTAGTTAGCTGATGACGTGTCCCCGCGTGAGGGGCACGTGGAGACCGTTGAGGAGACGTGTGCGCGCTCCCCATATGACTTAATGAGTTGGGCCCTCCCCGACGGGGGAGATAGGTTGGGCCGTCCCCGACAGTGGGGCAGCCTCTGGCCCAGTCCAGAACATGAGTCCCCTAAGTCGTTGCTTCGAAGCAGGGGAGTAATGACTTAAGAGTCTGTTCTAGTGTCGAGGAGAGCCGTACGGATTGGCCAATGGAGTGTCGCGCTTGCCCTAAATGCTGAGCTCACGAGACAATGTGCGTGCCTAGGAGTAGGGTCTGCTCGACAGAGACCGTCGACGTGGCCAACCAAGCGTTCGTGGCGTGGACAGGTGTTCGCGGGGAGACCTGTCTGTCAGATATAGGCATGGCTCTTTTCCTGCTTCTCCGGGGGAAACGTTCCCGGTAGCATAGAGGTCGGGCATTGTGGCCAACAATGTGATGAATGCGGAAGGGAACGGGTACGTATGATCTCGAGCAGGAGAGGGATTTGAAGGGACACGCGTGGTGTGCCTCGCTTCCCACGCTATGATTTATAAATAGGGGGAGTTCACTTCATTTGCACGCTCCCATCTATTCGCAGTCGGGAAATCTCTCACGTCTCTCAAAGCTCTCTCCGTTCTTCAAAGTTCATCTGCCGCCGTCATCCATTCTCTGCCATTCAGAACCTCATTCATTCAAGTAAGTTCCTGGCCCTTTTTTCACATTCTGGTAATTTCCCTGTGATGTTTTTGATGATTCTATGAGGTTCCGGCAAACTGATGAAGTTTTCGGTGGAACCATGAAGTTTCCGGCAGAACTATGAATTTTCTAGCGGACGCATGAGGTTTCCGATGAAGATGTCGGGGAGTTCATGAGGATTCTGGGAAATTTCATTAGGTTTCTGATGAAGGCCTCGAGGACCAGCGATGAAGGTCTCGGGGAATCCTTCTCCCCACGAACGCGTGAGCGTCTCGAGGAAGTCTCTCGTCGAGGAGACTTCCCTTGCCTGACAGGATAGATTCTACGCGTTGAAGAGTCTCTCTCCCGATGAGGGAGGTTCCATGCTCTGCGTCGAGGAGAGTCTCCTCGCGGATATGAGTTATCCTCGGCGAGGGTTTTGGATGAGGAAGTTTGTCGAGCGATTCCTCGCCCCTCTCTTCGCCCTTTCACTTGATTTGTGGTGGAAGAGTGGATTTGATCTCGATGACGAATTCACCATTTTTCTCTGCTTTTCAGGTAAAATGGCTGCAAGGACCGAGGGCGTCATTATGATCGATGAGGACATCGAGCCCGACGTGGTCGTTGAGCAAGTCGGGGTTAAGCGAGCCGGTACACCTTCAGATTGGACTGGGCATGAACCTCTCAACACAACATCACGCTTTTCCCTCGACGGTCCCTCCCCGAACTGGATGGTATACAAGCCCAGAGAGACGCACCACATATGCTCGTCATTTAAAGGGATGCCATTCCCGATGTACGAGCTCGCGTTTTGGGATGCAGGGTTCCGTCTGCCCTTTAGTGACTTCCAGAAAGGGGTGTTCCAATGGTTACATTTGGCGCCTTCGTAGCTTCACCCCAACGCACTTGCGTTCGTGCGAGCGTTCGATCTCGTGAGTCAACACCTTTGCTTTGGGTCCACGCTCCCCTTGTTCTTTTGTAACTTCCACCTACAACGACAATCCTTCCAAGGCCGACATAGTTAGGTATCCCTAAAGCAGCTGAGGAGGTTGTTCTGGGCGTACCAGGATTCTGTCTGCACCTTTAAGGAGAGGTACTTCGTCGTAAAGCTTGTGTCACATGCAGTCATTGACTCTCTGTACGACCTCGTGATCAGGGAGGAGGACGGGCAACGAGTGGAGGCTTTAGAGTCGAAGTTCCCCCTTGAGTGGGAGGAGGGCCACTTCGAGAAATATACAGACAGCTATGTCGTCAAGCCCGACGCTCTAAACGTCGAGGACCGGTCTGCTTATGGGAAGATAGTTGAGTTCATCGTCAGTATCACTCCTGCTAAGTGTGTTAAGAAAGACGGGAGTTTTATACTTAACTAGCATAGGGAGGTCCGCCGCGAGACTCGGCTAATTAACACCAAGGCCCTCCTCAAATGCGGGTCCGACGAAGAGGCATTGAGGTTCTTAGGTAGCGTGTTTTCTCTGCTCGCGTGCCTGCTTATTTTTCTTCGCTATATTGACTTTTCTTTTTTCTCTGTTGTAGGCCAGATGTTGAGCATCCAGGAGCGCTTGATGAAGCTTGCGGCGACCAAAGGCTCCAAGAAGGCCACCCAGGGCCGTGTTACCCAAGTCCAGTAGGTGTCTGGGGGACTTTTTTTCTCCTCGGGGGAGTCCGTCCCCGGTCTCTCAGGATCCTCCGGCTAAGAAGCAACGTCGGGAGAAGTCCATTCCCGTCGACCTCCTGGAAGGCGTTGTCGGGGAAAGATTTGTGTTTTCTCCCTGCCACTTCCATCGAGACCTCTTCAACGGGGATAAATCTATAATCGTACCCGCGACGGAATCCAAAGCTATTATGGGGGTCAACAAGGCGTGTCGGAGGAAATCACTGTGCAAGGATATGGAGGCCATGATGAGGGTCTTTGAGATGACCCTGGTCCTTAATGATGAAACCAACCCCTCCTCCGAGATGAAGAAGCTGCGGGATGAGAATGTACTCCTGGAAGCGGAAAAGGACAAGGCAGAGACCAAATTTCTCGACTATCAATCGATGTTCGAGGCCCAAGTGCTCCTCCTTAAAGACATGAACGCGTTGCAGGAACGGTTGAGGAAGACTGGGGAGGATATGGACTAACTCTGGGCTAAGGTCGCCTACTTGGAGTCCGCTGCACCCTGCTGAAGATGAAAGTGCCAAAGAGAAGCTCTTGGCTACCCGGGGTAATTTAGTGTCTCGGATCAGGATGCTCGAGCAAGATTTCCTATGCACCCTTGAGCTGGGTTTTACATGGCGGTGGATTAACTTCAGATTATCAACCCCGGGCTCCCGTTAGTGACCGATGGGATCAGTCCGTTCTACCGGGTGGTCGACAGTCAATTTGTTTCTCCCGATGTGTTCGAAAGTGGTGCTGACCAAAGTGATGAAGAGAATCGGCCTGAGGAGGAGGCCGCTGTTTGATTCTTTTTTAGTTGTTTGGCTTGTGCGCCACATTTTGATTATTGTTTCGTTCGGACTGCGTGCCATAATTTTGTAATTTGACTTTGCTCGGCCTGCATGTCATGGGTTTTGATATTTCCTGGCATACACGCCTTGGCTTGTAATGTTTGAACAATGGGCTTTGCCCGCCTCAATGCATTGTTTCTTTGTTGTTTAGCATGTTTGCATTTTGTGTGTGTTGTTGTATGTCGAATTCTTTCTTTCCTCGTGGATATGAAATATTGTGTTTGCCTGTTTTCATTAAGTAATTGGGACCTTTGTTCGACGTAATTGGTCCTCGACAGTGTGGAGAACTGACTGAGTGGTCGAAGCGGGGTTGCGACCGTCGACGAAGCTAAGAGCTTAATCGAGGCCTCCGCTTCGTTGCGTGAACTTCCCATCACGAGCTGGGCGTTCTGCCTAATTGGTACGACAACGGTGGAGCTCGTTTGAGGTGTCCTTGTGAGATCAAGAGATTTCTCGTGCACACAAGAGTAGGCTCTTGTCTTCTTGTCTCGAGTTTAGTAGTCGTGCTTGTACCCTTACGCGCTCTTGTGGTCGGGATGCGCTTCGTAGTGGTCTAACCTAGTGCAATGTGGGAAGTGTTTACATGTAGTACTGTTTGAGTTTTTCAGCGTCCCTTGGTCGAGCAAGTTCCTCCCCGTGCAGGTTTTTGAGTTAGTAGGCTTCGTTCCACGTTCTCGCGCGGACGCGATAGGGCCCTCCCAGTTCGCTTCGAGTTTTCCTCCGCGCGAATCTTTTTGGTTCCTTCGTAGGACTAGGCTGTCTACCTGGAATTCACGTTTGATGACTTTGCTGTCATGTCGCAAAGTTATTTTTTTTCTTTGGCGAGGCTTCGCGGAGGTATGCCCTGACTAGATTTCTTCGACCAGGTCGAGCTCCTCCCTTAGGGCCTCGTCGTTTGTCTCCTCGTCGAGGGGAGATTCGATCATCTTAGAGGGTTCCCTTATTTCCACCAGGATTACTGCCTCGGTTTCGTAAGTCAGTCGGAATGGGGTCTCCACGGTGGTTGAGTGTGGGGTTGTCCTATAGGTCCAGAGGATGCTAAGTAGCTCCTCGACCCATCTCTTCTTGGATTAGCCTAGTCTTTGTTTCAGGCCTCGCAAGATCACTATGTTCACAGCTTCGGCCTGCCCATTGGTTTGCTGGTGCTAGACAGATGTGAAATGTTGCTTCGTGCCCAGCTTGATGACGAATTCCTGAAAGTTTTTGTTGGTGAATTACATCCCATTGTCGGTGACGATTTCTTAGGGTACGCTGAACCGGGAAAGTATGTTCCTTTTATAGAAACGGAGTATGTTGTGCGTCATGATTTTGGCGAGGGCTCGACGCCGACTATTAAATATTTGTTCTGGTACGACCCTATGGTGAATGGTCCTAGGATGTCCATCCCCCACCAGGCAAAAGGCCACGGGGACGAGAGAGTTTTGAGCTCATTGGGCGGGGCCATGTGCATGTCCCCGTGACGTTAGTACTTGTCGCATTTATTGACGTGATCCTTGGCGTCCTGTTGCATGGTGGGCCAATATTATCCTGCCCGCAAAGCCTTACGGGAGAGGGATCGTCCACTGAGGTATTGCGCGTTGATCCATTCGTGGATCTCCTGGAGTTTGTTAAGGATCTTGTACTCCTCGACCCATTTTAGGAGGGGAATAGAGAATCCCCACTGGTACAATTTTCCCTCGATCAAGACGTATGAGCAGGCTCGTCGTCTGACCAGGCTAGCCTCATTGGCATCGTCGGGCAGTTCCCCAGTACTGAGGCACGTGTATACCAGGGTCATCCAGCAGTTGCTGTCTCCGATTGCATTTAAGTCGATGGCCGATGTGGATTTCTTGATGCTTGGTCGAGAGAGTACCTCTTGGATCACGGACTTGTTCCCGCCTTTCTTCTTCGTGCTTGCCAGCTTCGACAGGACGTCTGATCTGGTGTTGTGTTCGTGTGGAACGTGTTTCACGTCTGCAGAATCGAATTTTTTTCATCTTCTCTTTCACCAGGACTAAGTACTCGACGAGGTTCTCGTTCTTAGCCTGGTACTCTCCCTGCACATGGCAAGCTACGAGCTGGGAGTCGGTAAATATTTTTACCTTTTTCGCAACGAGGTCGTTGTCCAGGTGTAGTCCGGCAAGGAAGGCCTCGTACTCGGCCTGGTTGTTTGATGTAGGGAAGGATAGGGCAAGGGAGACCTCGATCAAGATGCCCTCTTTGTTTTCTAGGTTGATGCATGCTCCACTTCCCGTCAAGCTGGATGCCCCGTCAACATAGATTGTCAATTTACGGAATCCATTGATCGAGGAGATCGGAGCAGTAATTTCCGCGAGGAAGTCGGCTAGCACTTGAGCCTTCAAGGCCTTCATACTCTCGTACTGCACGTAGAACTCAGAGAGCTCGAGCGACCACTTTAGCATCCTGTCCGCCATGTCGGGACGGCCGAGCAGCTGTTTCACGGGCTGGTCCGTCCTCACCACAATCGTGTGGGCCAGAAAGTAGTGTTGCAGCCTTCTGGCCACATTGATAAGGGCCAAAGCGGCCTTCTCGATCTGCTGGAACTTAAGCTCGGGGCCCTGGAGATCTTTGCTGGTGAAGTATATTAGTTTCTGTCCCTCAAGGGTTTCGCGGATAAGAGTCACGTTGACGGCCTCGGTTGCGACAGCAAGGTACAAATATAAAGTCTCCCCCTTCTCTGGTCGTGAGAGGACCAGGGGCTGCTAGAGGACTTGTTTGAGGTGGAAGAGGGCTTGCTCCTACTCCTCGGTCCACTCGAACATGGCCTCTTTGCGGAGGAGCTTGAAAAATGGGAGTGCGTGTTGGGCAAACTTGGCCACGAAGCGGGACAACGAGGCGAGCATCCTATTTAGGGATTGAATCGATTTCTTCGAGTTCAGAGTTGAGTCTATTTCTTCTCGTGATTTTACGATCATGTCGTCCATGTAGACCTCGAGCATGTCTCCGATCTCACCCCAGAAGACTTTGTTCATCATCCGCTGGTAGGTCGCGCCGGCGTTTTTCAGACCGAAGGGTGTTACATTGCAGTAATAATTGCTCGACTCGGTCATGAAAGCCATGTATTGCTTGTCGGCCTTTTCCATGGGGATTTGATTGTATCCCGAGTATGCGTCCATGAACGACATGAATTTAAAACTTGCAGAATTGTCGACCAGCTTGTCGATGTTTGGCAATGGACATGCATCTTTGAGATATGCCCGATTAAGATCAGTATAATCAACACACATTCTTCATTTTCCATTATACTTTTTAACTAGTATAACATTGGACAACCAGGTTGTGTACTGGGCTTCCGAAATAAATTTTTCCTCTAAGAGGTCTTTTACAGTAATTTCAATAGCCTCCGCTTTCTCGGGATACTGCCTACGCCTACATTGAACTACAGCCCTAGCGACCGGATCTATGGTGAGCTGGTGGCAGGCCACGTCGAGGTCGAGCCCGAGCATCTCTGCAGCGCTCCACGCGAACAGGTCAGCATTCTGCCTGAGGTAAGCCTTAAGTTTCTTTCTCGCCAAGTCGGGGAGCCCTATTCCGATCTTCACGCTCTTGTCTGGGCCGTCTCCTAGCATGATGAGCTCCAAGGCACCATCTAGAATGGGGCACACGGGATGAAGAGCCTGCTCGTTGCCACCGTCTGCTGAAGGGGCCTGATCTGCTACCTAGTTCTGCTCTTGCTTGCTGGGGAAGCAGCTGCCAAGGTCGACCGCGTTGACGCATGGGAGTGGCTTCTGCTCCTCGACCTGGGCCGACTTTCCTGCGGTCTGGGGCTAGATGTTGATCGAGTTCAGCCCTTTGGTATCTGCCTCAAAACATCTTCTAGCGGCCTCGATGTCCCCGTGGAGGGTGACAACGCGACCTCTAGTCGTGTGGTACTTCATCTTCAGGTGGACTGTAGATGGCACCGTCGTTAGCTCGTCTAGGGTTGGCCTCCCCATGATGCACTGGTATAGAGATGGGCACTCTATCACCAAGAAGCGAACCTTGACCTGTCGGGCTTTCTCCTCGTTCCCGAAGGTGACCTGCAGCTCGACCTAGCCCCATGGCCTCGTGGTGGTGCCGTTGAAGCCTTGCAAGTCGGAGCTGGCGTACGGGGTCAGATGCGTCTCGTCGAGCTGGAGGGTGGTGAACAAGTGGCATACATTATGTCCACTAAGCTCCCCTGGTCGACTAGGATGTGGCAGACGTCGAAATTCGCCATCAATGCCCTGATCAAGTGAGGGATGCTGGAATTAGGGGCACCACCCGGTAGCTCTTCGAGGTAGAAGGTAATGGGGTTTGATCTCCCCTGGACCTTGTCAAAGGTGGCATTCAGCGCTGAGCTCGCCTCTATCAGCTCGTTGAACTTTAGCTTCACCGACCCCACAGAGAGCTTATTGAACCCTCCGCTGGATATGACCATGGCGGCGGGGAAGCTTTCCCATGGGCTACGAGCGGATACGGGCGTGTCGGGCTCGTAGTGAAGGCAGAAGTCCTCTGGTCGGGAGATACACAGAGCAATTGCAGCCTATTATTGTCGAAGGATAGGGTTGCCTCCTTGACCTTTTTCGCTTCACGGGCCACCTGCCGAGGGGCTTCGTTCCTCCTGGTGTACTGCTTCAAGTGCCCTTCCATGATTAGGATATCGATGGCATCCTTGAGATGGATGCAATCTTCTGTGACGTGTTTATTGCTCATGTGGAACTGGTAGTACTTGGACTTGTCGACGTTGGGCTTAGGGGGTGTCGACTTCTGGAAGCGGACACCGCCTCGTTGGAACTCTGAGTTAATGCACTCGGCCAGAATGCACTCACGGGAAGTTGTGAGTAACGTATACTCGGTGAAACGGCCTGTTGGCCCCCTTTACTCCCGGGAGTCTCGGGGCCGATCTTCTCTTCTTTTCTCCCCACCTCGTCGAGGAGCGGTCGGGTCTTCGTGGCTGGAGTTTCTAGCATTCTTCTGGTTCCGCGAGTCGCGAGTGCAGTTGGCGGCCTCCTTCTCCTCATACTGGATATAGGCTTGGGCCTTGTGAAGGAATGCGTCTAGCATATTAGGCCTTTCGATGCCGACCGCCTTGGTGAACTCAGTGTGAGGTCGCAGTCCTCGCGCAATCAGATATTTCTTCATCTCATTTGAGGTAGATACTTGGATAGCTTCTCATTTGAATCTCTCTATGTAGTCATGGAGAGATTCTTCCCTCTCCTGAATGATGGCTTCCAGGGATGCTTCCGTCTTTGGGTGTCATCAAGAAGCGGTGAAGTGCCTGGAGAACTGCCTCTTTAACTCTTTCCAATAGGTGATAGATTCGAGCTCGAGGCTCTTATACCACGCCATGGCGCCCTTCCTCAGGGTAGTCGAAAAGAGCGTGCACTTTATGACCCCCTGAATGTTCCAGTAGTCAAGCATCGCATCGATGCTCTCAATGTGGTCGTCTGGGTCAGTCATACCATTGTAGGTAGACAGGGTCGGGGGCTTCTCCATCCCAATGGGCAGGCGAGTTTCCATGATGGACTTGGACAGAGGACCGTGGGGGTCGTCTTCATTGCTCCAAATGGGTGATTGTGACGAGGACCGGTCGTACCGAGGACTTCTGCCTCGGAGGGAAGAACTCCTTGGCCGACTCTTCAGTTTCCCCACGTACCCGTCAACTTTGTTTCTCTTAGGAGCCGGGGAGCGTCGCTCCTTCCGGGGAGGGGAACGGTCGTGCTTCTGGACAGCCACAAGCTGAGGTCTTTCCAATCGCGGACGACGTCCAAGTTGTCACGGAGAAGGACTCCAATACTCATCATGTTGTGGCCTCCGCGGGGGAGGGGAAATACGGGTTTCTCGTCTTTAGGGATGGCAATGGGTAGGGTATGGGTAGGGTACTATAGTACCCATCCCCATACCCGCACTTGAAAAAAATCCCCGTACCCGAGCCCATACCCGCTTAGGTATAAAAATTGGCACCCGTCCCCGTACCCTATGGGTCTATAAGTACCCGTACCCGTACTCGTTACCCGCATTTCTAATAAAAATAAATATATCAAGTATAAAATATCATAATATTTTAAGTTTTTAAAAATATTAAAAAAAAATTTAAAAATTTTATTGTTGAATTATGAAATAAATGATCACGTATATTAAATATGTAGAAATTTAAAATTGATGTTTTTTTAAAATTTTATAAATATTTATTTTTATATAATAATATAAATTAAAATATATAAATATATATTGTGCGGGTATGGGGCGGGTTGGGTACTAAGGCACCCATCCCCGCTTATTTAAGTGGGTAATTACCCGAGCCCGTACCCGTACCCATTTTTGCGGGTGTTTACCCTACTCGTTGTGGGTAATTTTCTGGGTACCCACTGGGGATGGGCCAAATTGTCATCCCTACTCGTCGTCGCGGGGACGGGCTGCGAGAAACTGGGTGACGATGTCTCTGCGGGGGAGAGCGTGATTGTCGTTCCTTCTCCAGCATCCTGATCCGCTCGTTCTGTTGTCGTTCCTTCTCCAGGATTGGTTGGATGACAACCGGGCTATCGAAGCATCGGGCGGCGTTAAAGGTCACATCTTCGGGGAAGGGAGAAACAGTGTGCTCGTTTCTGGCGTCGCCTTCCTCGGCGTGAACGATCACGTTGGGATCGTGATCGTCGTCGTTGGTGAAAGTGGCGAAGGCGGTTTCATGGACGTTGTCGTCAGTGCGTAGTCTGGTCATGATCAACGGAAATAGAGGTATGCTTTGGGTCTTGAATTTCTATGGAAGAAAGAACGGGGAAGCAAGAGTTCCCACAGACGGCTCCACTGATCTTACTGTATTAGAAAAGGATTAGCAATAATCAACACGTCGTGAGCTCCTAATTCACCTGTGGTGGGGAAATTAGGGGGTGTACCTACAAGACACTCTGATGCTAAAGTCAGGTTTAGCAAGAGAGAGCAGGCAAGTACAGAAAAAAGGTGTAGAATTCAGAATACCTGACCCTCTAGTGAGAGAGGGTATTTATAGTGAGCCCCCAGCGATGGGGCAATAGTTACTTTGCATTGGGTTGGATCGCTAGGCCCAATATGAGTAACTATTAGGCTCTACGTGGTGTATGAAAGATTAGCACGTGATTTTCGCCCTGAATCAACTGCCCCGTGATTTTCGAAAGGTGGGTGACCTGTTCTTTCGAATACGGGTAGTTGCCTGATGACGTGTCCCCGCGTGAGGATAATTATAAAATAAAGATAATTATAAAAAAAAGAATATATATTAGAAATAAAATATTATATTTTTTAATTTATTTCTTTTATAAATTGTAATAATAAAATAAATAGGGAAAATTTAAACTTTGGATTGATGTTTTATGTATGTGCAAATTATGCTACATGTAAAAGTATGCGTAGGGTAAGAATGACAATAAAATAATAATAGCATCATCCTCGCGTTCTATATAATAGTAGTATTTAGTTTCTTCTTTTGTCGGTTCCTCTTTCGTTTTCAATTTTACTGTGAAAACTTGAATTATTATGATTTGATTAGATTTTGTTGTTGTGGTGGGAGCTCATAGACTGCTGACACATATACCAGCAAACTTTATTGCTTTGTCTTCATTTCAACTACTACCAAAACTACAACTAGAGTTTAGAACCTCCTTATAAATTTAAAATCTTTTAGATTTAAGAAAATAAACTAAAGAAATTCAACTTTTTATCTAAGAATGGAAGATGTTTATCCACTCCCTAATTTATCTTTCAATTGATTTTTACTTAAGACTAAAGCATGTCCTTTTAAGTAATTTACTAAATAAATATTCTTGAACCTATGAGATGTTTCCTTTTGTACACTTGGCATGTTATTTTCAAATGCAATTCAACCCACTTTGTTACACAGCATTACCCGGTGTGTACTTGTATTTGCACGGTTTTCCAAAGTTGCTACAAAATATACATATTTCTATCTCTCTTGTATTCTCACTCATTTCCATCTCTCTTCCTCACAAAATACCTTCCGAATCAAAAACCACAAATTTGGTTAAGCTTTTCCGAGGACTACAGTTTACAGCATCAGTGGGGTGAGTTTCTGGTTCTCATCTTCTTCGTTTTTCAACATGCATGGTTTTGATTATTCCGTTTTCACTTTAGTTATTATTTCAGGAAAACCCAAGTTTAAAATTAAAAAGTTGATCTTCTTATGTAATGAATGGGAAAATGGTGAATGGGTTAACTTTTCTTATACAGTTGTAGTTGATTTTCTTGAAGGTTACAAACTTTTTTGGGGTCCATTTCCATTGGTAACGTGACGGAGTAAGACGGTTTTCGTAGCGGTTGTGCATGCGTTCTTGTTTTGTTTGTGTTTCGAACTTCTGAATATATTTTAAAACGAAGATGATATTTTAAATAGTAGTATATCACACATTGTTTTGGCTAAAATCCATTTTTTTGTTGACTAAAATGGTTTTATGATATACTATGTGTTAACTTTGTACTTATTGGGTTCACATGAATGT
The DNA here is from genome assembly GCA_022829125.1 of Lathyrus tuberosus. NCBI lineage: Eukaryota > Viridiplantae > Streptophyta > Magnoliopsida > Fabales > Fabaceae > Lathyrus > Lathyrus tuberosus. The sequence goes on along the minus strand of JALAZF010000006.1, from coordinate 5,256,923 downwards.
TTTTGTATTTGTTTTTTTCTTTTCAGTTTTTGGAAGAAACATGTCAAGACCACCCATATTAATCCGTGACTTGAAGCCTGAGAACAACGTATGGAAACTGGCCATTCGTGTGGTAGATCTTTGGTACGTTAAGGAGTGTAACGGACAACAGCATCTTGAAGTTGTTATACACACTACTACGGAAAACCTATTTAACAACGGTTAGGAAAGATATGTAAGTATGATTTGTTTTACTTATGTTATTTGTTATTTAAATGCGTTGGTAACAATATATGTAAGTTTCTCATGTTGTGTAGGATAAGTTGGTTTAGGCAGCCCGTGAAGGCACATTTGTTCCGGAAGCACGACATGACATATTAGTAGAATCTATTAGATAAGATGAGCATGGTGTGTGTGTCTGTGGTGTTGGAGAAGGTGTCGGCTTGAGGCCATTCTTTGGGTCTCAAAGAAAAAGTACCGAAAGCCCAGAATTTATTGTATAAAGACAAAAGATTGAAAATTCTGAGAAGCAATTAGAAGAACAACAGAGAATGTTAGAAGATGAGAAGGAAAAAAGGGAGAAAGACATGGAAAGGTTTCAAGAGTTAAATTCGATATGTATTTTGCTTGAGATGTTAATGTTTAATCGGAAATGTATGATATATATTGTGCTTATTTTTGTTTTATGTTTTAATTGAATATTATGATGTAGAACGGACAAATAAGATCACCGTAATGTAGATGGTGATGATGATGATCGGACTCCAAGTAGAAGTGTTGTACGTCATGCTTCTACAAAAGGAAGTAATTGTTCAGCCAAACCCCGCTGCGGATAACCGCAATGATATAATTGATCCTAACCCAAATGAAATCACAACGTTATACTTGAAAGTTGCAGTGATAAATGAAACGCAACTTCTCCCGCTAGAATATTTTCCACGTATGGCGTTATTCTATTACAGTCCTGAAGATGTAAGGGATTTTCTTGGTGGGTATAAGTGTCTGGACGTCGGGATATTGCAAGTTTGGTGCACGTAAGTATATAGTTGAATATACATGTCATTATAGAACATTATCATTTATAGAACATCACCCCTAATTTATTCATTTTCTTTAACCATTTAGGTACATTCACTGTGTTTGTCTAGAGTTGAATAAATCGAGTACTTATGAAATATTGGATCTGCTTTTTATTCGATGGGCTTTTAATCAACCAAAAGATATCCGAGAGTACTTGAAAACACGGTTAAATAAGGGAGGAAAAGAATGTTACTTAGCACCATTTCTCTGTTTGTAAGTATTTTTGGAATTAATGTTTATGTATTCTATATTTAGTTTTGTTTTAGCAAATACCATTAATATATATGCTCTTGTTTATTTAGTGGTCATTGGCAATTGATCATCATATCATTTAGGAAGAATACGATAACTTTTCTGTGTTTCTTGCATGATCCACTGGAAAAGAAAATGAAAAATATTATTAATTCATAAGTGTATGCTTAATTAATTTTCTTTGACATTGTAATTAGTTTATCATGTAATATGTTTAATTCAAATTCAATGTACAACGTTGTGGAGCAAGTGAATATGATGAACAATGTTAAAAGAAAGCCCACATGGATCTGTCCTAATGTAAGTGGTCCGATTACATGTTTCTTTCATTTACATTCATGTATGGTTGTATTCATGTCATTTTTGCTTAAATTTGTAGACAAGAAAACAACCCGGGACTTACGAGTGTGATTATTATGTCATGAAACACATGTTAAACATTGTCCTTGCCGGCATTATTGATTCATGGGATAAGGTATACATGTCATAAAATGTTTACATATATTAATATATAACTTGACTATTGAATTATTATCATACATGTTATTGGCTTTTTCTTATGTAGATGTTTAACGACAAAACCCTATTCCCCATTGAGGACTTTGTAGATCTTCGTAAACTTAGGCGTATATCCACAATATTCTAAAGGGTTCTGCTGATTGATGATGTGAATAACACTTTTCTGTAAAGATTATGTGAATAGCATTTTTCTGTATTGATGACATGAATATAGTGTTTGGTGTAAATATGGTTATAATAGTTACAATACTTACAAAATTAATAATAGGAAGAAATTTTGGCTTTTGTCAATGAACAATGTTAGATGTATTTTCTGCTCTTTATGCATGTATACCTTATCTGTTATGGTTAAAATGGTTACAGGTTAAAAAATGGGATGAATTTGAATTGTTGAGAAATGCATATTTAAAACATAAGAAGTTTTGACAGCGGTTATAAAACCTAGTCGTGGTTGTATATTTGTGTCTGCAGAATATATAACGAAAGTTATATAATTTAACCGTCATAATATCTCGCGCGCTGCACAGTAAAAAATAAATATCAAAACCGCGTAGCTGGGAATCGAACCAAGGACCATTATATTTATCACAACGGTTAGTTTGAATAACCGTTCTGACAGAGCACGTTGTTTCCAGGTTATTACAACGGTTAATGAGTTGTGATTATAAGTATCATTTTACAACGACACTCTACATAACAACGCCTGCGCTAGCGTCTTTTTATACCTTTTCCAACCGTTGTTAATTGGTTTTTACGTGGTAGTGATACTCTCCTCGGATTCAAGAAATTTCACCGATTTATCAAAATAATTGATAAGCACATGGTTGAACTCCAGCCAATTCATTTCCAGAATAACATTGAGTTGACTTACAGGAAAACATACTAAGTCAATCCCAAAATATCGACCTTTAATTTTCAAAAGACAATTGACACACACCAATGAAGTAGTCAGTGAACCATTAATTGTGGTATCAGTGACCATGCTAACATTCATAGTAGACACTTTATCAATTATTACCAAAATTGATTTTTTATTAAAAAATATTTTCTATAATTTTTTTTTAAGAAAAAGTCCACCTTTTTATATGTATTAAATATTAATGTATTTGAATTATATATAGATAGAAAAATTAATTATTTAATATATGTAAAAAATAATTTTTTATAGTAAAATACAGAAAATAAAAATTTATAAATAATAATTAGTTGAAAATTATAAATTTAAATGTGTTCTTGTGTAATAAAGTGTACAATTATTATATTTAATCATTTTCATAGGTTCAAAGACTAAAATAATTAGTTACCAAAAAAAAAGTCTAAAATAATTATAAGAAATAAAATATGACACATATATTAGAAATAAAATAAAGTTAATAAAATATAATTATTAAAGTGAATAATATATAAAATAGGGAAAATTATTAAAGTACATATATTATAATATATATATATATATATATATATATATATATATATATATATATATATATATATATATATATATATATATATATATATATATATATATATATATATATATATATATATATTAGAAATAAAATATATATATTGGTCAAAAGATTCTTAAATGATGGTAGAACTATGTTATGTTATGTATTATCGATGAAATATTAAATTTGTAATAGATTTTTGAAATATTTATTTTATTAAGTTGTGAACATATAATTATGTGTGACATATCTATGAAATTTAGTTTTCTTTTTTTAGTTTATTTAATAAACGGTTCGACCGTAGGTTTAACCGGTTTAACCAATTAAACGTTAAACCGCAAGTTTCACCGGTTCGATCTTCGGTCCGATTTTTAAAACATTGATTACAACTAACCTCGAAAGAGAATATGACATTCATCCTTACCTGAAGAGCTATTAAACTTTGATGACTTATATGATATCAAAGTGTCATCTCAAATGATTTATAAATTAACAACAAATCATTTTAACAAAATAAATGGCTCAAGAAATGAAGGATACTATTTAATTCATATTAATTACGAAGTTAAGAATAAAATATTTGATACTAATATATTCTATCGATAATAGCACTTAAATAAAGTAATTAACATTAGTGTTACTACAAATCAAATATATGTTCATAAAAGAAATTTTAGTCTCAAATCTTTCAAAAATATACAATTCTCGTATAATAATATAACACCAAATAGTTATAGATTAATAAGATTATTTCAAATCCAAAATTAAAAATATTTCTAAATAAATTGAGATCATTTCAAGAATATTTCAAGATTCTAAAACATTAATGTTTTTAATATTTAAATAATGATAAAATATGTTTGAGATAAGTTTGACATATAAATAATCAACCGTGACACAACAAGTGCTAAGAAATAGTCACATTTTTAACACAAAATATGAATATATGTTTATTACTAAAAATTAATTCATACTAAATAGGATTGTCAAAAGTCTAAAATTTATTAATAATTATAAAATAATAATTGAAAATTATATTTGTAATTATAATTTATAAATGATTGATAATTACCAAAAAGAAAAATATGAGCTAAAAGCATAATCATGCCTAATTTATCACATCAGTGTTTAACTAATTTTGCTATCGTTATATTTACTGCACTGATATGTTTCAATTTTAACAATTAAGTTTAAATTAATTTAGAGGGGTCTTTTTATATTAAAAAAAAAAATAGTTACTTTGATTCCAGACATTCTTTGAAAAAAAATAAGAACCAATTACTTTTGTTATTTAGTACTCCCTCCGTCTCACAATAGGTGTTCTCTTTCATTTTTTTATTTGTCTCAAATTATTTGTCCCTTTAGAATACCAATGTAATATTTATTATTTCTTTCCACTAACTTACCCTTATTTATTGTATTTTAATCCATTTAACTACTCCAATTAATCATTATCTTAAAAAGTGTGAAAATCTCAAAGAAAATACCTATTGTGAGACGAAGGGAGTAATTGTTATTCAGCATATGAGTAAACTAGCGGGATACCCGTGCATTCGCACGGGTACCCGTCGGTGACGCGCATTTGTCTACATTTAAAAATTTATTAAAAAATAGGTTTAATAAAAATTAGTAAATATAAAAAAATATAATTTATATTAAAAAAAATAGAATCAATACCAGCAGACACCAATTATTTTTTGTGAAATATCCATAAAGATCATAATTAAGTAACAAAATTTTAAATAATTAACAATTTTTGAAAATAAAATTGAAATTTGAAATATTGATATTTGACTCATTTTTTTGGAGAAAATAAGATTTATTAAATCCAAAATAAGATAATTACAAAGCGACCAAAAGGTCCAGCTCATAACACCCACACAAGGTCAAAACTCACGACAAACAAAAAAATATGAGCTAAGGCATCATCTGCTGAGCAATACGTTCTCGAAGCTTAGTCCTTCTCCAAAGCCTATTGATAATGTTATTTATAATTTTTCTATACACTCCTATATACGTATCCACCACTATTTCCCCTGTATTCCTATAAGCTTCCTCATTCATGTATATCCAACATCCATAAATCGTATCCGCAAATGCAGTCTTTAGAATTTTGCTGCCACATTTCTTCTTAGCACTTTGTGGGATCATCCATTGAATTTCTTCATCCCATTTTAAGGGTTTGTGATTTATATTAAGCCATTTGAGTATCCCAGACCAAATGTTGCAGGTAGTTCTACAACCAAAAAATAAATGTTGGATAGTTTCTTTTTCTTTGCAAAAGACGCAATCCTCCTCGTCAATCAAACCAAACCTTTTTAGCCTATCCTTAATTGCTAGACACTGATGACATGCTTGCCAAAGTGTGAAGATTGCACGTGGTCGAGCCTCATTGTCGTAGATTATCTTCCTCCACGGGACTGCATCTTTTTGAGTGAGCATTGCATGATATAAAGTCTTGTTGCAGAACTTACCTGTAGCACAGGCCTCTTGCCATTGACGCAGGTTCTGGACATCGTCTCTTTGGCGCAGGATATTTGGCTCATTTATAGAATAAAATATTTGGTGAGATATCCATATCAGTACCCGTGTGTTCGCCCGGGTACTGGTTAGGTACGCACGCACCAGTGGTTAAAATGTAATAAAAATGTAAATAAGATTAAAAAAAATTGTTTTACCAAAAGAGTTTATTATTTTTAAAAGAAAGATAGTCAATTTTAATATAATTTCAAAGCCAATATAATATCATTATTTTCACTTGTATAGAATATTAATTTTATACTAAAACTTAATTCTTATACTTATATCTATTTTTTTTTAACACTATTATCCTAAAAATTTTCATCTTTTACAATTGTACACTAATTAGTATCATAATCATGTATTCTTTTTATAGATATGCATTTTAATTAGTTTTTTAATTGCATTCACTAATATAACTTAATACATTTAAGATAATTATTATTATATTTATTACAAATTATTACATATTCATCTTTTTAATTGCATTCTCTAATATAACTTAATACATTTAAGATAATTATTATTATATTTATTACAAATTATTACATATTCTCTAATATAACTTAATACATTTAAGATAATTATAATTATATTTATTAATACATGTTATGAGACCATATTAATTTATAAGGACAAAAAATATAAAAAGTCATATTAATAAATTATACTTTATATAAATTATCACTATAAATAAAAAATCAAAATAAGAATAGATATTAAACAGACTAATTCAAAACTTTAAGATTTAAAGATAAATAATTTCTTCATCTTTATTTGGGATTTTTATTAATATATATTTTTCATTAAAAATAACATAACTTTTACACCTTCCTCCATTGTTTATTATAGGTATAAATATCATATGAAAAAATTAATTAAAAATTTAATTCGTTTCAAGATAATTGAATATTTAAAATAATATAACATTAAATAATTGAATTGTATACTGAATTTTAAGTGTCTCGAGACACAAAACCATCTAAAACTTTGCATACTTTGTACTATTAGTCATATTTTTTTAATATAAAAGTACTACCAATAACAATTCAAAGAAAAGGAAAGTGAAAACCGCTTTGGAAAAATAAAAAACCATCAACTCGGTTTTTCTCTCTCTTGAAAATCAACATTTACTCTATCCAACTTTACTCTACATTCATTTCAAATCATAAATTGCATTTTAAAGAATCATTCATTTCTGTTCAATGCCTTTCATCTCTCATCAATTTTCAATTTTTATCACACTTAAAATAAAAAGTTAAATCGAAATACCTCAAATGATTAAGTTAAAAAATAAACAAACAACTCAGAAAGTATAATTAAAAAAATTAATGAAAATTAAAATTATAAACAAACAATTCAGAAAGTACAATTAAAAAAATTAATGAAAAAAATCATCACACTCAACATAAAAAGTAAGTATTCAACATTAATGAAAATTTTGAAATATATATATATATATATATATATATATATATATATATATATATATATATATATATATATATATATATAATAACTTATAAAAAAATACTATAAAATTATAAAATTATTTTTATGGATAGTAATATAGTAATATAATAATAATACATATTTGAATATTAATTAGAATGGTGGTTAATATTATGGTGTTGAATTTGAACATTGGAAACCTGTAATTGGTTTATTGATATTTTTTGGGTCTAACAACAGTAAATCATTAAGCTATATTTTTTAAAAGTTAATGATGTCTTATGACATACAACATAATAGTTGATTAGTTAGACAATACACTGACATTCATTAAATAGAAATTGACAAAATATTATACTTTTAGACAATATTCCCTAAAATCTAACTTTTTGAAAGAGAAGTCTTTTCCATGTTAGTGCACTGGACATCAACTTTTTGTATATATAATTTTAAAATTGTTTTGAGCTTTATGTGATTGAGTTAAAAAAAGGTGTATCAAATCTTTAATAAAAAATATATATCACTAACATTAATATTAAATACTAATTTAAATATAAATTAATAAGCATTTAAAATGATTATAATAAAATTTCTTCTTTTATAAAAAATAAATTGTAATAATGATCATAAGTGAATGAAGTAATATATTTAAAAAGTTATAAATGAAAAGATAGATTAATTGAAACTGTTATGAATAAAAATGGTACAATATAATTTTTTTAATTTATCATAAATTTAAATGTTAATATTATTAATTATGCTTTTATATGTTATAATATTTTTAAATATAATTAATATATTATAATTTTAAATAGAAAAACATATTTTTAATTATTTTTAAATCAATTATTATGATCTATTTGAATTTAAAAATAGAATATGTATGGTATGATGATGTACATGCGTTTGCAACCTGCTATGGTCATAGAGTGGGTGATTGATTAATATGAAAATGTTTAGAAAACCCAAAATAATAATAAGATATTGTATTGATTAGATATAAATATCTTGTCATGTCACATTAAATAAAAAGAGTGTGTCAATATCTACCATCATACATGAATAGTAATTTACATTGGAAATATCATAAAGAATGACATAATAATATTGAATTTGACATATTAAAATATTATTGAATTTAACATTGTTGTTGAATTGCTTCATGTCCCATCAATTAAAATACAATGGTGACTTGTATCTACTTTTACCTGCTCTATAATAAAAATAGGGAAATTATTACTTGATAGAACCAAATGGAAGATAGTGAAATTTATATCAAAATATTAAAAGATGCAATAATAAATAAATTTTGGTTCATAATGATAAAAAAAAATAATGATAAACTTACAAAGTAGCTGATGACTCTGTAGAGAAAGTAGCAGCATATGCTTTCCTTATAAGAATTTGAGGATCGTTGTTCACCTGCTAAATCCACCAATATTCAACATTTTATTAGCAAACAGCAATACATGTACATGCATAGAAGCTTTCGTCTTAAAGCTATGGATGAAAATGAGAAGATAAAAAAACATTTACGATACCTCTTCATCTCCTACAAAATTGTAGGCATTAGCCATCTGTTCGCGAGGGAACAATGAAGGATCCACATCCTCTTCCGCCCAACTGCAAAGCATAACACAAAAAACATCTTGAGACAAATTATTTCAAAACAATATCTCAATATGATGCATAACATAACATCAAAGTTTAAATTAATGATTAAGTTGCAAAAATTGAAGTTAGTGAGAAAGTAAGTTACCCAGAGACACCATCGACAACATCAATAACTCCTCCATTATAGTTGCTCATAAAGAAAGCATCTTTCCCACCGTTATCAACCTTACAAAAACAAACAAAAAATTATTTTTTACTCTTCATACAAAATATCAAATTGATTTTGACCAATTAGTGATGTGAATGGTTACTAATAAACGGATTTAAATCATATGAAATGAAAACATAATACAAACACTACACATCATCATCGACATCGTCTTATAAAAGAAGGAAGAAGGAACCTTCACCAGTAACAACAGCAAGTAAAAAAAAAATATTTTGAGAAAGATACTTACCATGTGAACACCATATTTATGTACATAATAACAATCAAACTAAAATCTTCTCAAAACCTGCTCAAGAGTCTCTACCTCCAAATCAAAAACCTAATCAAACAAACACAAGCCATACTCCTTCCTACATAATAGTCCAGATCTGCAAAAATTAGCGCAAAAAATATTAATGAAATGCAAAAAAATTGTCAAAAAAACAATAAATATAATCGTTGAATCTTCAAAGTCAGATTACAAAACAGAAAAGATGCATAATTTAAAAATCATAAAAGTGAATGGAAAATATAGAGATTGAAAAGGGAACAAAAGATTTAAATAAAACATTTCCCAAAAGACCATGTATGAGATGAAACAAAGTATAAAAATTGAATCTTTACATTTAAAAGTGTGAGGTGAAGAAAGAAAGAAGAAAGAAGGTGAGGGAAGAAAGAAGAGAGAAGGTTGAGATGAAAGAGAAAGTGAGAGATGCAGTAAAATGAGAGAGAGAAGAAACAAATAAATACATTTTATTCTCAAAAGAAACAAACCAGTTGTGTTTGGTTTTACGGTGAGGTAAGGATCTAAGAAGCAAGGAAACAAAAAGAAAAGTGCCACGTGGCAGAGTAAGAGGAAGGGAAAATGCCAGGTGGCCGATTTTGGAGCAATCAAGGGTATTTTGGGTGTTTCCAGAACACCCAATCTTCTTATATGGTAGATTAACACATACTATATATAAAATAAACCTCAATATACACAAACCGTCAAATTCATCATTTACGAAAAATTAAACTCTTTCTGAACACACACATGATAAATTAACATTCATTCATTCACCAATTATGCACGGTGCAACTTTTTTTTAGAGTTTTGTTTACTGTAAACAAAATTAATAAAACCGTGTGATTGATTTAACGGATGGTACACATTAAAAAAATGATAAAGAGTAATATATATTAAATAATTAAATAATTAGGAAATCTATATCAGCAATAGCCATAATATATATCTATATGACATTTTTTTTATAGAGTGGTATCCTTACTTCCGTACCGACTAATCCACCCGATAGCGCGCCCGTAAGCAACGCCCCACATAGCCTCCGAAAGTTGAACATAGGCTTCTTCGAACTCAGGACCTCAAGGGGAACAAACCCTTGAAACCCAAGTACCCTCCCACTAGGCCAACCCTCTCGGGTTTCTATAAGGCATTGATACCAAATCGAAAGATTTAATAGAATTGAATAGATACACATTATAGTATTTTGTTATATTAAAAAATAATTGACCATAATAAAAACGGTGTACTTTATAGGATTTGAGAGACGACTGTCAGAAGAGTAATTACGAAAGAAGTACTATTCTCATTGTCGTTTAGGATTTTCAGATTATATTAATTATCTAATGAGGAGACAGTTAAATAGCTAAACGGCTAAAGATATGGACCTCTCATTGGCCTTAACTGAATCGTCCAACCCATCATGGTCTATTCAGGCACAAAATCCAATTTAACAATTCATCTATTTAGTATCTAATAACAATAGATCATAATATAATTAATTAATAATTAATTATGTCAATCCATATTTCATTAATTAAAAAATTATAATTTATTCATAAAAAATTATTACAATTGAGTAATTATTGATGCATAGTTGTTATAATAAAGAGAAAACTTATAATAAATTAACTCTAATAATTTTACATTTGATTGTGTTTACATAATTATTTAAAAGATAATCACTAAAGAATGATTTTTATTTTCAATAAGTTAATTTGGATTGAATAGAGTATTAAGGGTACTTAAATTTAAATACAAAAATTTAACATAAATTAAGATACATCAGAGGAGGCATGCTCCAATCATATAAACTAGAACTATCTTTAGAATTTAAACCTATAATCACTAGTAGAAGATCCGTGCGTCGGCACGGGATAATTCAATCTTAAATTAAAGACATAGGAGCTGCATTAAATAGAAATAACAAAACCAAAATGATAATATTAAGAGTAGAAATATTCATTTAGATGTATTAACAAAATAACAATATAGTTTGAAGTCGATTGTATTGCAGAGACAACTATATGTTGAAATTAATTGTTCAAACAAAACCATAGTCTGCTTAAATTGAGGTAATTGATGTATACTTATAAATAGTCTGCAAATACCATTACAATTAGCATGTATGACATCAAATGAGCTTAGAGTCCGTTTGTTTTGCCTTTTTTTAAAAATGATTTTTATAGTGTAACATAATTTTGTAGAAAAAAATTTTAGGTATTTTATCATTTTATCGAAATTTTTTTTGGATATAAAAATTTCAAAAAATCACTTAATTTTGAAGCTATTTCAAATAGTTTTTCATGAAAATCATTTTTTAAATATAACTTTTTTAAAAAATGGTGATTTTGACTATGTTTTGGTCTTCAATAATGTATATTAATGTTATAAAATATCAAAATTAGTTTTTTAATTTATAAAAAACAAATTTAAAAAAACTTGTAATATTTTGAAAAACGTTATTGTAGAATCCATTTTCAAAAATACAAAGAAAAAATCCATTTTTTTAAAGCTGAAAGATTAAGCATAAATTTGAAATGGGAATAGCAAACACTCGGGTCCAGGATATTTGCATTGCCCGTTTCATGTTTAGCAAGTCTAATTTGAAACTAATTTCATTCAAAAAGTTAGCTTACTTAATAAATGTATATAGCAAGCATACTTATAAATAGTCTTAAAAAAACATTACAATTACCAAAATTGATTTTTTATTAAAAAATATTTTCTATAATTTTTTTTTTAAGAAAAAGTCCACCTTTTTATATGTATTAAATATTAATGTATTTGAATTATATATAGATAGAAAAATTAATTATTTAATATATGTAAAAAATAATTTTTTATAGTAAAATCCAGAAAATAAAAATTTATAAATAATAATTAGTTGAAAATTATAAATTTAAATGTGGTCTTGTGTAATAAAGTGTACAATTATTATATTTAATCATTTTCATAGGTTCAAAGACTAAAATAATTAGTTACCAAAAAAAAAAAGACTAAAATAATTATAAGAAATAAAATATGATACATATATTAGAAATAAAATAAAGTTAATAAAATATAATTATTAAAGTGAATAATATATAAAATAGGGAAAATTATTAAAGTACATATATATATATATATATATATATATATATATATATATATATATATATATATATATATATATATATATATATATATATAGATAATCCCTAACTACCAAATAGTAACCAAATTCATCAGAGATCCAGGTTGCGCTACTGTTCCTGGTATCAGAGCCTTTTTTAAGGTAAAACCACTGTTACTAATGAGTAATAGTAGTTAAGCTACTGTTGTGGTAGCTCAGATGATTTTCTTTATCTATAAAGACTAAGTTTTTTTCATAATAATGATAGTTTCATACTCTTATCTCTTTAATTAAAGAAGATGTTTTCAGTGCTTTCTGTTAGCTCTCTTTTGTGCATGGTAGGATAGTTATGAGCATATTTTAAGAAAAATTTGCTGAAATCCTCTTTTTACATCTTTGATTTAGGTCAATTTTGTGATTTATTGGTATATTGGCTGGAATACTGTAACTTGGCGACCAACGTTCAGTGTTGGATAGGTAATTACATTGTTCTTCGGAATAGTAATTACTGAAATGGCCTAACTTCAGTCACAACGCCCCGTACCAATTTATCTTAAAACCATTTGATCACTTTGTGGGTTGACGTTTGACTCAGCCGAATTCCCCTATTTTTTTTTGTGATCGTTAAACAGTCCCTGTTTGCAAAGATGATCTCTTGGAAAGATAAGAGTAACGAACTATTGTGTTTATGAGATAAACTTAATCGTTATTTTGAAAAGATTATCTATCTGTTGCTTACCACAACAGTCTTAGCAGAATCTCTTATGGATTCTAATATTGAAACTGTTTCAATTGACAACAATGACTGTCAAAACCCTTTTATTAAGAACGAGGAAAACAATGAATTTACTAAAGATCTGGAAAGGTTAAACAAATGGATCATTCCATCCGTACCTTCAAAACAAATTTATAAATTTGGTATGTTTGATGTAATGTCCAGGTTTGCTGTAAAAACTACAGAGCAAACCATACCTGTTTCAGGATCGACCCAAAATATTGGACTATTAAGCAAAAAAGATTTGCTTCATTTTAAAGATTATAACTTTATTCATATTGGACTAATCCAAGTTGCTTTAAAATCTTAAACCATGCTTGGATTAAACTCTAGTCTTGTGGCATATGTCAGAGATGAGAGATGTGAAAATTTTAAACAATCCTTGGCTGTTGTCATAGAAACTAGTCTATGTCATGGGCCAGTCTGTTTTGAAGTATTTCCCAATTTAAGTATCTCCATGTCTGACAAAAATCTTTTTGATGCCTTGAGATTAACAATTCATACTCATGGTTATAATTTTAAACCAGGAAGTGAAATCATAGCAATATGCTATAGAGTTTATTACAAAGTTTTAAATACTTTAAATCCTAGGGTGAAAAATATTTCACCACAAGGATCTACAACGTTAGTGCAAACAAATTTTCTTACATCTTATTTTGCTACTAATAGGTTAATTAGGTGGAATGAAATAGAATTCCCCGAGAGTTGGTCTTTGCCTCAAGAAATTGAGCCAAAACCCATCCTCAATCAGGATGTAGATCAAATAATTCAAACTTCAGAAGGAGATGTTGAAATTAAGTTCAACCAACAACGAAGGTTCACCATCCCTAGAACCATGTCTGCTAGATATTCTACCCGTAGTGACTATGTCACTGCGCCTAGCGTCCTACCTAGGGTTTCCAATTCCACTTCCAGAATTAGGGAAGAAGCTTTAGAGCAAGAATACGTGGAAAATATCAAACTAAGTGAAAACAAAATCCCCTTTGGAATTTACCAAGGCAAAGAACCCAGGGTTGAATCGCCAACTCAATCAGAAATGTCCTTCCATTTATGATAGATTTCTCTGAAGGAAGTGACACGAGGAAACTCATTAATAATGAGTTTAATAAAAGGGAAAACCAAGAGTTTAGAAAGTGGTATTTTAAAAAATTTTCTAAAACTACCGTCCTTGAATTTAAGAGACTCTTCTATGAAGAATTATCTAAGGGCCAAACCCTAATCCCTTTTATCCATTGGTTTGTGAAATTCTTTATTCAAAAGACACAAACTGATATCCTTGTTATACAAAGGTCGTGGAACACCCCTAAAGGAGAAGCTCTTGAAGAACATTATCCCCCTGAGAGGGCTATACAACTAGCGGAGAATGCTGAGGCTAGTGCGTATAATACCATAAAGAAACTAGAAAATAGTCATGTCTCTATTAGAGAATTAAACTCTTTAATAAGAGCCCAAAACTTCACCAATGTCTTCCTTACTTGCCTAGGAGATCATATGGTCTCGTTAGAAAAACTGATTATATTTGTTAAATAAGATCTGGAAAAGCAGATGAAACAGCATAACTTGATAATAGATCAGCTATCCAAGAACAAAATTGCTCCTTCCCAAGAAGAATCTTCATCTAGGAATATTCCCGATACTCCTATTATCAAACCCCCAATTCAGGTTAGTGGTTTTAAGATGGAAGAAGACCACAATGAGTTCATAAAGATCCTTGAGAATAAACTTAAGGATTTACACCTTAGAGTTTTATCTCATGAAGATAATTCTTCAGAAGAAGATGATACTTCTGAAGAAGACGAAGAAGTTACTGGAAACATCAATCAATTGAATCAGATGTTTAAAGATCAAAACAATATTTATGAAATAAATCCTGTCCATATGACTAAACCTGTAGAAAAATATTACTACAAGAGACCTACACCCCAAGATGTTCTTTTTGAAGAACCAGACAATTACCAGAATTCTTATTCAGGAAAAGCCATTTATGAATGGAATATAGATGGGCTTAATGAGAAACAAATTGTTGACACCATACATAGGATGCTTATGTATGCTACGGTCTGTAAGCAAAATGGGAATCTGGACAGTTCCGTTGCTTCTTTCATCACAGCTGGCTTTGTTGGCCAACTCAGAGGATGGTGGGATTTTTATCTCTCAGACTCTTAGAGGAAAGATATTTTTTCTCATAAAAAGTTGGTCAAGACTGAGGGAACCAGCACCCCTACGGTTGCCACTACTGGGGAGGAAGACGCAGTTTATACCTTGAGTCTTTCTATTCTTCAACACTTTGTTGGAACTAACCAACCCATTGGAGAAAAACTCCAAACCCTTCTTCAAAACCTTAGGTGTCCTTCTTTGACACATTTCAGGTGGTACAAAGACACCTTTCTTTCTAGGGTTTTCCAATTAAAAAACTCTAATTCTGTCCACTGGAAAGCCAAGTTCATAGATGGCCTTCCACACCTTTTCTCTTAAAGAGTTAGGAAAGCTCTTAGAGACAAGAATGATGGTATCAACATCAATTACCCAGATTTGACCTATGGTCATATCATTAATAGCTGCATAACTGAAGGACTAGCGTTATGCAATGACATTAAACTCAAACACCAACTCAAGAAGCAAAAGCTCTCTGAGAAACACCAATTAGGAGAATTTTGTGACCAAATCGCTTTTGATATTGGAAAACCTCCGGGAGAAAGAAAAAAGAAATCCCTTAAGCATGGTAAGAAGAAGGATTCTTACCAGTCTTACAAGAAGAAAAATTTTAGGAGAAAAGAACCTAAACCAGGGGCAAAACGCTCTTACACGAAGGGAAAAAGAAAAGCTAAAAAGCATGATATAACCTGCCACAAATGTGGTAAGCAAGGTCACTATGTTAATAGGTGTTGGACCAAGAAAGCTCTTAACGAAGTTGAGGATGAAAAGCTTCGTGCTCAGCTAGAAAAGGTCTTGCTGATAAAATCAAGTTCTGAAGAAGAATCTGCTAGTGAAGAGATTGATATAATCAACTCCTCTGATTCTGAATCTTCGGAATCCTCTACCAATGACTGTGAGTGCAATGAGCTCAACTATTGGAAGTCCATTGCAGACATGAATGGAGTGTTTGTCATCACTAGCGATCAGGACTAAGCCTTAAAGGCTATTGAAGCTATTTCTGATCCTAACATAAAAAGGAAAATGTTAGAGATCCTTATCCATAATCAACCCAGAGTTGAGGCTCCAAAAATGATTGAAGCTCCTTACCAATTAAGTGAAGTCCTAACCAGGTTTCACAATTCCAATATTAAGGAAGTCCCGACATCTTTGAATGATCTTAAAGGCGAAATTTCGCAACTTAAGTCTGAAATTAGTCAGATTAAGAAGAATAATAAGCTCCTCAATCAAAGGATAACTACTCTTGAAAAGGTAAAATGAGTTATCCAGTCTATTGACGAAGAATATTTAAATCTTCAAGAACGTATCAATACCCTTAAAATAATTAGTCAGCAGATAGGATCTTCTAAAGAGGAAGAAGCTGATAAGGACGAGGAAGAAGGACTTCCTGATGAAGAGAGTTACTTAAACCTTCTAGATAGGGTAACTTCTCAAAAGTGGTACATTAAAATTACCCTTGTTATTGATAGAAGGTACATAATTAAGGATGAAATTTCCCTTGTTGATAGTGGTGCTGATTTAAATTGCATTCAGGAAGGAATGATTCCCACCAAATACTTTGATAAAACCAATCAATCCCTCACTCAGGCAGGCGGGAAAAAGCTTAAAGTCAATTATAAATTGTCTAAAGCTCACATCTGCAACCAAGAGGTTTGCAATTCTACATCCTTTATTCTTGTCAAGAATCTTACAAGAAGAATAATATTAGGAACCCCTTTCCTGAACAATATTATGCCTATGGCCAGAATTGATCACCAAGGTATAACTGGAGAAGTTAAAGGAAAAGCTATTAGGTTTGAATTTATAACTGATCCTCAAACTAGGATGATCAATGAAGTTAAGGAAATACTCCTCGAGCATAAAGAAAAACAATTGTGTTTTTTTCAAGAAGAAATCAACTTGCTAAGTATTGAAGATCAACTTAGCAAAGACAATATGAAGAAACAAATTAAGATCATAGAAAACCAGTTCAAAGCAGAAGTCTGCAGTGACCTTCCCAATGCTTTTTGGGAAAGAAAGAAGCATGTTGTTTCCCTTCCTTATTTGGATGACTTTAATGAAAGTCAAATTCCTACTAAGGCTAGACCTGCCCAAATGAACAAAGATTACTTGAATCTTTGCCAGAAAGAAATTGAGTCTTTACAATCCAAAGGAATTATTAGACCTTCTAAATCTCCTTGGTCCTGCACTGTATTCTACATCAATAATGCAGCAGAGAAGGAACGTGGTGTTCCTAGAATTGTCATTAATTACAAACCCCTCAATAAGGTTCTCAAATGGATTAGGTATCCTATTCCCAATAAGAAGGATTTACTTGATAGATTAAGCAATGCTTTAATATTTTCTAAATTTGATATGAAATCAGGTTATTGGCAGATCCAGATTGAAGAATTTGACAAATATAAGACTGCTTTCACCGTGCCCTTTGGGCACTTTGAGTGGAATGTTCTTCCCTTTGGTCTGAAGAACGCCCCTTCTGAATTTCAGAATATTATGAATGATATTCTTAATCCTTATTCTGAGTTTGTTATTGTTTATATTGATGATGTGTTGATATTTTCTCAATCTTTAGATCAGCATATCAAGCATTTAAAAATATTTAAAGAAGTTATCAAGCATAATGGTCTTGTCATTTCAGCTCCTAAAATGAAACTCTTTCAAACGAAAGTGAGATTTTTGGGTCATGAAATCAATAAGGGAACTATTATTCCTATTAGCAGAAGCATTGAATTTGCTTCTAAATTCCCAGATATATTAGCTGAGAAAAAGCAGCTGCAGAGATTTCTAGGAAGCCTTAATTATATTTCTGATTATTACAAAGACTTGGCTAAAGATACAACCATCCTTTACAAAAGACTTAAGAAAGTCCCTGAGTCTTGGACTGAAAAACATACCCTTGTGGTCCAAGATATTAAGAAGAAAGTCAAATATTTACCTTGTCTTTCCCTTGCTAACCCTAGCTATTTCAAAATCGTTGAAACTGATGCCTCTGACCAAGGGTATGGAGGAATTCTTAAACAGGTAAATCCAGAAACTTCTAAAGAAGTCCTGGTTAGATTCACTTCTGGAAAATGGAACCAGACTCAGGCTAAGTACTCTACTGTTAAGAAAGAAATGCTTTATATAATTAAATGTGTTTCTAAATTTCAAATCGATTTGTTAAATCAAAAATTTTTGTTAAGAATTGATTGTAGTTCTGCTAAATCTATTATAGAAAAGGATATTAAAAACCTAGTTCAAAACAAATATTTGCTTCCTGGTAGACACAATTAAGTGTTTTTGAGTTTGATATTCAATACATTAAAGGAGAAAATAACTTTCTGGCTGACTTTCTCACCCGTGAATTTTTGCAGGGAAATGAGCATCCCTTATAGAACCAGAGGAAGAGGTCGCTCCTTTGGTCGTGGAGGAAGAGGGAGCAGCAATTTGTTGCCCCAATCAGAACAAAACATTCCCCTAATAGGAGATTGGACAACTGTCTATCCAAATAGACAGAGAATGCAGACATTAACTGCATCTTCAAAAAACAATAATAAGGAAGAATCTTCCTCATCCAATCCTAAGAACAATGATTCTTACAAAAATGTTGCTGCTAATGATCCTATACGAGAACAAGCAGCTGACTACTTTGAAAATTCTACAGTTGAATTTATAATGTTCATCGAAGAAGAGGACATTCAAGTGACCAACAATGATGGTTCGGTCATCCAGACTAGATACCTTGAATCAAGAGGGTATGCGGGTCTCTCTGGAAAATCCATACCTAATTTGGAGATATTACTCCTAATAACCGGATCGGTTACAATTACTCATCACTATCAGAATAATAATCCTGGTAGTTTTATTAATTTTTCAAAATGTCATATCAATAAGGTATTGCATCCCAGAGAATGGGGTCTGAATCCAAACAGTGAAAAAGCAATAAAGATTGCTGATGGTAAAATGGTTTATTATAATTACTGGGACTATGTCCAAGCCTTTTCTAAGGCATTTTATTACCAGAACCCCAAGAATAAGCATTCTTGGTTTTTCTCAATAAACCCAGAAATTCTGGAGAAACCTTTACCCAATTGGTTCTTTATTTGGTGGTCTAAATTTGGACCTTCTTTGGAAATTTTACCAAAAGAATTAATGAATCTGTATACACCATGGTGTGATGAAAGTCCTTTAATTGCAAAGGTTTTATCAAAAAATTTGATTACAGGACAATGTCCATTTATGTATTTCGCTAAGTTTCAAATCCCTTGGATATGGAGGTGGACAATTTCGGTCGCCAAAAATAATCTCAATATTCCTCTTCTGCAAAGAAATTTCTTTGCCAAATGGTGGATCAAAATGGATCCCAAAGATTTCAAAGATAAAGTGATGCTAATTGAAGCCACAATTGCTAAGGATAAAAATAATCCTACTGAGAAGCAGAGTTCTTCCCAAATGACACTTATCCAGCTAAAGGAATATTTCTAGAAGAAATTTCCCCAGGAAGATGATGAAGACCTTATGATCAGAATCCTGGATCATATGAAAGGCCAATTTTTTACAGCTTTTCTAACAGTTAGAGAAGATAGCTCGTCCATGAAGACCAGCTCTTCACATGGATCTATGGATGCGATTCTAGCTGGCGAATCTCAAGAGCCAGAACCCATTGTTGATGACTTTTGGGATTCTCTCACGGTCTCCATGGCTCAAAGAGTCAACAAAGGAAAGGGTCCACAACAATGAGATAGAGACCAGAAAGCTGTAATCCACAGCTGTTTCCCACCAGCTACAGCTGGCCGCCTCAACCACTAAAGTTGAGCCAGACAACAGAATCTGCTTTTACTTTACTTTTGCTTTTCTTTTATTTTTTTTCAGTTGTCTTTTGTGATTATTTCAGTGACGATGGGCCCCAATGAGCACCCGACTCAAATGATTCACCTTTGTAACCTGTTAGTGTGCTTTTCTTTGCTTTTTACCGGTTACAATAGGTAACTTTTTCCCTATATAAGGGACTTTGTTTTCATTCTGTAATCACGCTTCCAATGTATAATTCTCTTTATATATAAATAAATCTTCAGTCTCTCTACTTTCTCTCTTATTTTACTTAAGTTTTTTAGAGATAATTCTTAACTACCAAATAGTAACCAAATTCATCAGAGATCCAGGCTATATATATATATATATTGATCGTACCTGTATCAGACAGTTACAGGTGTCCAACGACGTCCGTTGAGCTCCGGCTCCGGTGAGGTTGAAGTACGGCGGGGGGGGGTGTACCTGCAAGGTACTCCGACGCTCAAGTTAGGGAGTGCACAGAATAACAGCAAATACAAAGAGTGAAAAAAGTGACTTAACCTGACCCTCTCAAGTGAGAGGGTATTTATAGAGAGCCCCCAGCGCGGGGCCAACGGTTACTTATATTGGGCTGGATTGTCAGGCTCAATCCAAGTAACTGCCAGGGCTTACGTGGCGTAGTGAAGACCAGCGCGTGGTCTTCGCCCTGGGGTAACCGCTCCTAGATTTCTGGGACTAGGGCAGACCGAATCCTTTGGGAGTGGAGTGGTTACTTGGAACGTGTCCACGTGGTACGGACTGTTAGACACTCCTCGCGGGGGGAGGAGCCTTCTGTGTCGAGGACCTATCAAGCCGTACGACGAACATGGCCTCGTAGGGACGAGTCATGTCTGTCGAGGAGTGACGTATGGCATACTCGCGGGGAGAAGCTGGTATGTCGGGGATATACCTATCCGCCGGGGGGGAGCGAGGTCCTCCTGCCCTGTTGGTCCAAGTGCCCGACACTGTAAAGTGCTCGAGGGAAACGTGGGTATGCTTGCAGCAGTCAAGTGCCCCGCAGAGGGGTCCTATTGGGCCTCCCCCCATGCTATATGGGTTGGGCCTGCTCGACTGTTGGGCAGTCTCGGCCCAGTCCAGAACAGGAGCCCCCCAAGTCGTTGCTCTGAGGTGGCAGAGTGATGACTTAAGGGTTATTGTATGTTGAGGATACGCTAAGGGAGGAACTGAGGAGGTCGATATCCTATGCGAAATTCCTTCGACCGGATGAGCGTCGGGCAGCGGACAGACGTGTCTGGTCGCATGGTCGGGGAGATGAAGGGTTTCGGATTCGAAGCGTTGGGGAAAACCGAAACGACGCGCGTGGGGAGACGAGTGGCTGCATGCGTGCCACGTGTCACCTGCCATCATTACCTAGGGAGGCTAGGGCGGCTGGCTAGGGTAGCGCACTCGAGTGCCCTACGCCCCTCGGGTCTCGCGAGAACCGCTTATAAAAGCCGCTCCCCTCGCTCATTCTCCACTTTTCTGCTTCTCTCTCAAGAAACTTTCTCCCTCTCTCTCTAACCTCTTCCGCCGTAGCTCGTCGCCGTCAGCCGCCGGGCACTCTCTGTCATAAGCATTTCCTCCGCTAGGACCGCCGTTCGCTGCCGTACCACAGCCGGAAACCTCCGTGCCGGAACCCTACACCGCCACTTACCAGGTATTTGCTCCAAACCGGACCTTTATTTTGCGTTTTTCTTTGATTTTAACTAGTGTAGGGCATTTCCTTGGTGAATTGATGACATTCCCATGAGAAACGAAGGGATTCCCGGTGAATACGGTGGGAATCTTTAGTTGTGGAGAGAGAGAGAGTGCGAAGATTCTTGCTCGCTTTTGATGAATGTCTCGGGGATCAGGGACGAACACGTCGGGGATCCGTTGAATGTCTCGGGGTCCTTGATAATCAGTACATTTGTTAGTGCCGCGGGGACACGGGGCAGAACCTTCCGGGGAGACGATGAGTTCCCCGGTGGGCAAGTTGATCCTCGGCCGATCTCGTCGGGGAGTTGAGAAAGCCTTGCCCCTTCTTCGCCCGTTCGCTTGAACAGCGGTGGAGGGGTGAATTTGATACGACCAATCGAATTCACCGTTTCCTTCTGCTTTTTAGGTAAATGGACGATTTGGCTGGAGAGGTGGCCGCAGGATATTTCGAGGAAAACGACGACGACCAGCCTGACTCCCCCATGGCTCACATGGCCTTTGCGCAGGAGAGGCCGCTCGAGGACTGGGTCTGTAGCGAAGCCCTTGAGATGTCGTCCATCTTCGTGTACCCAGATGTGGGCGATGCTTTTTGTACCGTCGAGCACAGACTAATCGGAAGTGGTCAATCCTGGAAGGTTTTTCGTCCCGAGGAGCATCACCGGATATGCTTCCCTTACCGGGGAATGCGGGTCCCCTTGTACGAATTTATGTTCGAGAAGACGGGGTGGAGGCGGCCTTTCACGGATTTTCAGGAGGGGATCTTTGACTGGTTGAAGTTGGCCCCTTCGCAGATTCATCCGAACTCGCTGGCCTTCATCCGGGCTTTCGAGCTCGTATGCAAATATTTGGAGATCGTGCCGACCGTTCGCCTTTTCTTCCGCATATTCCACCTCCAACGGTCGTCGGTCGGAGGTCGACACGGCTGGGTGTCCTTCAAGCAGAGCAAGGCGTTGTTTCACACTTACTTGGATTCCATCCGGGATTTCAAGTTCCGCTATTTCTATGTGAAGCCGGTCACCCTCGAGGCGATATATTCATTGTACCGGAAAGTCACCCGCGAGGTCGACGGCCGTTCCGAGGAGGTGCTGGTGCCGAAGTTTCCTCTGTACTGGACGGAGGAACACTTTAAGAAGGGAGTTGACAAGTATAAAACGAAACCTGTTCAGATGGAGGCCTACAAGCGGGAAGCCTACGATAAAATCGTAGCTTTCGTCGACAGCTTTACAGAAGCTCGACATGAGACGCTGGACGGCCAGCCTATAATAGGTGCAGATGGGCAGGTGAAGAAAGAACGTCGCCTGATAAACACCCGCGTTCTGCTCGAGACCTTCTCCGACGAGGAGGCCATCGAATTGTTAGGTGGTGAAACGCCCTTGCTTTAGTTCTTCCTCGTATCTGTGTTTCTCGCTTTACTAATGCTTTCTTTCCTTTTGCAGGGACAATGGCCGGAGCCGAGGAGAGGTTGAAGAAACTGAAAGCAAAGAGGGCCCGGGAAGCGCAGGCCCGGGAAGAAGCGTCGCGCTCCAAAGATCAGGAAGTTGCCCCTTCTGGGGCCCCGCACGAGGGTGTTTCCACGGCCGCTGCCCCCGAAGGATCCACTCCGTCCCAGCCTACTGCCTCTGTATCGGGGACCGCGGGTGACCGCACAACTCCTGTGGGAAGCCAATCCCCGGCTACCCAAGGGACTCCGAAGAGGCAGCGCGTTGCGGAGGTCGTCGACCTGGGTGGTGAAGATAGTCCCTCGGTTCCTTCCAGCTTTGACCTTCCCCCCTGCCATCAAAAACCTCACTTCTTCTCCGAGGTCACTTATCCTCGCACCCTTCCCTCCGAGATCCAAACCGTGCTGGGGATCGCAACTGAAGTGAGGAGGAAGATGCTTTTTGAGGACCTGTCGGCCGTCATGCGTATCTGCTCGACTGCCCTCATTCTAAATGACGAGACCCGCCCTGCTGCTGAACTGGCCCGCCTGCAGGAGGCGCTGGATACCTTGGGCGCTGAGATGCTCGGCATGCGCAAGGAACTAAAAGAGTGCCGAGATCTGAACAAAGAGCAAGGCAAGCAGCAGCAATTGGTCGAGGCCAAGCTTAAGGAAGCCAAGGAGACAAAGAAAAGCCACCTTACCCGAATCGCTGAGCTGGAGTTGGAGGAGAAGCGGCTTAAGGTAAGAATTGCCGAGCTGGAAGATGCGGTGCGGCCAGCCGAAGGGGAAACTGAGGAGGACAAACTCCTGACCACTCGTGCAGCATTTGTGGCGCAGCTCCGGAAGCTTGAGCAGGATCTCCGAGTGTCCGAGGATGATTCTATCAAAACCGCAGGTATAGGGTTCCGCAGTGCCGTGGCGCAGCTTCGGGTTCTCAACCCCGACCTTGTCATTGAAGGGATCGACCCCGACGCGGAGGTGGTGGATGGCCAGATCGTGTATCCTCTGCGGGAGAACGACATTCATGCGCACGAGGAGCCTGACGGGACCGCAGCTGAGTAGGTTTTTATCTTTGTTTTGGTCGGCCTGCGAGCCGTTTTGTTTCGCCCGGCTTGTGGGCTTAGCTGATGTACTTTTTGCACAATGGTTATTTTCGCCCGGCTTGTGGGCTCATATTTGTAACTTTTTGGACTAAGTGTTTTGCCCGCTATTCGTACTTTATAATATCTCTTTGTTAATTTTCCTTGTGTGTGATGTGGTGTTTGTTATACTTTATTGTTTGTTATACTTTATTTTTGCCCAAGTAATAAGGCTTCGGGATTTGCTCGACCTTGATCGTCCCTGACCGCGTGGAGAGCTGGTCGGGCGGCCGGAGGAGTACTCCGACCTTCAACGAGGCTAAGAGCTCGGTCGAGGTCCTAGTCTCGTGGCATGAACTTCCCATCGCGAGCTGGGTGTTATGCCCGGTTGGCACGACGACGGTGGGCCTCGATCGAGGTATCCCCGCCGGATCAAATGTCCTCGCGCACACAAAACGCGGTCTCTGATCATCGTGTTCTTATAGGGGTGTCGCGCTTGTACCCCAGCGCGTCCTCGTATCGCGGTGCTAGTGAGCCGCGGGCAGTGTTTAACTGTAATATTGTTTTAGCTTTTCAGCGTTCCATGGTCGAGCAAGTTCTTCCCCGTGCAGATTTTCGAGGAAATAGGCTCCTGTCCCCGTTTTCGCGCGGACGCGGTACGGGCCCTCCCAGTTCGCGGCGAGTTTGCCTTCTCGCGAGTCTTTCTTGTTCCTTCGTAGGACGAAGGTGCCCACCTGAAAATCACGTTTAATAACTCTGTCATTATAACGTAGTGTTATTTTTTGTTTAAGTGATGCCTCTCGGAGAGAAGCGCCCGAGCGTGTTTCCTCCATGAAGTCGAGTTCTTCCCTCAAGGCTTCGTCGTTCGTGTTCCCGTCGAGGGGGGCTTCCGTCCTCCTCGAGGGTTCTCTGATCTCCACGGGAATCACTGCCTCCGTTCCATAAGTCAAACGGAAAGGGGTCTCCCCGGTCGTGGAGTGTGGGGTTGTTCGGTAGGCCCAGAGAACGCTGTGTAGCTCTTCGACCCACCATTGTTTGGCGTCGCCCAGTCTCCGTCTTAATCCTCGAAGGATCACTCTGTTAGCGGCCTCAGCCTGTCCGTTCGTTTGAGGGTGCTCGACCAACGTGAAGTGCTGCTTCGTGCCTAGTTTTGTGACGAAGTCTTGGAAGTTCCTGTCGGTGAACTGGGTTCCGTTGTCTGTGACGATGGCTTGAGGCACTCCGAACCGGGCGAGGATATTTCTTTTGTAGAAACGAAGTATGTTGAAAGCAGTGATTTTGGCCAATGCTTCTGCTTCAATCCACTTTGTGAAGTAATCTACCCCGACGATGAGGTATTTGTTTTGATACGACCCCTGGACGAAAGGCCCGAGGATATCCATCCCCCACCATGCGAACGGCCACGGGGAGGATAGCGTCGTGAGTTCGCTGGGGGGAGCGAGGTGCATGTCCCCGTGCCACTGGAATTTATCGCACTTCTTGACATGCTCCTTGGCGTCTTGTTGCATGGTCGGCCAGTAATATCCTGCCCGGAGTGCTTTACGAGCTAGCGATCGTCCGCCGAGGTGCTGCGCATTGATTCCCTCGTGGATCTCCTGGAGTATGCCGGGGACCTTGGTATCTTCGATACATCTGAGGAGGGGAATAGAGAATCCTCGCCGGTATAGCTTATCCTCGACTATAGTGTACGAGCATGCCCGTCTCTTGACCATTCTAGCTTCTTTGGGGTCTTCGGGCAGTTTGCCCGTCGTGAGGTATTCGTATACCGGGGTCATCCAGCAGCCGCTGTCCCCGATGGCGTTGATATTCGAAACCATACCAGGTTTATCGACGCTCGAGTGGGAAAGGACCTCTTGTATGACGGACTTGTTTCCGCCTTTCTTTTTCGTGCTTGCTAATTTTGACAGGATGTCTGCCCGGGCATTATGCTCCCGGGGAATGTGAGTCACTTCTGCCGAGGTGAACTTCTTCATCTTCTCTTTTACCAAGGCCAAGTATTCTATGAGACTGTCGTTCTTGGCTTGGTACTCTCCTCGGACTTGCGAGGCTACGAGCTGGGAATCGGTGAATAGCTTGACCTCCTTGGCGCCAAGGTCCTCGGCCAGCCTGAGTCCCGCAAGGAAGGCCTCGTATTCGGCTTGGTTGTTCGAAGTCGGGAAGGCCAGTTCGAGGGACACCTCGATGAGGATGCCTTCCTCGTTTTCGAGGATGATTCCCGCTCCGCTTCCTTTCGGGCTGGATGCTCCGTCGACATAGATTGTCCATTTCTGCGACCCGTTGGCTAAGGGTTCTGGGACGGTCATCTCTGCTACAAAGTCGGCCAGCACTTGTGCCTTCAAGGTTTTCCTCCCTTCGTATTGGATGTCGAATTCGGCCAGCTCGAGCGACCACCTGAGCATCCTCCCCGCCATATCCGGTCGTCCGAGGAGTTGCCTGATCGGCTGGTTGGTCCTCACGACGACGGTATGGGCGAGGAAGTAGTGGCAGAGTCTTCTGGCCGCGGTGACGAGGCCCAGTGTGACTTTCTCGATCTGTTGATACCTGAGCTCGGGGCCTTGGAGAGCTTTGCTCGTGAAGTAAACTGGCTTCTGTCCGTCTGGTGTTTCCCGAATGAGGACGGCGCTGACTGCTTCGCTCGTGATCGCAAGATATAAGAAGAGTGTTTCCCCGTTCTCGGGTCGCGAGAGGACCGGGGGTTGCGATAGGACTTGTTTCAAATGTGCGAGCGCTTGTTCGCATTCCTCGCTCCAATCAAACTCCGCTTTTTGCCGGAGGAGTTTGAAAAAGGGGAGTGCGTACTGTGCGGATTTGGCGACGAACCGGGAAAGGGCGGTGAGCATTCCGTTCAATGATTGTATTGACTTCTTCGAGCCCGGAGTAGGGAGCTCGGAAAAGGCTCTACACTTGTCGGGGTTTGCCTCGATTCCTCGTTCCGTGAGGTAAAATCCGAGGAACTTTCCTGCCCGGACACCGAAGGTGCATTTGTCGGGATTAAACCTCATACGGCATCTTCTCGCCGTGTCGAACACCTTCTTGAGGTGCGCGGCGTGGTTGACTTCTTCTGCAGACTTGACGATCATGTCGTCCATGTAGACTTCGAGCATGTCTCCTATTTCAGTCCGAAAGACCTTGTTCATCATCCGCTGGTAGGTCGCACCGGCATTCTTCAGACCGAAAGGCATTACGTTGTAGTAGTAGTTGCCCGACGCGGTCATGAAGGCCGTGTGTTGCTTGTCGACCTTGTCCATGGGAATTTGGTTGTATCCTGAATAGGCGTCCATGAAAGATAGTAGTTTGTAACCTGCAGAATTTTCGACCAGTTGGTCGATGTTAGGCAAGGGGTAACAGTCTTTCGGGCAAGCCCGGTTAAGATCAGTATAATCAACGCACATTCTCCATTTTCCATTATTTTTCTTAACAAGTACAACGTTGGACAGCCATGTCGTGTATTTGGCTTCCAAAATAAAATTTGCCTCTAGGAGGTCTTTTACAGCTTTCTCAGCAGCCTCCGCTTTCTCGGGAGACTGCTTGCGCCTACGTTGTGCTACGGCCCTAGCGGCCGGATCTACTGCGAGCTGATGGCAAGCCACCTCGGGGTCGAGGCCAGGCATCTCGGATGCGCTCCACGCAAAGAGGTCAGCGTTCTCCCTCAGACATGCTTTAAGCTGCTCTTTGGCTAGGTCGGGGATCCCGGTGCCGATCTTCACGTTGCGATCTGGACCGCCTCCGACGGCCACGAGCTCGAACTCTCCATCTGGGATGGGGCGTGTTGGGTGGAGAGGCTGCCCGTTGTTTTCCGCCCGGTGGTCGTGGTCTTCGACTCTGTCTTCATTGGGCTCGCCGGAGAACCTGCTGTCGAGGTCGACCGCGTTGACGCGCGGGAGAGGTACCTGTCCGACGTCCTGGGGTGGTTTGGCCACGACCTTAGGTTTGGGACCAATGGAACTTAGGCCCTTCACGGCGGCATCGAAGCATCTCCTAGCCGCGTCGATGTCCCCGTGCATCGTCACTACCCGTCCCCTCCTCGTGTAGTACTTCATTTTGAGGTGGACTGTTGACGGGACCGCCGTGAGTTCAGCAAGGGTGGTCCTTCCGAGGATGCAGTTGTAGAGGGATGGGCATTCCACCACCAGGAAACGGATCTTCACCTGTCGGGCCGTGTCTTCGGCCCCGAACGTAACCATTAGCTCCACGTAACCCCATGGTCTGGTGGTGGTTCCATTGAACCCCTGTAGGTCTGACCCGACGTACGGGGTCAAATGCCTCTCGTCCAGCTGAAGGGTCCCGAACAGATGAGAATACATGATGTCGACCGAGCTCCCCTGGTCGACTAGGATTCTTCGGACGTCAAAGTTCGCCATTTGGGCCCTGACCAGGAGGGGAATAGTGGCGTTTGGTGCTCCCCCGGGGAGTTCTTCGAGGTAGAAGGTGATGGGATTGGAGTTTCCTCGCACTTTCTCGAGGGTGGTCGCCTTTGACGATGTCGCGGATTCCAGCTCGTCAAACTTTCGTTTGATCGACCCAACCGATATTTTCCCGGGGTCGCCTCCGGAGATAACCATTGCTTTGGGGAAGCCTTCCCAGGTACTACGGGCCGTGACGGGGCCTTCGTCGGGGAAGGTCGCCCACATGTTGCGGATTGCCTCTTCGCCCACGATGATTGGGGGGACGAAGAAGTCCTCGGGTCGAGTGACGCTGAGGGCGACCTGAAGCTGGCTGTCGGCGGGAGGGGGTGTTGTCTCCTCGACGTTCTGTGATTCCTTTGAGCTGGTACGAGGAGGGTCATTCTGCTGGGCATATTTCTTCAAGTGCCCTTCTTTGATGAGAATCTCAATGGCATCCTTGAGGTGGATGCAATCCTCGGTGACATGCCCGTGGCTTCTGTGGAACCTGCAGTACTTAGATTTGTCAACGTTTGGTTTGGGAGCCGCGGGCTTCGGGAAGCGAACTCCTCCTTTCACAAACTCGGAATTCTGGCAGTCTGAGAGGATCCGAGACCGGGAAGTGTTGAGCGGCGTGTGCTCCGTGAATCGGCCAGCTGGCCCGCGCTGTTCCCGGGGATCTCGATTGCGATTTTCCTTCTTTTTTTCTCCTCCCCGTCGGGGAGAAGCGTCATCGTCTTTGTGGCCGCGGGGGCCTTCTCTGCGTCTTGTCTCAAGAGCGATCTGGGCTGCTTCTGACTCTTCGAGCTCGATGTACTTCTGGGCTCGAGCGAGAAGGTCCTCGAGACGCCGGGGTCTTCGGAGGCCAATGGATTTGGCAAAGTCCGACCCGGCGCGTAGTCCGTGAATAATTAAGTATTTCTTCATGTCGTCGATCGTGTGGACCTCGACGGCTTCCTTGTTAAACCTCTCAATGTAATTTCGGAGGGATTCGTTCCTCCCTTGGAAGATTTTTTCTAGGGCAGCCTCTGTCTTTGGGTGTCGACGAGATGCGGTGAAGTGTTTGGTGAAGCGTTGTTTCAGCTGCTTCCACGACGTGATCGAACCAGGTTCCAGACCCTTGTACGACGTCATGGCTCCCTTCCGCAAGGTAGTGGGGAACAGCCGGCACCTGATGGCTCCCCTGACGTTTCGAAAGTCGAGCATCGCTTCGAAATTCTCCACGTGATCGTCGGGGTCGGTCAGCCCGTCATAGGTCCCCAAGTGTGGAGGTTTCTCCATGCCTGGAGGGATTGGGGCGTCCATGATTTCCCACGACAAGGGGGTCCTTTGGTCCTCGTCGTCGCTATCAGCCGGGGATCTCGAAGGTGATCGATGGTGCCGTGGAGGAGAGTTCCTCGAACGGTTCTTTGGTCTCTCTTCGGTCTGCTTGGACTTCTTGGAGGTGGTAGAGGCCCTGGGTTTCTTCCGAGGCGGGGAACGAGGGCGTTTCTGGGTGATTGCCGGCTGGGGCGCTCGAGACGCGGTCGACGACCATGGCGTACGGGCGACGGTGTCCGAGAATCTTCGGAAGGGGTCCTTCGCGGGGAAGGAGAGAGGCGAGGTGACTGGGGGCGACGATGTCTTCGCGGGGAAGATCGTCGTGCACGTCCCTGCTCCAAGGCTTCAATTCTGGTGTTCTGCTGCGCGATCAGCTGATTGGTCTGGTTGATCAACGCAAATAGGGCCACGGTGCTTGGGTCCGCGTTGGGCGGCGGAGCCACTGGCTGGAGAGGGGTTTGCTGGTCGTCCGTGCGGACGACGTTGATAGTCGCATCCTGGGAGTCCGGGGAGGCGGTCTGTCCGTCTCTTATGTCGCCTTCGTCGCCGTGGAGGATGATGGCGTCCTCACGGTGGTTCCCGTTCTCCAGTTGCGCGAGCACGGTGTCCAGAGCCTGGTTGACGGTCGGATTGGCCATGTTGGTGATGAATAGAGGAAGCTTTGGTTTATCGAGGAGAAAACGGGGAAGCTTATAAAGTCCCCACAGTCGGCGCCACTGATCGTACCTGGATCAGACAGTTACAGGTGGCCAACGACGTCCGTTGAGCTCCGGCTCCGGTGAGGTTGAAGTACGGCGGCGGGGGGGTGTACCTGCAAGGTACTCCGACGCTCAAGTTAGGGAGTGCACAGAGTAACAGCAAATACAAAGAGTGAAAAAAGTGACTTAACCTGACCCTCTCAAGTGAGAGGGTATTTATAGAAAGCCCCCAGCGCGGGGCCAACGGTTACTTATATTGGGCTGGATTGTCAGGCCCAATCCAAGTAACTGCCAGGGCTTACGTGGCGTAGTAAAGACCAGCGCGTGGTCTTCGCCCTGGGGTAACCGCTCCTAGATTTCCGGGACTAGGGCAGACCGAATCCTTCGGGAGTGGAGTGGTTACTTGGAACGTGTCCACGTGGTACGGACTGTTAGACACTCCTCGCGGGGGGAGGAGCCTTCTGTGTCGAGGACCTATCAAGCCGTACGACGGACATGGCCTCGCAGGGAGGAGTCATGTCTGTCGAGGAGTGACGTATGGCATACTCGCGGGGAGAAGCTGGTATGTCGGGGATATACCTATCCGCCGGGGGGGGGGGAGCGAGGTCCTCCTGCCCTGTTGGTCCAAGTGCCCGACACTGTAAAGTGCTCGGGGGAAACGTGGGTATGCTTGCAGCAGTCAAGTGCCCTGCAGAGGAGTCCTATTGGGCCTCCCCCCATGCTATATGGGTTGGGCCTGCTCGACTGTTGGGCAGCCTCGGCCCAGTCCAGAACATATATATATATATATATATATATATATATATATGAAAAATTTAAACTTTGGATTGATGCTTTATGTATGTACACATTATGCTACATATATATTACTCCATTAATAAAAGTATGTGTAGGGTAAGAATGACATTAAAATAATAATAGCATGATCCTCGCGTTGGATATAATAGTAGTATTTAGTTTCTTCTGTTGTCGGTTCCTATATCCTTTTTAATTTTACTATAAAAACTTGAATTATTATGATTTGATCAGATTTTGTGGTTGTGGTGGGAGCTCATAGACTGACACATATACGAGCAAACTTTATTGCTTTGTCTTCATATTAACTACTACCAAAACTACAAACTAGAACCTTCTTATAAATTTATAATCCTTTAAACTTAAAAAAAAATTAAAGAAATAAACTATAAAAAAAATTACAACCATCATCTTCTTGCAATTCTGACACCTATTCCCACAACATCCTTACAACTTTGACATATATCTTAATATTTTATTTGAATAATTAATTCTTATATTATTATTAATTTTAAAAAGTGACAAATTAAGATTTGTCAATTTTGTATTCTTTTAATATGTTATTAATTTTTTCAAAAAATATTTTCTACAAATAAATAAAAAATACAGTTCATAAATTTCATAAATTTTTTTGTTATCATTAATAAATTAATTAATTTTTGGTATATTTTATAGAAAAACAAAATATATATATAATTTATTCATAAAAAATTATTCCAATTGAGTAATTATTGATGCGTAGTTGTTATAATAAAGAGAACACTTATAATAAATTAACTATAATAATAATTTTACATTTGATTGTGTTTGCATAATTATTTAAAAGATAATCACTAAAAATGATTTTTTTTTCAATATGTTAATTTTGATTAAATAGAGTATTAAGGGTACTTAAATTTAAATATAAAAGTTTAACATAAATTAAGATATATCAGAGGAGTAGGGATGGCAATGGGCAGGGTATGGGTAGGGTACTATAATACCCGTCTCCATACCCGCAATTGAAAAAAATCTCCATACCCGAGCCCATACCTGCTTGGGTATCAAAATTGGCACTCGTCCCCGTACCCTATGCGTATATAAGTGTCCATACCCGTACCCGTTACCCGCATTTCTAATAAAAATAAATTTATCAAGTATAAAATATCATAATATTTTAAGTTTTTAAAAATATTAAAAAGTTTTTAAAATTTTTTATTGTTGAATTGTGAAATAAATGATCACTTATATTAAATATGTAGTAGTTTAAAATTGATTTTTTTTTATAAATTTTATAAACATTTATTTTTATATAATAATATAAATTAAAATATTTAAATATATATTGTGTGGGTATGGGGCGGGCTGGGTACTAATGTACCCATACCCGCACCCATCCCCGCTTATTTAAGTGGGTAATTATCCGAGCCCGTACCCGTACTCATTTTTGCGGGTTTTTACCCTACCCGTTGTGGGTAATTTTGTGGGTACCCACTGGGGATGGGCCAAAATGCCATCCCTACAGAGGAGGCATGCTCAAATCATAAAAACTAGAACGGAAGGATTTAATAGAATTGAATAGATACAAATTATAGCCTTTTGTTATATTAAAGAATAATCGATAATAATTAAGAATGATGTACCTTGTAATATTTGAGAGACGGTTGTCGGAAGAGTATGAGATAATTACTATCCTCATTGGCGTTTAGGGTTTTCAGATTATGTTAATTGTCTAATGGGAAGACACTTAAATAGTTAAACGACTGAAGACAAGGACCTATCATTAAACTTAACTGAATGGTTTAACACATCACGTGTTAGTGCGTGAGGCACTTTTAGTGAGGTGAGAAAAAGAAAGAATAAGGAAATAAGGATTTGTATTATTGAATTGTGTAAATAATGATACAAGCTAGGTCTATTTATATACAACCCTAATTGGGCTTGGGCCAACACAACTTGGATTATATCTAAATATTACATCTAATCAAATCTAATCATATCAAATCAAATATAATCTAATATTTCAACATACCCCCATAATCCAAGTTGTCGAACCTACGCTAGTCGATCTGAACTATTCCTAATTTCTTTCTCAAATTCAGGAATCTGTCGATCTTCAACCCTTTGGTGAAAATAACAATCAATTGTGCTTCACTTGAGCAGTGCATAACTTCAAGTTCACCTCAATTTAACTTTTCCCTTAAGAAGTAAAATCTGGCTTCGATATGCTTACTCCTTCCATGTAGAACTGGATTCTTCTCCAGATTTACAGCTGACTTGTTGTCGATTTGCAACACAAGAGGTTTTTTCACATCGACCTCCATTTCTTCAAGTACTGATCTGATCCAAATTGCTTGACATGCAGCATAAGATCCTACTATATATTCAGCTTCACACGATGACAATGCCACCACATGTTGCTTCTTCGAACACCATGAGACTAAGGCACCAAATACTTGAAAGAAATAGCCAGTTGTACTTCTTCGATCTTCCTTATCTCCACACCAATCAGCATCTGAAAAACAATTAACTATTGCTCCTTTGCCTTCAAAATCTTGTCGAAATAGAATTCCAAAATCCGTTGTTCCTTTTAAGTATCTCGGAATTCTTCTTGCAACTTTCATGTGTGACATTCTTAGTTCACCCATGAATCTACTCTCTAATCCGACTGCGAAACCTATATCAGGTAGACTATTGCACACATATCTCAGAGATCCAACTATTTGTTTGAACAAAGTTACATCAACTTTTTCTTCCTCTCCATGCTTCTCCAACTTCAAGTTTGGTTCGATAGGTGAGGATGCAGGATTCGAATCATCCATTCTGAATCTCTTGAGTATCTCTTTGACATACATCCTTTGATGTAGCACCATACCTTGCTTCGACATATGAAATTCCATGCCTAGGAAATAAGACAATTTTCCCATATCTGACATTTCAAATTCCTTCTTCATCAGCTCTTTGAACTTCAACAAGTTCTTCAGGCTATTTCCAATTACTAACAAGTCATCGACATATAAGAAGATGATTGTTATATCTTGTGCTACAACCTGAACATATACACCATACTCAGACTTGCATTTGACAAATCCCAATTCGACTAAATATGAGTCGATCTTCTTGTTCCATGCCCTAGGTGCCTGATTAAGGCCATAGAGCGCTTTGTGCAACTTATATACTTTACTCGCTTCCTTCTGAATCACAAACCCAGGAGGTTGTGTGACATAGACCTCTTCGTCTAACGGACTATTCAGAAATGCTGACTTCACATCTAAGTGAAATGTCGACCAACCTTGGTTACATGCTAATGCTACCATTAGTCGAACAGTCTCCAGTCTTGCTACTGGAGCAAATACTTCAGAGTAGTCAAGTCCTTCTTTTTGAAGAAATCCTCGAGCTACTAATCTTGCTTTATGTCTTGCTATTGACCCATCAGCATTGTGTTTCAACTTGAACACCCACTTTACTTCGATAGCTTTTGTATGTGCTGGGAATTCGACTAACTCCCATGTGTTGTTTCTTTCAATTACATATAACTCTTCGAACATAGCTAACTTCCACTGTTGAATTTTTAAAGCTTCGTTACGGTTGATTGGTTCAGCACCTGCAAGTAAATCAAAATGAACTAATTCTCCATCTGATGCGACTTCATCATCACCAGTCACTTCATAATCATGAAGTCTTGTTAGAGGAATTCTATTTCGCCGAGGTCTTTGGCTTGGTTCAGCCACAGCCTCTGTATCGGGAATGACAACAACTGCTTCTACTTCGACTTCGACTTGATTCTCAACAATTTCTTCAATTTCGACTTCATCAGTTTCATCGTCGAAATCAGAGCTCATCAATGACTTGTTAATTGAAATTCCAGAATTCCAATCCTAGGCAGAATTTTCATCAATCACAATATCTCGAATCAACACAATTTTCTCATTAATTGGATTGAATAGCCTGTATGCACCAGTCTTATGATATCCTACCAGAATCATAGGTTTACTCTTGTTATCAAGCTTCCTTCTTCTTGCGTCAGGAACATGCTTGTAACACATAGAGCCAAACACCTTCAGATGATTCACTGATGGTCGTTTGCCACTCCACACTTCTTCAGGAACCTTGTTCTTTAGCTTCTTGGTAGGGCACCTGTTCAGAATATAAACAGCTGTCGAAACAGCTTCACCCCATAAGGATTTTGGCAAATTCTTCTGCTGGAGCATACATCTCGCCATATCCAATATGGTTCTGTTTCTTCTTTCAGCAATTCCATTATGTTGAGGAATATAAGGAGCAGTTACCTCATGATCAACACCATGTTCTGCACAGAATTTTTCAAACATCTTCGAAGTGTATTCACCACCTCCATCTGTTCGCAGAACTTTGATCCTCTTCTCACTCTGGTTTTCGACAAGCATCTTGAATCTCTTAAAGATTTCAAATACTTCATCCTTTCTCTTGGTGTCGAACAAATTGTTCTGGGTGTCGAACAATTTCAAAACTCCATCTTTCATGACAACTGAGAAGCCTTTTTTGACCAGTTGTCCAACACTTAATAGGTTGCACTTCATTCCAGGTACATAGAACACATCTCTGATCATAGCTTTCACTCCATTACTCAGTTAAAATACTATGTTGCCAGTACCTTCTGCTTGCAATGAACTGTTATCGGCAAGTTTTATCTTGCTCTTCTTCGACTCATCAAAATCTGCCAACCACTCCTTTCGACCAGTCATGTGATTTAAGCAGCCTGAGTTGAGGAACCAGATCTTGGATTTGAAATGGTTATCTGCTACTGCAGCCATAACCACCATACCATCTTCAGAATCATCTGAATTTTGGCATACAAGGTTCGCTCCTTCGTCCTTGCCTTTTTATGATCCATTGTCTTTCTTGTACCAACAATGTTTGGCCAAATGAACCCTCTTTTCACAGTTATAACACCGTATACCTTTCTTATCTTCTTTGTCCTTTCGATAGTTTCCTCCTCCTCTTTTCGAGGATTCAGAAGCTCTATCTTCGACCTGATTTTTGTGAGGGTTCAACCAAGACTTCTTTCCTTGAGTCTTGTGGACTTTGCCTTTGAATTTGTTGCAACCACCATTCTTTTTCCATGACTGAGCCTACAGTGCTTGTATCGAATCCTGAACTCCCTTTCTTTCGACAATCCTCATCTCATGCGCCTCCAACGAACCAACCAAATCTTCCACTTTTAGGGTTTCAAGATTGTTGTATTCTTGAATAGCTATGATAACGTGATCAAAGTGAGAGGTCAACATTCTCATTACCTTCTCAACTATCATCTTATCAGTTAAGGTTTCACCACAATCCTTCATGAGATGGACGAGTTTCTGAACCTTCGACACATATTCTGCGACTTTTTCGTCTTCTCCCATCGACAACAACTCATATTGTCGACGCAAGGTTTGCAACTTGACAACCTTGACTTTCTCACCTCCTTCATAATTCTTCACCAGAATTCCCATGCCTCATTCGCCATTTCAGCATGAGAGATCCTGTTGAAGTTAGCAGCATCGACCGCAGTCTGAATGCAATAAGCAGCCTTGCAATCTTTCTTTTTGACTTCGTTGTGGGTTTTTTTTTTGTTCTTCGATTGCATTTTCAGCTAACACAGGAACACCACCGTTAACCACTTCTAGGGTCTCATGGAAGCCAAATAAGGATTGCATATGTTTTTTCCATCGGATCCAATTCTTACCGTCAAACATTGGAAGGGAACTCAGAATGCACTTATCAACAGTCATCTTCGCAACGGTTGATTCACTTGCCCTGAAAACACGATCTCTAACGTGAAGTTCTTGAAAACTCGATCAAGAACAATAACCGGAAGCTCTGGATACCAATTGGTTAATGTGTGAGGCACTTTTAGTAAGGAGAGAAAGAGAAAGAATAAGGAAATAAGGATTTGTATTATTGAATTGTGTAAATAATGATACAAGTTGGGTCTATTTATATACAACCCTAATTGGGCTTGGGCCAACACAAATTGGATTATATCTAAATAATAAATC
This sequence comes from Lathyrus tuberosus, assembly GCA_022829125.1. NCBI lineage: Eukaryota > Viridiplantae > Streptophyta > Magnoliopsida > Fabales > Fabaceae > Lathyrus > Lathyrus tuberosus. Next base: position 5,219,324 of record JALAZF010000006.1, on the reverse strand, counting down.
TAATCAAATCTAATCATATCAAATCAAATCAAATCTAATATTTCAACATCACTGTCCATTCAGTCACAAAACTCAATCAAACAATTAATCTATTTAGTGTTTAATAACAATAGACCATATTATAATTAATTAATAATTAATTATGTCAATCCATATTTGATTAATTAAATAATTAATCTAACAATCTCTCACTTGGATGACAATAATTAATTATTATAAATATTGAATTTAATTAATATTATAATATCAATAATGGTCAAAACACTAATAAATAAAAAAGAAGTAAATTTCAACACTGCAGAAATTGTATCTGATAGGGAAGAGAAATCATTCATGTTAAAACGCACAACTTAATATAAAAAATCATGACTTTAGAGTAACATATTTAACTTCACAGTAATATGTTATAAAGAATGACCCAAACATATGAAAATGCTATTGATAAACTCCCACTAACCCAAAGTATCATAAGACTTACTCATTTGTATAAGTCTATGATTAGTGATTATACTAATGAGTTTTAATTTATAGGTCATAGAATATCCACATAGGCCTAAGAATAGTAATTACATATAGGGACACCCTATTACGATAGTAATTACATTTAATCATATGTACCTTCATAACACAATATCATACTCAATAGGAGTGTTGATATTTACTTGTACTTTCATATTATGGTCTGACAAATGTGGACTATTGAAGATAGAATAACACAATATTATTGCATGCTAAAGAATTATTGTGTCTTTTCAATATCGATCTAAACATCTAATTATGATGTTTCCTGAGTTTAAGAGAATAATATATATCTCACTATAACAAAATAAGACTTCTTATAATTATTTCATATTTTGAAGTCCTTTTAGAATATGTCATATTTACTGTGCGCATAAGAATATATGACACTATGAGAATAATAATCTAAATTTTTTTAGATTATATAATTGTGTACACATGCACTCCCACTAATCCAATAGGATAAAGATTTATCAGAGCCCACTAATATTAAATACTTTGATTGAACAATGAGATACTATTTAAAACAAAACTATACAGAGAAGTGGTTTTATAATTTCACATCATTTCAGCCACATATTTTGCACGTAAATTGAATATATCATTATTTAGATAATTTCACATAAAAGAATATGATGGTCATATAAAAGATTTACCATCAACTGAGTGAGATCAAACGCATAATATATGATTATACATAACATCTTAATAACTCACTCAAAACTCAAATGCTACAAATATAACTACATACATTTGAGAAACATATTATGTTATACGCAGCGGAAAAATAAGAGACTTTAAATTTAACTATTATTGAGGATATAACACAAATAGTCATAAACTTTATTACTAACAAAAGAATATATTATTCTCAACATAAGTCTCTATAAAGTAATAAATAATATTTGTTTATCAATTTTATACAATTGACATGTTAAATTCTCCCACTTGATAGAGAATAATAGTTGAACTAAGATTAAGAGTTTTGAAAAAATTTTAAACAAATATTCAACTATTTTCTCTATCACACAATAATCATGTGAAGTAACGTCACACCGATAGGATATGTCCATCGCTTACATAATATAAAGAGAATTGAAATTCATTTTTAAAAAAATTAGATTTCATTAAGTATTACATGTCTTGAAAATTTATTTTTTATTTCTGAAATAATATTTTCAACAATTTCAAATAAGAAATCTAACAATGTACCAATATCATGTCACAAAAAAATTCTAATACCGATAAGGTACTTGAACTATAATTTACATAATCATAAATCAATAGCACATTGAACAAAATAAATTATACTAATAATAACATACCGATAGGTATAATTATTATGAATATATATTTATTATAATTAAAATAAATTTAATTATTTTATTAAACAAAATTGGTATAATTATACCCACGTTAGGTGATTTACAACTATTCGAATTAAGAATACTTATATATTAAAAGAGAGCTTGCAAGCTAGATTATTATTCAGGGCATTGATGGACTGAGTGTGTTTGAAGAGTTTTTGGCTTAAACTCCTTGCTTTAGGGCAAGGGGCCTTGGCTTTTTGGGTGTTGCTTGGTCTCTTAACGCCTTTTTTCGTGCTTCTCTACGATGGTCAACGAATGGAGTAGGGTGAGGAGGAAACAAAGAGTTTCTAAGCGATGGGACGATACTGGTAGGGGAAATAGGAACGTTCCTCAGGCCTCTACTTCCTTTTTCATCACTGAGTTTCCGGAATACAAGCGTTCGAAAGATCTTTATGAAGTTTTTTCTAAGTACGGAGAAGTTGATGAGGTTTTCATTCCTGCTAAGAGGGATAGACTAGGTAGGAAATATGGTTTTGTTAGATTATTTGGTGTGAGGGACGCAAGAAGCTTGAGCTTGAAGCTTGATAATATCTTTATAGATGGAAGGAAACTGTTTGCGAACCTTCCTAGATTTGAGAAAACACCGAACTTCAGAAAGACTGAGCCATTTCAGAGGAGGGTCAATAGTAAGGAGGTCGAAGGTAAGGAAGGCACGACTTGTGACGGGGAAGGCGACTCTCTGAAGGTTAGAGGTAAGGTCAAGGATAACCGTACTTTTGTTGATGTTGTCAGGAACGAGGAGGAGGGGGAGAGCGCGAGGGATTTGGAGTTCGAAGTTGGGGCGGAGGTCATGGAGAGATTTTCTAAAGCATATGGGGGGAGAGTTATTGTCCCAGGCACGACTTATAACATCCAACACCACTTTGACTCAGAGGGGCATTTCGGGATCAAAGTCACTCCCCTGGGCGCTAATTTATGCTTGTTGGAAGAGGAAGTCTCAGGAGAGTTAGATGAACTTCTTTCTAGTGCCAAGTCTTGGCTAGACCAGCTGTTTACTGAGGTTAAGAAGTGGTTCCCTGGGGCAACAGACTGTAACTTATATGTGAGCCTAAGAGGGGGGTGAATTAGGTTCTTAGAATATTATCCCGATTTTTGGCGATTTTTTATCTTTACTTTCTTAAAGATATCTAAGTGCTGAAAAGATAAATGCGGAAAGTAAATGAACACCGAGACATATAGTGGTTCCCCTCACACGTCGAGAGTACTCCAGTCCCCTTTCAACTTGAAAGAGAATTTCACTAAATGTTAGATTCTTAGACAAGACAACACTATGTCTTTCTATACTATTCTAACAACCAAGAACAACCTTCTTGGATTTACAAATGCTTAAAGTCCAATCGAGAACAATTCTCTCACAAATGGACCTCTTGTATCCACAATCCGGATTACAAGGAAAAACCTTACAAACTTATCTTTAACAATCCTAAAAATAAGTTGTAATTAAAATAACAAAAAATCTGAATTTTGTAAGAATTTTGATAGATGGAATCTTGATGCTTTATCAATCACAAGACTGGTCTTCTCTTTCAACAACAATTATTCACAAACAATAAAGTGTTTAGATTGCTCAAGTACTTTCTGGTTAGATGATATGAAAGTGCTCAGAAAAGTTCTTGAGTGAAAGCTTAATAAACTTGAAGTGTGAATATGTGAGACTTTAAAAGGTTTGTTGAAAAAGGTGAGAAAAATGATTTGAAATTTTCTGTATATATATGCACATAACACCCTTATGAACCAAGGTAAAGACTGTAAAAATTTCATGAACAAATGCCAATGCATAATGAAAAGGTTCCATGAAGAGAGGCATGAAGAGGTGTTATGAAAAAATGATGATTTTTCAAATCTGTCCAGGTGCAAATCGATTGCACTATGCTTAACGTAACAATAATTTCAAAATGCAACAGCATGCAATCGATTGGACAAAAATGCAAATCGATTGCACTATGAAAAAGTTTGAAAAAAAACAGCAAACAACATGTGCAAATCGATTGTACCTTCATGAAATGTGAATTTCTTGAATACTAAGTTTTGAGCATAATTCTTTTATCTTGAATATCATCTTTGCATTCTTTGTCACTTTTTGCTACTTAAGAGATTTGTCTTCATCAAAACAATTTTTAACCATAGAGAAGCTTGACTTCACACAGACAACGAAAGAGTTACGTGGGTTAGGATTTTCGGTATTCCTTGCCATGCCTGGGTGGTCCCGTTTTTTTAATCCCTTTCTGCGAAAGTTGGCTCTTTTGTTTGTTGTGATGAGGATACTTTGGGAGCTTCGAATATGGATGTCGCTCGTGTTAAGATTAGGACGACCAGCGAGTCGCTGATCAATGTTGTTTTTATCGTGGCTATTAATAACTCCGAGTTCAGAATCAGAATCGTGGAAGAAAGTAAGGACTTCTTTGGCAAGGTTTCGAAGAAAGGTGTTAGTGAATCAGATTGTGGGGTAGAAGATGATTCTAGTCTGATTTGCAGTGACAACTGGTGGAGCTCCGGTGAAGAAGAAGACGTTGAGGTGGTCGGAGAATCCGAGGAATGTAGCTTCTGCAAAGTGACTTCTGAACCTAGACCTGTGGGCAGTCCTTTAAGCAGTATTATTTGCAGTAGGCCTATCCTTAAAAGCTCTTCTGTGAATCCTGGTGCTTCGTTCAAGATGTCAGAACATCATGAAAAGAAGAAAGAGGAGAGAATCGAGGTAGGCGTATCAGAGAAAGGGTCGCAGGTTGGAAATGATACTATAGTGTCAGAAAGCTCCAAAAGTGTGGAGGACTTTTCAAGTGGTTGTGGGCCTCTTGTTGTTTCTCGTTCCGGGGCGGTAGGGTCAGGAAGTTTTAAAGGGTTGTCTATGGTCCATAAGAGGAATAAGGCCCAAAGGATAAACCCAGTTTTTATTGGGCCTTTGGGTGGATCTCAATTGGTAGATGGGTCTTTTGCATGTAACGACAGAGAGAGAAAGTGTGCCTCAGAAAATCCTTTTTCTATTAGGAAAGAGAAGGCTTCTATTGGGAACCCTAATTTGAAGAAGAAGGATTCGAAAAAGGTAGAGGTTTTGAATGTTGAGGAAGGCTCTGATTCTATTGAGAATGCAGATGGTTTCTTTCCTAAAGCTTCTCAGGAGGGAGCTCATTTCTTACCAGAGAGTAGATGTCACTCTGTTACGGATTCAGAGGTCTTGCTTGGCAACAAAATATTTTGGGAGGATTTCGAGAGTAAGGTAGCTAGCAGAGTGAGATTTATAGATTGTTCTTTAGGAGTGAAGGGTGGTGACAAGAAAAAGATGGAGAACGACATTAGATTGTTGGAGAAAAGAGATGAAGAAGGATTGAGATTGAGGGAGGCTACAAAATATTTTTTATGAATATTATGTCTCTTAACGTGAGAGGATGCGGAAGCTCTATCAAAAGGAAGAGGGTTGCGGGTGCGATTCAGAGTGGTAATGTTGACATTTGTTTCTTGCAATAGACGAAGATTTCTAGTATCGACTGTGAACTGGTGTTCGATTTGTGGGGGAATCAAGAGGTGGAATGGTCTGCTAGTGATTCTAATGGGAGTGTTGGAGGTTTACTTATCATGTGGAGGAAGGATTCTCTGATTCTTAACTGTAGTTTCAGAAAGGAGGGATTTGTGGGGGTTAACGGCTTGTGGAAGGGCACAGAGATTTTTCTGGTGAACGTCTACTCTTCGTGCCATTGGATTAAGAAGCAGGAGTTATGGAGAAACTTGGTTAAGGTGAAAAACTTCTTCAATAGGGGTGAGTGGGTCGTTGGTGGGGATTTTAATGCTACAGCTTATAAGGAAGAAAGGAAGAGTCCGGTGGGTGTTACCAGGCCTAAGGAGATGGAGGTGTTTCATTGTTTCATCGGTAATCTAGACTGCGTGGATGTGTCGTGCGAGGGAGGTAAGTTCACTTGGTTTAATAGGACTGGGAACTCTATGAGTCGTCTCGATAGATTCCTTGTTTCTGAAGGGCTGATTGAAGAGTGGAATATCAAAGGGCAGCATATTGGGAGAAGGGAGCTTTTTTATCATTGTGTTATATGGCTGAGGTGTAACTCTTATAACTGGGGCCTTAAGCCTTTTCGTTTTGTCAACTCATGGATGGAACATACAGATTTCTAATATTGTTGAAGGTATGGGTGATTTCATTCTCAAGGAGAAATTGTGTTTTCTTAGAAACAAGTTGAGGGTGTGGAGCAAGGAGGTTTTTGGTTGGGTGGATGTCAAGATTGACAAAGCTATTTCTGATCTCAATTCATTAGACCAGGAAGTAAGCAATCTCGGCTATGTGTGTTTCGAAGATATGGTTAGAGTGAGAACAGAAGCTAGTAAAGAAGTGTGGGATAAGCTTATCCTGAAGGAAGAACTAACTAGGACTAAAGCGAAGCTCTCTTGGTTGAAGGAGGGCGATTGTAACTCTAAATTTTTTCACAATGCTGTTAAAAGGAGAAGAAGGAGAAATGGTATCTGGTTTGTTAAGACTGAGAATGGAACAGTGGATGACATTGTTAGTGTGAAGAGAGAGGTTGGTCGTTTTTTCAAAGAAAACTTTAAGGAGGACAATTCTAATCATCCTATCCTGGAGAATCTTGAGTTGAAAAGGTTGTCGGAGGTAGATAGAGACTGGCTCCAGAGGGATTTTTCTGAAGAAGAAGTTAAGGAAGCAGTTTGGAGTTGCGGGAGTGACAAAAGCCCAGGCCCGGATGGTTTTACTTTCGCTTTTTTCAAAGGTTGTTGGGATATTGTTAAAGGGGACATCTTTTGCTTCGTCAATGATTTTCATAGAAAGCCAACCTTAACTAAAGCTGCAAAGGCCTCGTTCTTGTCTCCGGTTGCGAATATTAGGAATCCTCAACATCTCCAAGACTACAGACCTATTTGTTTGGTTTCTTGCTACCAGAAAATCTTATCTAAAATCCTTGCTTCTAGATTGAGGGTTGTGGTTGGATCCTTGGTGTCGAGTGAGCAATCCGCGTTCTTACCAGGCAGATGTATCTTTGATGGGGTGTTGATAGCTAACGAGTTAATTGACTTAGCCAAAAGAAGAAGGAGGAGTTGTCTTCTGATGAAAATTGACTTTGCTAGGGCTTATGACTGCGTATCATGGAAGTTTCTTAAGGATCTGCTGGTGAGTTTGAACTTTGGTACTAAGTGGTTAGAGTGGATGGATTCTTTGGTGATGGATGGTTTCATGTCAGTTTTGGTTAATGGTAGCGCAACGGCGGAGTTCAAGGTCCATAAGGGTTTGAGGCAAGGGGACCCTTTATCCCCTTTCCTTTTCCTGCTGGTCATGGAGGTTCTCACTTCTATAGTTAATAGAGCTGAGTCTTTAGGTCTGTATAAAGGTTTCTGTTTGGGAGAGGATTTAAGTTGCAGGGTCACCCACTTTGCAGATGATACTTTGTTTTTCGGGGAGGCTACTTGGGATAACATCTGGTGCATCAAAGCGATCTTGAGAGGATTTGAGTTGGTTACAGGGCTGAGAGTGAATTTTGGTAAAAGTAAGATAGGAGGCATCAACGTTTGTAGGGAATTTCTGTCTTCTGCAGCGAGTTTCCTTAATTGTGACATCATGGAGATTCCTTTCGTGTTTCTTGGTGTGCGTATTGGCGACAACCCAAGAAAATATTTTATGTCGAAGGAGTTGGTGGATAAAGTTAGAACTAGGTTGGCTTCGTGGAAGGGGGGGCAACTTTCAATAGGTGGAAGACTTGTTCTCATAAAATCAGTAATTAGCTCTCTACCACTGTACGCGTTTTCTTTTTCTAGAGTTCCGTCTGGTATCCTAAGGTATTTACAGAGGTTACAGAGTAGGTTTTTGTGGGTCAGAAATAAGGATTCGAAGAAGATTCATTGGATCGATTGGCAGACGGTGTGTCGTCTGATAGAGGAGGGTGGTCTTGGAATAAGGGAGCTTGGTACTTTCAATAGAGCACTTCTTATGAAATGGAGATGGAGGATGGTTAGTGAGGGTGAGAGCATATGGAAAGATGTTCTGAAGTTTAAGTATGGTAATCTGTCTTTAAGTCTGCTTAAACCTGCTTCTCCGACAATCAGTAGGTTCGAATCAATCTGGTGGCGAGACTTGAGAAGTATAAGCTTTGAGAAGGGTTCGAACATTGACCAATTTTTAGCTCATATCAGGACTTCTTTGGGAGATGTTTCGGAGACGTGGTTTTGGCATACTAACTGGGCAGCTGACATCCCTTTGAAGGATCTATTTCCTAATCTTTACCTAATTGCTGTTGAGCCTTATAGCTCTGTCGCAAGCCTAGGGGACTGGTGTAGTAATACCTGGCGATGGAACTTTTCTTTCTCTATTTTTTCTGCAGGTACTATTATGGCTAGAGAGGAGGAGGACCTGATGTATTTAGTAGACGCGTCCTCTCCTAACTATAACAGGGATGTCCATTATTGGGATCCTGACAGGCAAGGAGTGCATGAGGAATCTATCATTTTTTCAGTGAAGTCTTGTTATAATAAGTTGTGGAATTATAGACAGTCTTCCGTCGAAGAGAGAGATGATGCGGTGGTTATGAACAAAGTTTGGAATTCAAAGCTGCCATTGAAGGTGAAGGTTTTTATGTGGAGGATGGCTAGAAACAGGTTACCTACGAGGGAGCAATTGGCTAGACGAAGGATCATAACTGATGAAGAAGGGTTAGTTTGCGCAGTGTGTGGGAGAGAGGTTGAAACTCTAAATCATGTGCTTTTTGAATGTTTCAGAGCTGTGGCAGTTTGGGATAGTATGGAGCGTTGGTTGGAAATTCGGTGTAGAGGTTTCATCAACCGGAGGGAATTTGCTCTCGCGTTTTCAGCTGGGTTTCCGAAAGGTTCTGGTGCTAGTGCAGGTATTCTGGTTTGGTGCACAGTGGTTTGGTTTATATGGTCTAGTAGAAACGTTTGTTGTTTTCAGTCTGTTAGGGTGACGGTTATTGAAATGTGTAACTCTATTAAATACTTCAGTTGGAAGTGGTGTGTCCTTCGTAGGAGTAAGAGTAATATTTCCTTCTATGACTGGTTTATAGTTCCTTTGTTGAGCTGTAGAGGGATTTAGTTTTTCTGTGTTGTTTCTGTGTTGTTGGGTTTCTGCACCCCTTGTGCAGTTTCTATCAATATATTGCTTTCAGAAAAAAAAAAAAAAGAATGCTTATATTTTATCAATAATAGAAAAGTTTATATAATTGTATCCACGATAGGTGGAATTACAATTATACAAATTAATAATGATTAATTATTTTTTCAGAATAAAAGTCATAATATAATAAGATTTCTAATATATTCATAAGACTAGATTTGTATTTATTTATTTGAATATATAAAATGAAATCAATTTATAACAATTATAGAGAGTTTTAATTTTAAAATATTATGAAAAATTAATAACTTTATATAAGTGTGCATTTTATAATTTCCAAAAAAAGTAGATGATATTAGATAAAAAATATTCTTATGCACTTATATAATAAGTCACAAGAGATCCAAAATAATAATTAAATTAGAACCAATGTTTTAAAAATCGGACCGAACTGACCGATTCAACCGATTGGACTGGGAACCGGAGATGAGTCTGGTTGGGTCAACCTTTCAAAACCGCTAGTGGGTCAAAACCGGAGTAAAATTGGAAAAACAGGATTGAACCGCCCAAAACCATTCGAACCAAAGAACCAGAACCAGTTTTGTAAAATCTCCCGGTTCAAAGAAATGCATTAAATTGACCATTTTCTTTATTTTTTTTTTAAACTTTAATATGTTAATATTAAAACTTAACATACATATCCCAATCACAAAAAAAAAAAAATCTTGTGTTTTTTACAACCATACAAACTTCTAAATTTTGTCACTCCAATATAGTTTTTCTGTCAACCACACTCTATTATCATAATCATGCCGTCTCTTTCAAACATAGTCACGATGTCCAACTCAATATTGATTGTCGTTCAAGTTAATATTGTTTGTTGTTGTCAATTAAGACTTGTTTGTCGTAGTTAAACTCAAATTAGATTTTTTGTTGTTTAATGAAATATATTGTATTATTTATATTTTGGTATTCTATCTTATTTAATTTAGGTATTCTTAAATATTTTAGTTATTATATTCTATTATTTTAATTTTGGGGTTGAATAGTTTAATTTATTTTATTGTAATTCTTTAGTTTGGTCAAAGATTCTTAAATGATGGTTTGAAAAGAAGTGTAGAACTATGTTATGGTTATGTATTATCGATGAAATATTAAATTTGTAATAGATTTTTGAAATATTTATTTATTAAGTTGTGAACATATAATTATGTGTGACATATCTATGAAATTTAGTTTCATATTTTTAGTTTATTTAATAAACGGTTCGACCGTAGGTTTAATCGGTTTAACCGATTAAACCTTAAACCGCAAGTTTCACCGATTCGATTTCGGTCCGGTTTTTAAAATATTGATTACAACTAACCTCGAAAGAGAATATGACATTCATCCTTACCCGCAGAGCTAGCACTTAAATAAAGCAATTAACATTAGTGTTACTACAAATCAAATATATTTCATAAAAGAAATTTTAGTCTCAAATTTTTCGAGAATATACAATTCTCGTATATAATAATATAACACCAAATAGTTATAGTTTAATAAGATTATTTCAAATCCAAATTAAAAATATTTCTAAATAAATCGAGATCATTTCAAGAATATTTCAAGATTCTAAAACATTAAAGTTTAAATATTTAAATAATGATAAAATATATTTGACATATAAATAATCAACCTGTGAACAACAAGTGCTAAGAAATAGTAACATTTTTAACACAAAATATGAATATATTTTTATTACTAAAAATTAATTCATATTAAATAGGGATTGTCAAAAGTCTAAAATTTATTAATAATTATAAAATAATAATTGATAATTATATTTGTAATTATAATTTATAAATGATTGATAATTAACCAAAAAGAAAAATATGAGCTAAAAGCATAATCATGCCTAATTTATCACATCAGTGTTTAACTAATTTTGTTATCGTTATACTTACTGCACTGATATGTTTCAATTTTAACAATTAAGTTTAAATTAATTTAGAGGGGTCTTTATATTAAAAAAAAACAGTTACTTTGATTTCAGACATTCTTTGAAAAAAAATAAGAACCAAATTACTTTTGTTATTTAGTAATTGTTATTCAGCATATGAGTAAATTAACACATACTATATATAAAATAACCTCAATATACACAAACCGTTAAATTCATAATTTACGAAAAATTAAACTCTTTTCTGAAACACACACATGATAAATAACTTCATTCATTCACCAATTATACACGGTGCATCTTTTTTTTTAGAGTTTTGTTTACTGTAAACAAAATTAATAAAACCGGGTGTGATTGATTTAACGGATGGTACACATTAAAAAAATGATAAAGAGTAATATATATTAAATAATTAAATAATTAGGACATCTATATCAGCAATAGCCATAATATATATCTATAAGGCATTTGATACCATATCGAAAGACTTAATAGAATTGAATAGATACACATTATAGTATTTTGTTATATTAAAAAATAATTGACAATAATAAAAACGGTGTACGTTATAGGATTTAAGAGACGGTTGTCAGAAGAGTAATTACGAAAGAAGTACTATCCTCATTGTCGGTTAAGATTTTCAGATTATATTAATTATCTAATGGAGAGACACTTAAATAGCTAAACAGCTAAAGATATGAACCTCTCATTGGCTTTAACTGAATCGTCCAACCCATCATGGTCTATTCAGGCACAAAACCCAATTAAACAATTTATTTATTTAGTATCTAATAACAATATATCATAATATAATTAATTATGTCAATCCATATTTTATTAATTAAAAATTATAATTTATCATAAAAAATTATTACAATTGAGTAATTATTGATGCGTAGTTGTTAAATAACAATATAGTTTGAAGTCGATTGTATTGAAGAGACAACTATATGTTGAAATTAATTGTTCAAACAAAACCATAGTCTGCTTAAATTGAGGTAATTGATGTATACTTATAAATAGTCTGCAAATACCATTACAATTAGCATGTATGACATCAAATGACCTTAATCAAAGATAAGCATAATTTGAAATGGGAATAGCAAACACTCGGGTCCAGGATATTTGCATAGCCCGTTTCATGTATAGCAAGGTCTAATTTGAAACTAATTTCATTCAAAAAGTTAGCTTACTAATAAATGTATATAGCAAGCATACTTATAATAGTCTTACCAAAAACATTACAATTACCAAAATGATTTTTTATTAAAAAATATTTTCTATAATTTTTTTTAAGAAAAAGTCCACCTTTTTATATGTATTAAATATCTAATGTATTTGAATTATATATAGATAGAAAAATTAATTATTTAATATATGTAAAAAATAATTTTTTATGGTAAAATCCAGAAAATAAAAATTTATAAATAATAATTAGTTGAAAATTATAAATTTAAATGTGGTCTTGTGTAATAAGTGTACAATTATTATATTTAATCATTTTCATAGGTTCAAAGACTAAAATAATTAGTTACCAAAAAAAAAAGACTAAAATAGTTATAAGAAATAAAATATGATACATATATTAGAAATAAAATAAAGTAATAAAATATAATTATTAAAGTGAATACTATATAAAATAGGGAAAATTATTAAAGTACAATATTTATATATATATATTAGTAATAAAATATGATATTTTTTAATTTTTTTCTTTTTTAAAGTGTAATAATATATATTATATATATATATATGGAAAATTTAACTTTGGATTGATGCTTTATGTACTGTACACATTATGCTACATATATATTACTCCATTAATAAAAGTATGTGTAGGGTAAGAATGACATTAAAATAATAATAGCATGATCCTCGCGTTGGATATAATAGTAGTATTTAGTTTCTTCTGTTGTCGGTTCCTATTTCCTTTTAATTTTACTATAAAAACTTGAATTATTATGATTTGATCAGATTTTGTGGTTGTGGTGGAGCTCATAGACTGACACAGATACGAGCAAACTTTATTGCTTTGTCTTCATTTCAACTACTACCAAAACTACAAACTAGGAACCTTCTTATAAATTTAATAATCCTTTAGACTTAAAAAAAATTAATAAGAAATAAACTATAAAAAAAATTACAACCATCATCTTCTTGCAATTCTGACACCTATTCCCACAACATCCTACAACTTTGACATATATCTTAATATTTTATTTGAATATTAATTCTTATATTATTATTAATTTTAAAAAGTGACAAATTAAGATTTGTCAATTTGTATTCTTTTAATATGTTATTAATTTTTTCAAAAATATTTTCTACAAATAAAAAAAAAATACAATTCATAAATTTCATAAATTTTTTTGTTATCATTAATAAATTAATTAATTTTTGGTATATTTTATAGAAAAACAAAAAAAAATTATAATTTATTCATAAAAAATTATTACAATTGAGTAATTATTGATGCGTAGTTGTTATAATAAAGAGAACACTTATAATAAATTAACTATAATAATAATTTTACATTTGATTGTGTTTGCATAATTATTTAAAAAATAATCACAAAAGAATGTTTTTTTTTCAATAAGTTAATTTTAATTAAATAGAGTATTAATGGTACTTAAATTTAAATATAAAAGTTTAACATAAATTAAGATACATCAGAGGAGGGATGCTCCAATCATATAAACTAGAACGGAAGGATTTAATAGAATTGAATAGATACAAATTATAGCATTTTGTTATATTAAAGAATAATCGACAATAATTAAGAATGACGTACCTTGTAAGATATTGAGAGACGGTTGTCGGAAGAGTATGAGATAATTACTATCCTCATTGGCGTTTAGGTTTTCAGATTATGTTAATTGTCTAATGGGAAGACACTTAAATAGTTAACGACTGAAGACAAGGACCTATCATTAAACTTAACTGAATGTTTAACACGTCACGTGTTAGTGCGTGAGGCACTTTTAGTGAGGAGAGAAAAAGAAGAATAAGGAATAAGGATTTGTATTATTGAATTGTGTAAATAATGATACAAGCTAAGTCTATTTATATACAACCCTAATTGGACTGGGCCAACACAACTTGGATTATATCTAAATATTACATCTAATCAAATCTAATCATATCAAATCAAATATAATCTAATATTTCAACACACCCCCATAATCCAAGTTGTCGAACCTACGCTAGTCGATCTGAATTATTCCTAATTTCTTTCTCAAATTCAGGAATCTGTCGATCTTCAACCATTTGGTGAAAATAACAATCAACTGTGTTTCACTTGAGCAGTGCCTAACTTCAAGTTCACCTCGATTTACCTTTTCCCTTAAGAAGTAAAAATCTGGCTTCGATATGCTTACTCCATCCATGTAGAACTGGATTCTTCACCAGATTTACAGCTGACTTGTTGTCGATTTGCAAAACAAGAGGTTTTTTCACATCGACTCCATTTCTTCAAGTACTGATCTGATCCAAATTGCTTGACATGCAGCATAAGATCCTGCTATATATTCAGCTTCACACGATGACAATGCCACCACATGTTGCTTCTTCGGACACCATGAGATTGAGGCACCAAATACTTGAAAGAAATAGCCAGTTGTACTTCTTCGATCTTCCTTATCTCCACAATAATCAGCATCTGAAAAACAATTAACTATTGCTCCTTTGCCTTCAGAATCTTGTCGAAATAGAATTCCAAAATCTGTTGTTCCTTTTAAGTATCTCAGAATTCTTCTTGCAACTTTCATGTGTGACATTCTTAGTTCACCCATGAATCTACTCTCTAATCCGACTGCGAAACCTATATCAGGTCGACTATTGCACCCATATCTCAGAGATCCAACTATTTGTTTTCGACAAAGTTACATCAACTTTGTCTTCCTCTCCATGCTTCTCCAACTTCAAGTTTAGTTCGATAGGTGAGGATGCAGGATTCGAATCATCCATTCTGAATCTCTTGAGTATCTCTTTGACATACTTCCTTTGATGTAGCACCATACCTTGCTTCGACATATGAAATTCCATGCCTCGAAAATAAGACAATTTTCCCAGATCTGACATTTCAAATTCCTTCTTCATCAGCTCTTTGAACTTCAACAAGTTCTTCAGGCTATTTCCAGTTACTAACAAGTCATCGACATATAAGTAGATGATTGTTATATCTTGTGCTACAGCCTGAACATAGACACCATACTCAGACTTGCATTTGAAAAATCCCAATTCGACTAAGTATGAGTCGATCTTCTTGTTCCATGCCCTAGGTGCCTGCTTAAGGCCATAGAGCGCTTTGTGCAACTTATATACTTTACTCGCTTCCTTCTGAATCACAAATCTAGGAGGTTGTGTGACATAGACCTCTTCGTCTAACGGACCATTCAGAAATGCTGACTTCACATCTAAGTGAAATGTCGACCAACCTTGGTTACATGCTAATGCTACCACTAGTCGAACAGTCTCCAGTCTTATTAATGGAGCAAATACTTCAGAGTAGTCAAGTCCTTCTCTTTGAAGAAATCCTCGAGCTACTAATCTTGCTTTATGTCTTGCTATTGACCCATCAGCATTGTGTTTCAACTTGAACACCCACTTTACTTCGATAGCTTTTGTATGTACTGGCAATTCGACTAACTCCCATGTGTTGTTTCTTTCAAATACTTGTAACTCTTCGAACATAGCTAACTTCCACTATTGAATTTTTAAAGCTTCGTTATGGTTAATTGGTTCAGCACCTGCAAGTAAATCAAAATGAACTAATTCTCCATCTGATGTGACTTCATCATCACCTGTCACTTCATAATCATGAAGTCTTGTTGGAGGAATTCTATTTCGCCGAGGTCTTTGGCTTATTTCAGCCACAACCTCTGTATCGGGAATGTCAGCAACTGCTTCTACTTCGACTTCGACTTGATTCTCAACAATTTCTTCAATTTCGACTTCATTAGTTTCATCATCGAAATCAGAGCTCATCAATGACTTGTTAATTGAATTGCCAGAATTCCAATCTTAGGCAGAATTTTCATCACTCACAATATCTCGAATCAACACAATTTTCTCATTAATTGGATTGAATAGCCTGTATGCACCAGTCTTATGATATCCTACCAGAATCATAGGTTCACTCTTGTTATCAAGCTTCCTTCTTCTTGCATCAGGGACATGCTTGTAACACATAGAGCCAAACACCTTCAGATGATTCACTGATGGTCGTTTGCCACTCCACACTTCTTCAGGAACCTTGTTCTTTAGCTTCTTGGTAGGGCACCTGTTCAGAATATAAACAGCTGTCGAAACAGCTTCACCCCATAAGGATTTTGGCAAATTCTTCTGCTGGAGCATACATCTTGCCATATCCAATATGGTTCTGTTTCTTCTTTCAGCAATTCCATTATGTTGAGGAGTATAAGGAGCAGTTACCTCATGATCAACACCATGTTCTGCACAAAATTTTTCAAACATCTTCGAAGTGTATTCGCTACCTCCATCCGTTCGCATAACTTTGATCCTCTTCTCACTCTGGTTTTCGACAAGCATCTTGAATCTCTTAAAGATTTCAAATACTTCATCCTTTCTCTCGGTGTCGAACAAATTGTTCTGGGTGTCGAACAATTTAAAAACTCCATCTTTCATGACAACTGAGAAGCCTTTTTTGACCAGTTGTCCAACACTTAATAGGTTGCACTTCATTCCTGGTACATAGAACATCTATCTGATCATAGCTTTCGCTCCATTACTCAGTTGAAAAACTATGTTGCCAGTACCTTCTGCTTGCAATGAACTGTTATCGGCAAGTTTTATCTTGCTCTTCTTCGACTCATCAAAATCTGCCAACCACTCCTTTCGACCAGTCATGTGATTTGAGCAGCCTGAGTTGAGGAACCAGATCTTGGATTTGAAATGGTTATCTGCTACTGCAGCCATAACCACCATACCATCTTCAGAATCATCTGAATTTTGGCATACAAGGTTCGCTCATTCGTCCTTGCCTTTTTATGATCCATTGTCTTTCTTGTACCAACAATGTTTGGCCAAATGACCCCTCTTTTCACAGTTATAACACCATATACCTTTCTCATCTTCTTTGTCCTTTCGATAGTTTCCTCCTCCTCTTTTCGAGGATTCAGAAGCTCTATCTTCGACCTGATTTTTGTGAGGGTTCGACCAAGACTTCTTTCCTTGAGTCTTGTGGACTTTGCCTTTGAATTTGTTGGAACCGCCATTCTTTTTCCATGACTGAGCCTGCAGTGCTTGTCTCGAATCCTGAACTCCCTTTCTTTCGACAATCCTCATCTCATGCGCCTCCAACGAACCAACCAAATCTTCCACTTTTAGGGTTTCAAGATTGTTGTATTCTTGAAATAGCTACGATAACGTGATCAAAGTGAGAGGTCAACGTTCTCATTACCTTCTCAACTATCATCTTATCAGTTATGGTTTCACCACAATCCTTCATGAGATGGACGAGTTTCTGAACCTTGGACACATATTCTGCGACTTTTTCGTCTTCTCCCATCGACAACAACTCATATTGTCGACGCAAGGTTTGCAACTTGACAACCTTGACTTTCTCACCTCCTTCATAATTCTTCACCAGAATATCCCATGCCTCGTTCGCCATTTCAGCATGAGAGATCCTGTTGAATTTAGCAGCATCGAACGCCGTCTGAATGCAATAAGCAGCCTTGCAATCTTTCTTTTTGACTTCGTTGTGGGTTTTTTTTTTCTGTTCTTCAATTACATTTTCAGCTAACACAGGAATACCACCGTTAACCACTTCTAGGGTCTCATGGAAGCCAAATAAGGATTGCATATGTTTTTTCCATCGGATCCAATTCTTGCCGTCAAGCATTGGAAGGGAACTCAGAATGCACTTATCAACAGTCATCTTCGCAGCGGTTGATTCACTTGCCCTGAAAACACGATCTCTGACGTGAAGTTCTTGAAAACTCGATCAAGAATAATAACCGGAAGCTCTGGATACCAATTTGTTAATGCGTGAGTCACTTTTAGTAAGGAGAGAAAGAGAAAGAATAAGGAAATAAGGATTTGTATTATTGAATTGTGTAAATAATGATACAAGCTAGGTCTATTTATATACAACCCTAATTAGGCTTGGGCCAACACAACTTGGATTATATCTAAATAATAAATCTAATCAAATCTAATCATATCAAATCAAATCAAATCTAATATTTCAACATCACGGTCCATTCAGTCACAAAACCCAATCAAACAATTAATCTATTTAGTGTTTAATAACAATAGACCATATTATAATTAATTAATAATTAATTATGTCAATCCATATTTGATTAATTAAATAATTAATCTAACAATCTCTCACTTGGATGACAATAATTAATTATTATAAATATTGAATTTAATTAATATTATAATATCAATAATGGTCAAAACACTAATAAATAAAAAAGAAGTAAATTTCAACACTGCAGAAATTGTATCTGATAGGGAAGAGAAATCATTCATGTTAAAACTCACAACTTAATATAAAAAATCATGACTTTAGAGTAACATATTTAACTTTACAGTAATATGTTATAAAGAATGACCCAAACATATGAAAATGCTATTGATAAACTCTCACTAACCCAAAGTATCATAAGACTTACTCATTTGTATAAGTCTATGATTAGTTTTGTATAAGTCTATGATTAGTGATTATACTAATGAGTTTTAATTTATAGGTCATAGAATATTCACATAGGCCTAAGAATAGTAATTACATATAGGGACACCCTATTATGAGAGTAATTACATTTAATCATATGTACCTTCATAACACAATATCATACTCAATAAGAGTGTTGATATTTACTTGTACTTTCATATTATGGTCTGACAAATGTGGACTATTGAAGATAGAATAACACAATATTATTGCATGCTAAAGAATTATTGTGTCTTTTCAATATCGATCTAAACATCTAATTATGATGTTTCCTGAGTTTAAGAGAATAATATATATCTCACTATAACAAAATAAGACTTCTTATAATTATTTCATATTTTGAAGTCCTTTTAGAATATGTCATATTTACAGTGCGCATAAGAATATATGACACTATGAGAATAATAATCTATTTTTTTTTAGATTATATAAATGTGTACACTTGCACTCCCACTGATCCAATAGGATAAAGATTTATCAGAGCCCACTAATATTAAATATTCTGATTGAACAATGAGATACTATTTAAAACAAAACTATACAGAGAAGTGGTTTTATAATTTCACATCATTTCAACCACATATTTTGCACGTAAATGGAATATATCATTATTTAGATAATTTCACATAAAAGAATATGATGGTCATATAAAAGATTTACCATCAACTGAGTGAGATCAAACCCATAATATATGATTATACATAACATCTTAATAACTCACTCAAAACTCAAATGCTACAAATATAACTACATACATTTGAGAAACATATTATGTTATACGCAGCGGAAAAATATGAGACTTTAAATTTAACTATTATTGAGGATATAACACAAATAGTCATAAACTTTATTACTAACAAAAGAATATATTATTCTCAACATAAGTCTCTATAAAGTAATAAATAAATAATATTTGTTTATCAATTTTATACAATTGACATGTTAAATTCTCCCACTTGATAGAGAATAATAGCTGAACTAAGATTAAGAGTTTTGAAAATTTTTTAAACAAATATTCAATTATTTTCTCTATCACACAATAATCATGTGAAGTAACGTCACACCGATAGGATATGTCCATCGCTTACATAATATAAAGAGAATTGAAATTCATTTTTAAAAAAATTGGATTTCATTAAGTAGTACATGTCTTGAAAAT
The DNA here is from genome assembly GCA_022829125.1 of Lathyrus tuberosus. Lineage (NCBI taxonomy): Eukaryota > Viridiplantae > Streptophyta > Magnoliopsida > Fabales > Fabaceae > Lathyrus > Lathyrus tuberosus. The sequence goes on along the minus strand of JALAZF010000006.1, from coordinate 5,199,554 downwards.
TTATTTCTTATTTCTGAAAGAATTTAATTGATATACACTGTCAGTGTAAAGATTTTTTACACTGTCAGTCGATCTCAACTGCTGATTTATTTGAATGCTTTGACTTTTTTTCTAACCACTTGAAAAGTAATACCAACGGATGATTGTGATGTATTGACAGTGTAAAACTTATTACACAGACAATGCATAACAATTAATCTCTTTCTGAAATAATATTTTCAACAATTTCAAATAAGAAATCTAACAATGTACCAATATCATGTCACAAAAAAATTCTAATACCGATAGGGTACTCGAACTATAATTTACATAATCATAAATCAATAGTATATTGAACAAAATAAATTATACTAATAATAACATACCGATAGGTATAATTATTATGAATATATATATTTATTATAATTAAAATAAATTTAATTATTTTATTAAACAAAATTGGTATAATTATACCCACGTCAGGTGATTTACAACTATTCGAATTAAGAATGCTTATATTTTATCAATAATAGAAAAGTTTATTAATTGTATCCACGATAGGTGGAATTACAATTATACAAATTAATAATGATTAATTAATTTTTCAGAATAAAAGTCATAATATAATAAGATTTCTAATATATTCATAAGACTAGATTTGTATTTATTTATTTGAGTATATAAAATGAAATCAATTTATAACAATTATAGAGAGTTTTAATTTTAAAATATTCTGAAAAATTAATAACTTTATATAAATGTGCATTTCATAATTTCCAAAAAAAGTAGATGATATTAGATAAAAAATATTCTTATGCAATTATATAATAAGTCACAAGAGATCCAAAATAATAATTAAATTACAACCAATGTTTTAAAAATCGGACCGAACCGACCGATTCAACCGATTGGACTGGGAACCAGAGATGAGTCCGGTTGGGTCAACATTTCAAAACCGCTAGTGGGTCAAAACCGGAGTAAAATTGGAAAAACTGGATTGAACCGTCCAAAACCATTCGAACCAAAGAACCGGAACCAGTTTTGTAAAACCGCCCGGTTCAAAGAAATGCATTAAATTGACCATTTTCTTTATTTTTTTTTTAATTTTAATATGTTAATATTAAAACTTAACATACATATCCCAATCACAAAAAAAAAAAAAATTCTTGTGTTTTTTACAACCATACAAACTTCTAAATTTTGTCACTCCAATATAGTTTTTCTTTCAACCACACTCCATTATCATAATCATGCCGTCTCTTTCAAACATAGTCACGATGTCCAACTCAATATTGATTGTCGTTCAAGTTAATATTGTTTGTTGTTGTCAATTAAGACTTTTTTTTAATAAGCTAAATTTTCATATAAATAGGGGTACATAGGGGTACCCCAACCCGTATACAAAAGCCAGATAAAAAATCACCGGCTACAAAATTCACTGAGAGAATTAACCCAAGTGAAATAATTACAAAAATAAGAACTATTATGACTCCTTCCTATCCACCACCAAGTGTAAAGTAAAATACGATTTGAAATCGTATCCAAATCCCAAAATTCATCCCGAAATACTATGTTGTTACGGGATGACCAAACAATCCAACTAATCGATAACCAAAGGCCTACAACTATACTAACCTCCAACCCACTATCAACACAGCCCTGCACCCAACAAGTTAAATGAGTTATCATATTCCCCACCAATATACAAGGAATCCCTACCCAATTACAAGCAAAATTCCATACCAACATCGTCTTACTACAGAAACATAAAACATGCTCCACCGACTCCATTTCAAGGAAACAGAAAGGACAAGACATCTCGTGTCTATTAGTAATAATACCTCTACGTGTCAAATTATCCCTCGTAGGAATTCTCTTGTGAAGTATCCTCCAGCCAAACACTTTCACCTTAAAAGGAACTTGAGCCAACCAAACTAACTTAAATGCCGCTTTCGACTCAATTCCAAGCTGAGCAACTTCCTCTCCAAGTTTCTCCTGCAAAAAAACATACATAGAAGTAACAGAAAAAATATGGTTTTCCTCCAGCAACCACTTGACCGAAACATTGGCTTTCTTGTCAATGGAAAAGTCAGCCAAGATAGAATATAATTCTTCAATCTGTGACCGAACCTGATCAACCACATCAGTTTCCTCCACTTTAATATCCCAAATCCAATTCCCACCCTCCCAATAACCATGATTAAATACTGTCCTAGCTGATGTATCTGCTACACTAAATAGTAGAGGAAATTGCCTACCAAAAGTATCATTCATTGCCCATTTAGTACTCCAGAAATCCACCCTACTACCATCACCAATATCGTATTCAATTAAGTCAGCCAACATACCCTCACCCGCAACTTTCGTGGCATGGAACAAATCTAAAAACCACTTAGAAGCAGGGACCTACAATTTTGAGAGCTCACCACTGAAAAAATTAGAACTGCTGTAAGGATATCTATAATTGATAAAGTCTTTCCAAATTGAACCCTTATCCACTAAAATCTTCCAAGACCATTTAAGGAACAAAGCCAAATTGAATAACTTGAGATCTTTCACCCCTAAACCACCCAACTCTCTCTTACTGCATACCATTTTCCAGCTTATCCATGCAATCCCTCTTTTATTCTCCAGTCCGTTCCACAAAAACGATTTTTGGATCTTCGTGAGAATTCTAACCACCTTGGCCGGCATTTTATAGAAAGGCATATAGTGAATAGGTAAATTATTCAGAACAGAATTAATTAACGTAACTCTACCACCCATTGATAAGAAACGGCCCCTCCACGTATTCAATCTAGCACGCATCGTATCAATCACCGGCTTCCAAAATGAAATTAACCTGTGGTTGCCTCCAATAAAGATCCCAAGAAACGAAAACTGAGATGAAGAAATTTTACAGGAAAGATACATCTCTGCAGCTCTAATCTTATTCTCTTCCAGACCAACACATATCAAAGAACTCTTGCTGAAATTTATATCCAACCCTGAGGTGAGATGAAAACCTTTCAAGATGGATTTAATAGCAATAATATTTTTCCAAGAACCGTCACCAATTAGGACAGAATCATCAGCATATTGTAACAAATGAAAATCAATATCAAATTGACTCTAAACTCAGAAAAAGAACCAGCTGCTATAACACGCTTCATTATAACTTCCAGCCCCTCTGCAGCCAAGCAAAAAAGGAAAGGAGCAAGGGGATCTCCTTGCTTCAGACCCCTAGATACTCTGAAATCTTTAGATGGACTGCCATTAACTAATACAGATGAGAAACTATTAAAAACTCCAAGGTCCATCCAACTCATCCACTTAGAACCAAATCCCATATGCTTCATGACTTCACGAAGGTAGTTCCAATCTACACAGTCATATGCTTTAGCGAAATCCACTTTGATAATCATTAACTCCTTCTTAGATCTCTTGGCATACTCCATAATTTCATTTAAGACAAACACCCCGTCTAATATATTTCTACCTTCCAAAAACGCAGTTTGGGTAATAGAGACAATTCCTCCAATCTTCTTCTTGAGCCTATTGGAAAGAATCTTAGAAATTACCTTATAAACGGAACTGACAAGAGATATAGGTCTATATCCATCAAAATCCTCAGGGTTTTCACTCTTCGGAATCAAAACCACAAAAGAGGAAGCAAAGCTTTTATGTAATTGTTCTCCTGCAAAAAACTCCAACACACAACTTGAAAATTCTGGACCTACTATGTCCCAACATTTTTTTAAAAATTCGAAACTGAAGCCATCAGGCCCAGGACTACGATCCCCAGAAATACTAAACACCACTTCCTTGATTTCCTGACAGTTTACATCAACCTCTAAGTCTTGACTGTTAATTAAGACTTGTTTGTCGTAGTTAAACTCAAATTAGATTTTTTTGTTGTTTAATGAAATATATTATATTATTTATATTTTGGTATTCTATCTTATTTAATTTAGGTATTCTTGATTATTTGAACTTTATTTTAGTTATTATATTCTATTATTTTAATTTTGGTTTGAATTAGTTTAATTTATTTTATTGTAATTCTTTAGTTTGGTCAAAATATTCTTAAATGATGGTTGAAAAGAAGTGTAGAACTATGTTATGTTATGTATTATCGATGAAATATTAAATTTGTAATAGATTTTTGAAATATTTATTTTATTAAGTTGTGAACATATAATTATGTGTGACATATCTATGAAATTTAGTTTCATATTTTTAGTTTATTTAATAAGCGGTTCGACCGTAGGTTTAATCGGTTTAACCAATTAAACCTTAAACCGCAAGTTTCACCGGTTCGATATTTGGTCTGGTTTTTAAAACATTGATTACAACTAACCTCGAAAAAGAATATGACATTCATCCTTACCCGAAGAGCTATAAAACTTTGATGACTTATATGATATCAAAGTGTCATCTCAAATGATTTATAAATTAACAACAAATCATTTTAACAAAATAAATGGCTCAAGAAATGAAGGATAATATTTAATTCATATTAATTACGAAGTTAAGAATAAAATATTTGATACTAATATATTCTATCGATAATAACACTTAAATAAAGTAATTAACATTAATGTTACTACAAATCAAATATATTTTCATAAAAGAAATTTTAGTCTCAAATCTTTCGAGAATATACAATTCTCGTATAATAATATAACACCAAATATTTATAGATTAATAAGATTATTTCAAATCCAAAATTAAAAATATTTTTAAGTAAATCGAGATCATTTCAAGAATATTTCAAGATTCTAAAACATTAAAGTTTTTAATATTTAAATAATGATAAAATATATTTGAGATAAGTTTGACATATAAATAATCAACCGTGACACAACAAGTGCTAAGAAATAGTCACATTTTTAACACAAAATATGAATATATTTTTATTACTAAAAATTAATTCATATTAAATAGGATTGTCAAAAGTCTAAAATTTATTAATAATTATAAAATAATAATTGATAATTATATTTGTAATTATAATTTATAAATGATTGATAATTAACAAAAAGAAAAATATGAGCTAAAAGCATAATTATGCCTAATTTATCACATCAGTGTTTAACTAATTTTGCTATCGTTATATTTACTGCACTGATATGTTTCAATTTTAACAATTAAGTTTAAATTAATTTAGAGGGGTCCATTTATATTAAAAAAAAAACAGTTACTTTGATTCCAGACATTCTTTGAAAAAAAATAAGAACCAATTACTTTTGTTATTTAGTAATTGTTATTCAGCATATGAATAAATTAACACATACTATATATAAAATAAACCACAATTATACACATGATAAATTAACATTCATTCATTCACCAATTATACACGGTGCAACTTTTTTTTAGAGTTTTGTTTACTGTAAACAAAATTAATAAAACCGTGTGATTGATTTAACGGATGGTACACATTAAAAAAATGATAAAGAGTAATATATATTAAATAATTAAATAATTAGGACATCTATATCAGCAATAGCCATAATATATATCTATAAGGCATTGATACCAAATCGAAAGATTTAATAGAATTGAATAGATACAAATTATAGTATTTTGTTATATTAAAAAATAATTGACAATAATAAAAACGGTGTATTTTATAGGATTTGAGAGTTGACTGTCAGAAGAGTGATTACGAAAGAATTACTACCCCCATTGTCGTTTAAGATTTTCAGATTATGTTAATTATCTAATAAGGAGACACTTAAATAGCTAAACGGCTGAAGATATGGACCTCTCATTGGACTTAACTGAATCGTCCAACCCATCATGGTCTATTCAGGCACAAAACCCAATTAAACAATTCATCTATTTAGTATCTAATAACAATAGACCATAATATAATTAATTAATAATTAATTATGTCAATCCATACTCATTAATTAAAAAATTATAATTTATTCATAAAAAATTATTACAATTGAGTAATTATTGATGCGTAGTTGTTATAATAAAGAGAAAACTTTTAATAAATTAACTCTAATAATTTTACATTTGATTGTGTTTACATAATTATTTAAAAGATAATCACTAAAGAATGATTTTTTTTTCAATAAGTTAATTTGGATCGAATAGAGTATTAAGGGTACTTAAATTTAAATACAAAAATTTAACATAAATTAAGATACATCAGAGGAGGCATGCTCCAATCATATAAACTAGAACTACCTTTAGAATTTAAACGTATATAATCACTAGTAGAAGACCCGTGCGTCCGCACGGGATAATCCAATCTTAAATTAAAGATGGTGCATAACTATATTCCTGTTAAAACTTATCATTTTTGTTGAAATACAACACCCTACATAAACTTTTCACATTATTCTTTATTATTCTTTTTCCTGGTGTATTTGACCGTTACTTGTAATAAGGCCTATATATACATATGGTCTTCTCCTGTTGTAAGATACCTTTTGATAATAATAATATCTTTTTCATCATGGCTCTGTCTCTATCATTCTGCTATGATTTGTCACCATGCGCCACTTGTCAACATGGTATCAGCAGCAAGAGATTACTCTGATCTTCTTTTCCTTATCCGTTACTTTGGATTGTTTTTCGGTTTCTCTCTGTTATATCTTCTTGCTCGTTTCTTTTCTCTCCATCTACTTGTCTTTTTTCGATCCTTGTTTTCTTCCCTACAATGGCGGATACCTCTGACCCACCACCACCACCACCACCACCACCACCACCTTCTCCACCGCCCAAAACCACCAACCGTTCCTATCAACAAGATATGCTCGACCCATATTTTATGCACCCTAGCGACAATCCAGGCATTGCCATCGTTTCGCCGCCGCTGAACAACACCAACTATCATTCTTGGTCGCGATCGCTCAAATTAACTCTCATGTCCAAGAACAAATTAGGGTTCATCGATGGAACCCTAACTCGTCCAGAAGCTACTCACTCCAACTATGTCCTTTGGTGTCGTTGCAATAACATGGTTTTGGCATGGATTACGAATTCCATCGACAAAGAAATATCAGAAAGTGTTCTTTGGATGGAATCTGCGAAAGAAATTTGGGACGAACTCCATGAAAGATATCACCAAGGCGACATTTTTCGAATTTCCGACCTTCAAGAAGAAATCTATGCGCAAAAACAAGGAGATCAAATAATTACTCAATATTTCACAACCCTAAAGAAGCTCTGGCAGGAATTTGACAATTTCCGACCTCTCCCAACATGTTCTTGCGAACCTATCTGTAAGTGTAATCTCATTCCCACCATAAAAACTTACAGGGATAATGATTACGTTATTCGTTTTCTAAAAGGCCTTAATGATCAATATGCTGCGGTTAGTGCACAAATCATGCTCATGTCACCATTACCTACTGTTAATCGGGTTTTCTCGCTTCTTATACAACAAGAAAGACAACTTTCATCACCCATTATCGAAGAAAAATTGCTTGCTCAGGTTCAAAAATCGGCTTCACGAGGTAGATTCGACCACTGTGAGAAAAACTCCATCCCATCTAAGTCTAAAAGTATCAAGATTTGCTCATACTGCAACAAGCCAGGACACACTATTGAGGTGTGCTTCAAGAAACACGGTCTTCCACCATATCTTAAGAAAACCAACTTGGCTCAAGCATCACAAGAAGAAGCTCCCTTTGAAGTTTCTACTACTAGTCAGACTGACAATGCTAAGGACAATCTTTGCCTCACAACTGATCAACAACGTGCCCTGCTTACTCTACTTCAACAAGCAGCCGTGACTCCTGAATCGAATGTTCAACACCTTCACACTATTCCACCTCAAGACTCAGGTTCTTACTCTATTCATAATACTCAAACTATCACTAATTCTGACTGGTTGCTTGATACTGGGGAAACTGATCACGTTTGCCATGATAGGACTTTATTTACAACATTTAGTCCTATCAAACCCATTATAGTGAAGCTTCCTAATAGAGCATCTATTACCACTGAATTTTCGGGTTCTATACATTTTAATGACAGTTTTTATCTGCATGATGTTTTGTATATTCCCTCATTTTACACAAATCTTATTTCTGTCTCTAGGATAACAAATTCTTTAAACTATGCTTTTATTTTTACTGCTACTCACTGTCTCATACAGGGGCTCCCTACCCTGATGAAGATTGGTGCAACTAGATTACACCAAGGCCTCTACAATTTGACTTCCCCATCTCTTTCTAGTTCTGCCCCCTCCCCACTATTAATCATTGTAAACTGTGGCATAATAGACTTGGCCACCCATATTATGACATTTTAGTTCACATCAATAAACATTTTCCTTTACCAAATTTACATGCCAATAATCATCCTTGTGATACATGCTTTAAAGCTAAACAAAAACGTCTACCTTTTCATAACAGCACCACTAATACTTCTCAATGTTTTGATTTGGTTCACATGGATATTTGGGGCCCCATTTCGTGCCCTTCTATCCATGGACATCAATACTTTCTAACTGTTGTGGATGATTATAGTAGATATTGTTGGACATTCTTAATGAAATCTAAATCTAAAACTTCTTTACTTGTAAAATCTTTTGTTAATTTAATTGTTACTCAATTCAACATCACAATTAAAGCTATTCGATCTGATAACGGGCCTGAATTTCTCCTAAGAGATTTTTACTCTGCCCAAGGCATAATTCATCAAACCTCCTGTGTCTACACCCCTCAACAGAATGGAATCGTTGAACGTAAACATCAACACCTATTAAATGTTACCCGTGTCCTCCTATTCCACTCTAAACTGCCAAAAATCTTTTGGTCCTATGCTCTGTCATATGTTGTGCACCTTATCAATAGGCTTCCTTGTAGACTGTTAGCTTACAAATGCCCTTTCCATATGTTATATAATCATTCCCCTGATTATTCTCAAATAAAAACATTTGACTGCCTTGTATATGTCTGCAGCAACCTTTCTCAACGAACCAAACTAGACATTAGATCCCATAAATGCATATTCCTAGGTTTCAAACAAGGTGTAAAATGATCTATACTTTATAATCTTCACACTAGAAACATTTTCATTTCTATAGATACTGTCTTTTATGAGGATATTTTTCCTTATACCTCACCTAACAACACCTCACAACCTTATTCCAAACCTCTTTACCATCCTCACCAAGATGATGTTTTGGATTATACTCCACAAATCCTGGATTCTACACCCCCAGACATCCAGCCAATTCCACCCAACAACACCCCTCAAACCCCTCACAGCCCTTCTGCTACCACTAGCCCCATATCTGAAACCACTACTTCTGCAGAACCCCCTAGCACAGTCAGAAGGTCAACCAGAACCAGCAAACAACCTACCTACCTACAAGATTACCACTGTTCTCTTCTTACAGGTATTCCTATTACTACTTCTTCACAAAAGGCAGGTATGCAACCTTATCCCATATCTCAATGCATCTCTTATGATAACTTGTCTCATTCGCATAAAACATTTAACTTAAAAATTTCTTCTATAAAAGAACCTTCTACTTATGCTTCAGCCATAACAAATCCTAACTGGAAGCAAGCTATCGAGTCTGAGCTTTAATCTCTCAATAGAACCAACACTTGGAAAATCACACCCTTACCTCCTCACAAACGTGCTATAGGTTGTAAGTGGATTTTCAAACTTAAATACTCTCCAACTGGCACTATTGAGAGATATAAAGCCCGTCTCGTTGCAAAAGGTTTCACTCAAACTGAAGGTTTAGATTATTTAGAAACCTTCAGCCCTTTAATTAAAATGACCACTATTAGATTATTATTATCTATAACTGCCTCACAAAAATGGCATATTCACCAGTTAGACATTAATACAGCTTTTCTTCATGGGGATATTGATGAAGAGGTTTATATGAAACCTCCCCCTAGCCTTAATATTGCTCATAACATGGTGTGTAAGTTAAACAAATCCATTTATGGCCTTAAACAGTCAAGTCGCCAATGGAATCACAAACTAACCACAACTCTAATTGCTATGGGTTTTTCTCAATCAAAAGCTGATTATTATTTATTTACCAAACATGACAATAACTGTTTCACTGTTATCCTTGTTTATGTTGATGACCTCATACTTGCAGGCACCTCTATTATTGAAATCAATAACATTAAAGACAGGCTGGACAATGCGTTCAGTATTAAAAACCTAGGCTGCCTGCGTTATTTTCTTGGTTTTGAAATAGCTCACTCCTCTGCAGGTATCACTCTTTGCCAGCGCAAATATTGTCTTGATTTACTGCAAGACAAAGGCCTCCTAGGTGCAAAACCTGCTTCCACACTCATGGATCCGAGACAACCACTTGACAACCATACTGATTCACCCGTACCTGATCCATCAATCTTCAGAAGTATCATAGGTAGGTTGTTGTATCTAACTCATTCTAGGCCTGACATCACTTTTTTTGTTTGCAGATTAAGCCAATTTCTCGCCCAGCCTACGCAGCTTCATCTCACAGCAGCACACCGGATTATTCGCTATCTTAAAAATGCACCTGTTTTAGGTTTGTTCTTCAAGCGCGATTCCTCCTTCAAGCTCACAGGCTTTGCAGATTCTGATTGGGGATCATGTCCCTCGACTCGAAGATCCACCACCGAATTCTGTTTCTTCTTAGGCGACAATCTCGTTAGATGGAAGACAAAGAAACAATCGGTCGTTTCTCGCTCATCGTCTGAGGCTGAATACAGTGCCCTAGCTAATTCAACTTGTGAAGCACAATGGCTCATTTATCTTCTCCAAGACCTCAGAATCAATCACCCTCAACCGGCTATACTGTACTGCGATAACCAAAGCGCTATTTACATTGCTACCAATCCGATATTTCATGAACGTACGAAGCATATCGAAATGGACTGCCACATTGTACGCGATAAACTTCAGTCTAAAGCCATCCACCTTATGCCAATCAACACAGCCAACCAAGTTGCAGATATATTTACTAAAGCTCTTCATCTAAGCCCATTTACAGCTTGTGTATCCAAACTTGGTCTGTTGAACCTCCATTCCAGTTTGAGGGGGCCTGTTGAAATACAACACCCTACATAAACTTTTCACATTATTCTTTATTATTCTTTTTCCTGGTGTATTTGACTGTTACTTGTAATAAGGCCTATATATACATATGGCCACCACCTGTTGTAAGATACCTTTTGATAATAATAATATCTTTTTCATCATGGCTCTGTCTCTATCATTCTGCTATGATTTGTCACCATGCGCCACATGTCAACAATTTTCAACCTTTAACATAGGAGCTGCATTAAATAGAAATAACAAAACCAAAATGACCACAATCTCACAATATTAAGAGTGAAAATATTCATTTAGATGTATTAACAAATTAACAATATAGTTTGAAGTCGATTGTATTGAAGAGACAACTATATGTTGAAATTAATTGTTCAAACAAAACCATAGTCTGCTTAAATTGAGGTAATTGATGTATACTTATAAATAGCCTGCAAATACCATTACAATTAGCATGTATGACATCAAATGACCTTAATCAAAGATTAAGCATAAATTTGAAATGAGAATAGCAAACACTCGGGTCCAGGATATTTTCATTGCCCGTTTCATGTTTAGCAAGTCTAATTTGAAACTAATTCCATTCATAAGTTAGCTTACTTAATAAATGTATATAGCAAGCACACTTATAAATAGTCTTAAAAAAACATTACAATTAGCAAGCTTAGTAAATGACAAACCAAAATAACAAAAATTGATAGCTGATAGAAAAAGTATCATGAAAAAGAGATTGAACAATAAGGGTGTAGGTGAGTATATGCTACTTGGATAGCTGATTGGGAAACTTTTAATTACCTTAATAGGGGAATAGCAATTGATTCTATGTTGAACTCAAATGGTGAAGCTTAACAATGTCTGTTGAGGTTCTAATAGGCAATCAAGGGAGTAGTTGACTTTTCTGGTGCACAAAAAAAAGTCAATATCAAAGAGGCTCAAAATTTGAATTGAGTTTCCCCCAAAAATTATGAACTTCATACAAACCAATTTATTTGAAAATGAATTGGTAGTCCGATTGGATCAATTTTGATGGAATTGGCTGGTTTGTCGTGGCAGATGCTGCAGGGTCCCAAGATAAACATGAAGCAAAACACGCATAAGATTATGATGTATTCTTGTCTTGTGCAGAAGTGTAGTATAAATTAGTGCATAAAACCTACAACATTAAGAAGGTTAACTTTTTCATGTAACTTAAAAAAGAAAGGAATCAACGAAGAATAGGTTGTGCTTGATATGAGTGCAGTGTAATGATGCAGTTCCCAGTGTAGTAATATCTTAAAACCAACGGTCCATGTCTGTATTATTGTTTTGCATCACATATTTTAAAATTCACAACTGCTCCATCATGACCTATGCCTTAAAAAACTTAGAGAAAGTACTATAGAAGTACACAGCCCGCAGACTATGGTTAACTTAGATAAAAGCAAAACCTTATATGTTAGACAATAAAGTTAAAGAAAATGTGTCAAATAAGCATATCAGTATATAGTATTGTTAAGGGGTTGTGAAATTCTTCCAGTTTTGATTGGTCGGCTTCCAGTTCAGATGGGCTTTCGGGTGGCATTCTCACTATTTGGAAGAAGGAGTTGGGGTTCGCCTGTGCTACTTACAAAGGAAAGGGATACTTAGGTGTTCAATTCCTTTGGAAAAGTATGAATTTATATGTGTTCAACATTTACTCTGCGTGTGAGGTTTCTGAAAAAAGAATTTTGTGGGATGCTTTGATTGATTTGAAGAATAGGCTCCCATTAGGTGGCTGGATTATAGCAGGTGATTTTAATGCGATTAAAGATACTGAGGAGAGGAAGGGCAGGCATGCTGGTAACTATGGAGAGATAGTGGATTTCAAGGCCTTCATTGACAGTGTGAACTTGATAGATTTGCCTCTGGTGGGTAGTAAATTTACTTGGTTTAAAGTGAATGGGAGTTGTTGTAGCAGATTAGACAGATTCCTAGTAAGTGAATCTGTTATCGATTTACTGGATTTGAAGAGCCAATGGGTGGGGGATCGTGATATTTCTGATCACAGGACGGTGTGGTTGAAGTCTAATTATACTAACTGGGGACCTAAGCCGTTCCGTTTGTTCAATTGCTGGCTGGAACATAAAGACTTCTCTGAGTTTGTTAAAAAGTCTTGGGAGTCGGTAGATAGGTCGGGATCTCCAAGTCTTGTTTTATGGAACAAGTTTAAAGTTCTTAAAAAGACCTTAGGTGGTGGAATATTCACGTTTTTGGGTGGTTGGATTTGAAGATTGAGGATAACATCAAGAAACTCAATGAGAAGGAGCAGTATTGGAATTGGAACTTAAGCAATCAAGATGAAGAAAGGGTAAAAGATATTATGGAGGCCCAAGAAGAAGTGTGGAGAAATCTTAAGTACAAAGAATTGATGATTAAGCAGAAATCGAGAAAGTTGTGGGTGAATGATGGAGATAATAACACGCGATTCTTTCACATTTCTCTTAAAGCGAGATATCATTCAAATAATATCTCTGGCATTAGAGTGGGAAGAACAATCGTGGAGGATCCGATGTTGATTAAGGTTGAGGCTAAGAAGTTCTTCGAGGAGAAATATAAACATCAGAGGAGATTTGATTTGTATGGTAAGTTTGATGGGGTTTGTGAGCTTAGCATGAAGGATAAAGATTATCTGGAGGCTGAATTTATGATAGAAGACGTAAGGGCTGCTGTGTTTGAGTGTGAAGGTAATAAATGCCCTGGCAACGACGATTTTAATTTCAATTTCATCAAGATTTGTTGGGAGATTGTGGGAACGGATATTAGTAATTGTATGTTGGAATTTATTAGTACGGGTTTATTAGATAAAGCTTACGTTTCCTCTTTCCTGTCCCTGGTGCCTAAGGTCGAGAATCCGCAAAGATTTGAAGAGTTTAGACCGATTTGTTTAATTAGTTGAGTTCAAAAAATTATTTCTAAGATGCTTGCCAATAGATTAAGTGCTGTGATTGGTAAACTTATTTCGCCCAATCAAACGGCGTTTATTCCTGGCCGGCAACTGTTGGATGGAGTTCTGGTGTTAAATGAAACCATTGATTATGCTAAAAGAAAAAAGAATAAGTGTCTCCTTTTCAAGGTGGATTTCGCGCAGGCTTATGACTGCGTCGATTGGAAGTATCTTGAGAGTTTGATGACTGTTATGGGTTTTGGGCCCAACTGGATGTCGTGGATTCGCGGATCAGTTTTTAACAGCTTTATGTCTGTCTTAATCAACGGGAGTCCTTCTAATGATTTCAAAGCTTCGAGAGGTTTAAAAAAAGGAGATCCCCTATCTCCCTTCTTGTTTGCGATTGCGGGATAGGGATTGGCAACCCTTGTTAAGAGAGCTTCCGACATCAATCTTCTTAAGAGATTTAATTTTAGTGATGAGGCGTCGGTTAATCTCCTACAGTTTGCCGATGATACTATCCTTATTGGTGATGGTTCTGTTATGAATATTTGGGCTTTTAAAGCGATTTTCCGAGGATTTGAAGTCATTTCTGGTCTCAAGATCAATTACGCAAAGAGCTGTTTGTACGGGGTTGGTATAGATAAGGCGATGTTGGAAGCTGCAGAGATTTTCCTCAACTGTAAGTCATGTTCTCTTCCCTTTAAATTCCTTGGTCTTAGAGTTGGTGGTAATCCTAGGAGAGTCTTTTTTTGGCGGCCTGTCGTGGAGGGTATGCGGGCTCGGTTATCTAATTGGATTAGTCGTAGTTTATCGATTGGAGGGAGGGCGACGCTTATCAATAGCGTGTTGGCTAACCTTCCGATTCATCATCTTTCTTTCTTTAAAGTTCCTAAGAAGGTTGTGAAAGAGCTTATTGCTATTCAAAGAAACTTTCTTTGGGCTGGTTGTTCGAATAATAGGGGTATCTCTTGGGCGAGTTGGAATACGGTGTGTAAACCGAAAAGCGGCGGAGGGCTTGGAATCAAACATATTGGACTTTTCAATAAAGCACTACTTGCTAAATGGTTGTGGAGATTCTGTAATGAAGGTTCTGAACTTTTGCGGCCTATTCTGGTTAGCATCTACGACAATTTAAGTCGTAAAATTCAGATTTATAGTGTTCAAGGTAATCTGAAAACTGATTCGATTTGGATGAAGGATGTTTTCTCATCTTCAAATCCGGTGCCTCAATTCAATTTTATTGATAACATAATAGCAGACTTAGGGAATGGTAAAGGGGTGTTATTTTGGCATTCTACTTGGTGTGGGGGTAGACCTCTAAAGGAGCTTTTTTATAGTTTGTATCAGATGAGTAATTGTAAGGTCAGTATCGTGGCTATTGTAGGAGAATGGGTGGATGGTAACTGGAATTGGAAAGTTTCAGACTTGATACCTGTGAACTGTCATACAGGTAGCAGAGATTTGGCTGCTATGCTTCAGATTCTTGACTCTGTTTTTATGCAGGAAAATGTTAATGATAAATGGAGATGGAGTTTGGACAGTAACATGGGTTTCTCGGTTCAGTCCTATTTTGACACGGCGGCAGTTTACGATGATGTTGTTTCGATCGACGATAATTCAATTAAGTTGTTAGATTTTGTTTGGAAATCGGTTTGTCTGCTGAAAGTTAAAGTTTGTATGTGGAGATTGATTATTAACAGGTTGCCTACTCGGGAGAATTTGGTTAAAAGGGGTATTTTAAGTAATCCCCATGAATCTGTTTGTGTTTTTTGTTTCAGGTACCTTGAAGAAGCTGGTCATGTTTTTTCAAGTGCTATAGGTCTGTTATGGTGTGGAAGATGGTTTGCGATTGGTTGGACATTGAGCGGATATCCGAACGCGATTGTTGTTCCCATGGTTTGGCTTGGAGTGTAAGATTAATAAGAAGATGTAAGGAGAAGTATATTCTTGCAATTTGGTCAATTTGTTGTTGGAACATTTGGAGTTATAGGAACAACATACTATTTAGGGATGAAATTTGTAATGTTAAGTCGATATTTTACGCAATTGTAGCGACCTCTTGGACTTGGTGTATGTATGGTAAGAGGAATTCGAGGTACTGTAGTTTTTATGATTGGAACAAATCCCCTCTAGACTTTATGTAGTAGGCTTCCCGGTTGGGATTTTGTGGGATTGTCCTGTTATTTTGTATGGTGATTAGAGATTTCCTTAATCTCTTTTTAATGAACATGCTTATAAAAAAAAAAGTATATGTTTTGTGAATTGTAAAAAAGTAAGCAGACAACATTTCAATTCACAAAAGGCAAGCAAATTTAAACTGCTTTGATTGAAATAAAAACTTAGAATCATAAGGATATTATGACATTTAATAAGTTTTCAAATTACCATGTTAATAGCACTTCTACGCGGTAACCTATGATATATAATTAATAGCTTAAAAAGGAAGAAAAATATCCAACCAGTAAAATAAAAGAACCATTTTTGTCCAGACAACTCCTTTTTTTAGGCTGCTAATGAAAACCACACCACTTTCAAATAAGCATCTTAAGCATAAACTACATGCTTGGATTCATGACATAATTAATCTTATTCTCATGTCTAGTATAGAATGAATTTGCAAAATCAAGATTATGTGAATGTAATGTAACAATTCAAAGTAATTTACCTTAGACAATGACAGGAACGTATATGTTACACTCTCTTGAAGAGAGAGTAGAAATAGAACTCAATGTGTCCAAAATGAACAAGATTAATTAATTAATTGAAAAACTCCTATCTATTTTATAAAATATGCACCTAAGGAGAACTATTAAATCACCAGTTATGATTATAGGGGTATTGTCTTGTTTCTCTCAGAGGGTCGGTGCTTTTGATATTTCATGCTAATTAACGATTTGACATAGGCATTAAGCTATAGTACATATTAATTGGTATTTATTAAGTTCTTAGATAATAAAATCTGAAGTGCCAAATACCCGAATGAAAACTCTGAATCAAAGTGCAGAACCAAATCAGCTGTAGCATTAAATTTTCAAGTGTTGTCAATCTGGTGCCAATGTCTTATACTTTTATACATAATTTTAATTTGTGCATGTTGAAAACCAGCTTTTCCTTGATCCACATGTGTGAATACATAACTTTGGAGTCTAAAATCAGTTGCATTAGTTACGTACTTATGTTATGTCTACGAACTTGATACTCTTTGTCTTCTAATTCCATTAATTACATGATTAATACCTTAAGAAAAGTTACATGTAATGCATCCTATATTTTATTACATCTTTGGAAAAAGGCTCAAGCTTTTATTAAAATGAAACCTCAAAGACTACATCATTGGGCGCACTCTGACAACAACTAATGGAACAAACATACACGCCTTTTGGTTACCGCACGGGTACAACCAAATATGAAATGAATGTGAAAGACGACTTTATAAGTAATAATATATAATTTTAGTATAATATCACTACAAAAAAAACAGGAATTTGCTAGGTGAATATCACCCCGCAAACCCAAAATTCACCCTGCAATGTCACATTTGCGGGGTGTTTGAAATATCTCGCAAAAACAGTAGTCGCAACTTTTTGTAAGGTGAAAATCACCCTGCAACCTTGTCAGGTAGATTTCACCCCGCAACGTTGACAGGTACCAATAACCCCGCAAATGCATTTGCACAGTTGATATGAGACATGCGTGTCAGAGTTGTTAAAAGCAAGCAGAGCTGGCGTGGGTCAGATTTGTTCAGAATTTTGCGGGGTGCAAATCACCCAGCAAATGTTTAATATTAATTATTTCTCTCTGCAGAGCAGGCGTGAGGCCGGTAGGTTTATAGTGTTCAGAAAATTTGCGGGGTGCATACCACCTAGCAAATTTTGATTATTCAATTTTGCTGGGTAAAATTCACCTGGCAAAGGAGTTATATAGACCAAGTTTAAATCACCACGCAAATACTAACACTTATAATAAAAAAAATATATATTTATATTATTCTAAATATTAAATTAATATTTAGAATAATATAAATATAATAAATAATTTAAATTCAGAAATATTTAAAATTGATATATTATTTTAAATTCTAAATATTTAAATTCAAATTTAATTTTAAAAAGTTGATAATTAATCGTCCCATGCAATGAGGACATCCCATTTTACCATGTGTACCCCAACCAGACAACATGGCATATGCAGGAAAGTCATTAATCGTCCACATCAAAGCAACTCGCATGTTGAAGTTTTGTTTACGAGATATGTCATAAGTAGATTCTCCAATCCACAGCCTCTTTAAATCATCAATTAAAGGTTGTAAATACACATCAATTCCTGCTTTTGGACTCGACGGCCCTGGAATGAGGCAAGTTAAAAACATGTAAGGCTTTGTCATGCACATCTCAGGGGGCAGGTTGTAAGGGGTAACAATAACCGGCCAACAAGAATATCCAGTTCCCGACTGTTGGACATATGGAGTAAAACCATCAGAGCACAATCCGAGTCTGACATTTCTAGGTTCTGCAGCAAAATTAGGATGCATCCGATCAAAGTGCTTCCATGCCTCGCCATCAGATGGATGTCGCATGGTGCCTGGACTTGTTTTGTTTGTATGATGCCATGTCATTTGACTCGCACTGTGCATTGAAGCAAACATTCTCTGCAACCTTGGTATTATCGGCAGATAAAACATTGATTTCACTGCTATGCGTTTTTTATTACGATCAATGGCTTTAGTGCGAACTGCATACCTTGGGCTGTTACACAACTTACATTCCTCCAACGCTCCATCATTTGTACCAAACTCATTGTCATAGAACAACATGCAACCTCTAATGCAACAATCAATCTTCCTTACTTCTAAACCCAACTTCATAACCAACCTCTTCGCGTCATAATAACTTCTAGGCAAATTGTCTTTCGTAGGGGTCGCATCCAACATCATTTGACAAAAGAATTCCAGACACTGATCAGGAACATTCCAGTTTGACTTCGCGGCCAACAACCTCACACACATAGATAATTTAGAGTCTGACGAACCCTTAAACAATGGCGTGTTTATTTCTTTCAACAACTGATAAAACTTTTGAGCTTTCTCATTCGGCAACTCTTCCTCATCACTATCTTGTTGTTCATCGTAGGCCACGTTCACCCCTAAAGCATCGCCAATCATGTCATCGTGCAGATTAAACTGTTCTTCATACTCCATCTGTTATCGACTACTTGAGCCCTGTTGTACATTACTAGTCTCTGGCATATTCATCGGCATTGCTTCCCCATTTGATGTCCAAACCCAATAATTTTCCTTAAATCCTTTTCTCTTCAAATGAGTTTCTACTTCTTCCGGATTACTTATTATACGTCTACATCCACATTTAAGACACGGACATCTTACTCCTCCCTCTATTCGACAACATTCTTGATCAAATGGCCATGTAACAAACACTTTAACTCCTTCCTCAAAATGTGGTTTAAGTCCACATCTCCCTGCATACATACGATCGTACATCCAACTACGATAGTACTTGTAATATTCCATACTGCACGTTTACAATATCGTAACCATTATGATCACATAAACGTTTTAATCAATTGACCAATTCGAGAATTTTGGTCAATTATATCAAATAACTAATACACATAAATTTCTATTTTAAAAACATAGAAAATACTATAATTATGTTATTATAAATAACATTTCATTTCAAAATTAAAGTATACCATACTATTTACAAAATAATCATGCTATTATAAAATCATGTCACAATGCTATTTTAAAAATATATTATAACTATCATATAATAACAATATATTAAAAAATAGTAACAAAATGTAAATACGATATTAATTAATGTTACTATAATATATGTTTATGTGTTAATTATGTTTAGCATTGTATCAATGTTACTACAAAATATAAATTTATAATAATTATGTTTAGCATTCTATTTTTTAAGAATTAACTATTTTACTAAATATTCTGTTTTATAAAATTAACTATAATAATATTCTGTTTTATAATTAACTATATTATACTATTTAATAATATTCTGTTTTATAATAAATATTCTGTTTTTTTAGAATTAACTATTTTTAAGAATTAACTATTTAAAATATATTCTGTTTTTAATAATAATAATAATCTGTTTTTTAAATAAATGATAATATTCTGTTTTACTAAATAATAATAATAATATTCTGTTTTTTATAATAAAAAAATATTCTGTTTTATAAAAGAAAAAAATATTCAGTTTAATAAATAAAAAAATTTGTTTTCACAAATATTAATAACATCCTATTTATAAAAATAAAAATAATAATCTGTTATTTCTTTAAATAATATTCTGTTTTTATTTATTTTAATATTCTGTTTTTAATAAAATATTATTTTTCATAAATATAATATTAATAATAAATAAAGCTAAATCTATTAAAAATAATAGTATTCTGTTATATAAATAATATTATAAATATAATATTAATAACATCCTATTTATGAAACTAACAATATAAATATAATATTAATAATAAACTAAATCTAAATCTGTTTTACTAAATAATAATAATAATATTCTGTTTTCAATAAATTATATTTTTCTGTTTATAAAAATGTAATAGTATTCTACTTTTAAAAATATAATATTTAGTTTAAAAATTATATTATACATATTTATATTAATTTCGGTTTTAATAATAAACTAAATCCAAATATATTATTTATTTACTAAATTTAAATCTAAATCTTAAACTAAATCTAAATCTATTGTTTATTTACAAAAATAATAAACTATATTTTAAATATTATTTATTTACTAATTTATAAAAAAACGAAAAAAAATATTTTTAACATATTTATAAACAGATTATTTAGATTATTTAGTAGTTTAATTTTTTTATATCAATCTTAAAACATATTAACAAACTAAATATCATGTTATATATACATATAAACCAATCTATCATATAAACCAAACAAATCTAAACAAGTAAATATTCATATTTTTCTATAAATCTAAATCTATTATTTATTTACAAATACTCTAACATCACCTAACATACAAATACTCTAACATACAACAACCAGAAATCAAATCTACAAAAAAATCATTAAAACTAAACTCTAATATTCAAAAAATTGGAACATACTAAACTCTAATAAACAATTAAAACTAAATTCTAACATACAAAAACTCTAATATCATACAACAGCCAGAATAAGGTAGAAAAAAAAGTTGATAAAAAATGAGTACCTATTAATGAAGAAGACCAGAAACGAATAGAAGAGAAGACGAAGGCGGAAAAAAATTGAAGACGTGTTGAAGATGGCCAGGAATGAACAAACAGGAGAGGAAGTGAAAAAAAATTTCTCTGTTGATGAACACGGCCAGGAGAGGCGGAAGTGAAATTTTTTTTAGGAAGAAGAATGAAATGGGTACTAATTAATAAGTAACAGATATAATATGTGTGGTAGGAGTGAATTGTGGTACCCCATGATAAATATCTTCCTGCCTCATATGACCGTTGCGCCTTGGAAAATGTGTCTGTAACATTGCTAGGTGATTTTCACACCGCAACGTTGCTGAATTAAAAGCACGCCGCAACACATGCAGTTACAAGGTGGTTTTCACTTCGCAACTTTTCTGACGTTGCTGAGTGAAAAACAGCTCGCAACACTTACTGACACATGTCTGCCCTCTCTGCTATGAATTGACATGCCAGAACTTCTTTATTTTTTGAAATTTTAAAAAAGCGTTGCGAGGTGTTTTACACTCGGCAAACTTTGTTTCAAAAATTCCGTTCCCTCCAAATTAGTTGTGAGGTGAATTTTTTAATAAATTCTATTTATATATATATTTTTTAAATAAATGAGTTGCGGGGTGTTTGGCATGCGACAACACTATTTATTTTGCTAGGAGAGCTTCACCCAGCAAAACCACCCAGCAAATATGCATATTTCTTGTAGTGTATACGTTCACTGCTTAGAGATACATACCAAGTTTCCCCATGACACGGACCTATGCCTTTAAAGAACCGCTCCTCCCACCTGTCTCCCCATTTAAGTCACCCATGTTTACAACATAAAAAATCCAAGACCATGAAATTTGATTAAATATGTTTGAGCTATTAGAGAAAGAGATACCATTAAATAACCATGACAGACTTTCATAGTAAAAACTTCATAAAGGATTCAGTTAAACTTGATAATAGAGGCATAGGAACCACACGATGTTACAAAAAGTCAATAAGCACAAGCTTAACTGTTGCACCCCAAATTTTACCCTCATTTTCCTGCTATTTGTTTATTATTATTATTATTATTATTATTACCTTTCTCATTTGATAATTATCTTAGCTCTTATTTGCTATGTGACTAGGTTAATTTCAATTTGACACCATTTTATTTTATTTTATTTGAGTTGTTTAGTTTTATTTAATTTAAATCAATCTTATTTAAGTCAAATTTTAGTTAACTAGACTAATTATCCTTTTAGTTCTTTTTAAATTAGTTTTTAATTTAAATGATAGTATTCTATTTTATTTTCATAACTTTGCTACTTATTTTGGTGAGAGCATTTCCACGTTGCTTTGTTGGTTTCCCTTGCTATTATTTTTGACCAATGAGGATTGAGTTTGTGGGGTTTGACTTTTCAACCTTCCTTCCAACCATTGAGAGCATGACACGTGGTATCCAAGAGTGCTAAAGGAAACAAATTCGTTCATTCTCTTTCGTTCTTGCTGAAGAATTTTGGACGAAGATGAAAGTTCAGTGTATCAATCCATTCATCGCAACCATCCAAATCGCAAGACCGTTGGCGCGGGTTCTCCAATTTTGAATCTCCAAACCCATTCCTCTTCGAGCTCATCCTTGTATTGTGCAGAAAATGGTTCAGAGAAGACATACCATTTCCAGCATACGACTGTTTCGTCTGCAAACCTGTCCACACTACCTCCAATCTTTGCTCCATTTGGTATCCCTCTCAACAGCATCAATGAGAGTGTTCTGAATTCATTCACCAAGTGATGACTACGCCCCTGCACGTCTGAGATGTCACAACGCATTTCTCTCCCAGAATTGGACTAAGTTTGAAATTCAAACGAAAACCCTAATGGTTCAGCTTATGCTCACCAGCTGCTTGAGAATTTAACCCGGCTCATGATGTCTCTCATCAACCCAACACTTTGCCTATTTAAAGAGTCTCGTTTCAGTTCTGAAGACACCAACAACCATTCACAAAAACACTAAAAAATATCACCAACAATTCTTCTCAAAAACACTTAATGTCTAAGAAATCTGTTAAGCCCTGAGGCTATGCAGACAATTTTTGTTGTTTTGAACTTGTTGCAATGTTGATGCTTTATCTATACTCATCCACCCTTCTGGCATGACTGCAACTTTGATATGCCTAAAATGTGTTTTTGAATCAAGTTTGTCATATATGCTTAAACTGGTACACTGCTGAGCTATGTATTTGTTGTATATAAGATTCATAATCTGCTTAATATGACAAGACTTTTAAATTGAGTTATTACATTTTGTAGCTCATGATAGTTGATCACTTATATGCTTAATGCGTTCTATTTTTAAATGAATGTTGGTTTGTGAAATAGTAGCCACCAATCTTTACTTTGTTCACTGAGATTGACATGTTAGCTTTGTTGCCAACAGTTATATGTCTTTTACTTTGGAATGATAAACCTGTCTTGATATGCCATTTCCTTATAGCTTGAACCATGCTCACCAGTTCTGCAGTCTTTCATCTACCATGCCCTACCTATTTCACTTGTCATCTTGATTGATGTTTAGTTTATAGGTCTGATTTTTTTTATGTGTGCTTGGTTTTATTTTTTTGAGCATGTCTATCTATGTGCCTGCTGAGTTTTTGGTTTCTAAATATGAACTAGCTCTTTAACATGTGGAAGTTGATCATGCCTCCTTATGTACTAAATGCTTTGTTTGATCCACAATCCATGTCAATGCTTATGTGTTTTTTTTTTGGTGTGCATCACATCTTTGTAGGTTGGGTTTATCTTATATGTCTATAATTGATGAATGGTATAGCCTGTTCAAATCTCTACCTATGTTTGTGTATATTATTTGCTCATATCCCTACCTGCCATAACCGCCTGATGAATTCATGTTTTGTCTAAGTCCATCTAGTTTGTCAACATATTGTGCTTGATGATCTTTGTACCTGTATTTTGTTTGTCACCTCACATCACACATGAGCTTTACAAATACAGATGCCTGTTGTCTATGCCTCTAGCTGTTTATCCTGAGTAAGGAGTTTGTTATATCTGTGGTTGAGTTTGGATTATAGCTTTGATGATTGCTTTGTATACTCAAACTGCCTTGATACATGTTGTTTGAATCCTTGTGTAGAATATTGTGTCTGATATAATCTTGATATACAATCTATTCATCTAAATTTCTTTCTGAGTCACAAACATGAACACATGTCTTGCTTCACTGGCCACACACCTCACACATCATATCTGTTGCTAGACTTTGAAACTCTTTGCTAATCTACATATTCTGGTAAATTTTGATTGCTTATGAACCTCAAATGACTTCTCATTGCATGCCATACCATGTGCCTTTTATTTTGAACTCATGTTGCATTCTTATTGATATTATATGTTGACCTACCTACTGTTTCCAAGCCTTTTTACTTGCTGCGTCTGCTTTGAATAAAGCCATCATCCTGTTCAGTTGGGTTTGTACATGTTTAAATGAGATGCTTGACTTTGTATGCTTTGATGCAATGCAATCTGCTGCTACTGTTGTCATTTAAATGCCATGTCTTTGTTGCTTTTCTCATGAATCATTTGTTGATCAAGTTTGATAACCTTGCGTATTATACCTCTAAGTCTTGTGTACTAGTTGGTTGTTTCCTTTTCACTTGGCCTTGTTGGTAATACTGAGTTTTAATATGGCTGCTGTACTTGTTGTTGGTGAGGGATTACAACATGCACATGTTTTTGGTTATTTGGGAATTCAGGAAGCGTGTTGCTTTATATATTTATTGAATCATATAATAACTGGATGAGGGCGTAGCACCGCAGGTCCAGGAGGAGAGTTATAAGAGCTGTTTATACTGAGGACGGGGGTTCGATCCCCTCGCCCAACCCTTTTTTTATTTTTCTGATTTCTTTACTCACTTCATAATATATCATTTATGTTGGTGTTATGTGTTTGAATGCGCGCGCCGGGTTGTTGGCTTTGGTTTTAAGCTGTATGTGTGATGACATGGGTTCAAACCCTAAGTTTGCCATTTCGCATCTTTTTTATCACTTGTTAATTTTACTTTTTTAACTTAATGCTTCAAATTTTCTAAAATATCATAACGTGTTTATTTTTTATCATTTTTCTTCCCTTCTTTTTGCTTCATTTCCTTTATTAAGCCTATTTTCTATATAAAAGAAAATGATCAAAAATATTTAATTTTGAGACTTTATTCTTGATTAAGTTTAAAAATACTCATTAAGGTTTTATTGCACTCTCTTTTTCACCATGCCATGTTATACCTAATGTGTTTGATCATTATGTGTTTAATTCTCACTTTGCTTTGACATCTTGATTTTATCTCATCTCATATTTGTATTCATGTCCTTTATATCATCTTATTATCTCCTTTAGTATTTTATCAACTTTTCTCCCCCATTCCAAAGGAAGGTGAATAGTGTTGACTCTTAAAGTCATTGCCCCCCATCTTAACCTAAGTAACCTCTTAAGAAGAAACCTTATTTCTTGGCCTCATCAGAGCCATAGAAATTATAACTAGCTTTAGGAAGAGTTCTTCAACTCTTAGTGATATTCATCATAATGAATTTATCACTTTCCCCTCCTAACTAAACTTCAACATAGGCCCATTACAACTAGATCTAGAGAGTTCCTAAACTCTACAATGAGCTTGTACTCATTTCCCCTCTGAATATTGACCACAGTCAATCATTCAGTAGAAGCAGAACTATGCATACTCTGAATCTATTCCCGAGGATACGTAGGCGTAAAGTGCGATGCTTTATCGAGTATACTTAGATACTTACCCCTAGGGTTTCATCCTTTAGCATAGAACCTTTAGCAAACATAAGATAATATTAACAAGAGGCTCCCGTAGAGTACTACGGACGTTTAGGGTACTAATACCTTCCCTAGGCATAACTAACCCCCGAACCTTAGATCTTTCCCTTTTAGGTTTTTTTAACGATCTTGAACCTTTCCTTTGGATAAATCAAAGTCAGTTGTAAAAGAAAATGATGCAAGTTAATTAATAGCTTGTTATTTGATTTTCACCGCAACAGAAATGGCGACTTCACTAGGGAAATAATGTTAGACCTATTGCTGGTCCTTTCCTAAGAGGGTTGAGCCTATCTTGCTTTTATGTTATTCGTGTTTGCTTATCTACTTGTATGATTGCTTGTATGCTTATCTGCTTGTATATCTGTTCTATGTTTTGATTATCCTATCTGATTTGGGTTGATATCTATGAGTGAGATAAATCCTATACCCGGATTTGAGCATACATTTATTATAGGAAGATGGTATTCAAGGAAGCTTTGAGGTAGTCGAATCCTGAAAGGTCGAATTGATAAACACCATCACTCAGTTGAGGCCCTCTCAAGAGTCTAGTTATGTTGAA
Organism: Lathyrus tuberosus; assembly: GCA_022829125.1. Lineage (NCBI taxonomy): Eukaryota > Viridiplantae > Streptophyta > Magnoliopsida > Fabales > Fabaceae > Lathyrus > Lathyrus tuberosus. The sequence continues at coordinate 5,173,022 of JALAZF010000006.1, read as the reverse complement.
TGAATTCGTTCGTGAAAGCGTGCTGCTCTCGACCTGGGTGCCCGGGATACTGAGAACTGTAGTTACCAAACCCAACTTAAGCCTTTTAGATGTAGTGCAGTGACCATGATGGAGTCTATTTCTGACTTGGTTGTCACGCGATACTACACTCAGACGAGATCCTCTTGAGAATTTTATCGACTACCAAGTCATCTGGGAAATCTTTAAAATCCTAAAGATGGATTGTAGACTCTGGGAACTTCTTAGAACCTTGTTTGGCAGGTGAAAACCAATAAAACACACCAATGGGAAGGGCAAACCTTTGGCTCCATGCTTAACCTTTTCCCCTTTACCTTTGTTTTTTTGTGCTCTATGTGTGTTTGTTGAATCCATATAGCATAAGCATTCATGTTGCATTTGTTTCATGGAACTCAGACCTCTTTTCTTGTATCAGAGAGATATCATGGATAGCTCAAGAAGAAACACTATCAAATACACTTTCAAAAGTCCCAAATTGGATGACCTAAAGAAGTTGGGAGATCTACTAACAGACCCTGAAGGATTCCTAAGCAGATATGGAAAATTGTGGGTCTTATTAAGAAAGACTATTGATGAAGGACTTCTCTCAACTTTGCTCCAGTTTTATGATCCAAGATATCACTGCTTCACATTCCCAGACTATCAGCTCTCACCCACCCTTGAAGAATACTCTCAGATAGTTGGTTTGCCTATCAAGGATGAGTCCCCGTTTCCCATCTTTGAGAAGGATCCAAAAGAGGAAGAAATAGCAGAGAAGACTCATCTGGAGTTGGTTGACATCAAAAGCAATTTGACTTCTAAGGGGGGAATCTTTGGGTTAACTGCCAAGTTTTTGATTGAAAAAGCCAGATACTTTGCTAAGAGTTCCAACAGAGATGCCTTTGAAGCTGTATTTGCCTTGCTCATCTATGGACTCTTCTTGTTCCCGAACATTGACAACTTTGTGGATCTAAATGCAATCAAGATTTTCTTAAAGCAGAACCCAGTACCTACCTTACTTATCGAAGCCTATCACTCAGTCCATACAAGAAATGCTCATAAGAATGGACAGATTATTTGCTGTGTCTCCATACTATATAGATGGTTTGTTTCCCACTTACCAAAGAAAGGCGCATTCTGGGATTCCAAGAAAGGATGATGGTCTCAGAAGGTCATGGCACTCTCCCACGCAGATATTGATTGGTATAATAGGGTGTATGATGGGATCCTGATTATAGATAGCTGTGGAGACTTTGGTAACGTGCCTCTGCTTGGCATCAAAGGAGGTATCAGTTACAACCCTGTGTTGGCGCGACGCCAATTAGGGTATCCTTTGGAAGACAAACCTCTCAGTTCTCATGTGGAAAGTATCTACTTTGAAACATATGACAAGAAGGAGGAGCAAAAGGAGCTGATCTTGAAGGCTTGGGGTAGCAAGCGCAGAAGAGGGAGAAGTTCTTTAGGAAGACCTAATTGCGTGTCCTTGGAGCCCTACCTCCAGTGGGTTAGAAGAAGAGCTATAGAGTTGAAGATGCCCTACAAAAGACAAGAACCGATTACCTTGAAGAAGGAGCCCGTGTTATATTTCATGTCAAAAGAAGAAGAACTGGAGATTTCTCTAAGACACGCCCAGAGGTCAGAAGAATCCTGGAAGCTCAAGTATCAAGTGGTCGTTGAAGAGAATATGGAACTCCAGAAGCAGCTGCAGATCAAGAATGAAGAGTTGCTCTCCTACAAGAAAAGAAAAGCCCAAGAAGATCCAAGTTCCTCGATCACTCAGCCTCCCGCTTGGAAATCCATTCTTGACAACCTCGTCACAGAAAGAGAACAGATGGAGAAAGAAATCAGAAGACTCAACGCAAGGCTTCTAGGAGAACTTCCTTAGGACTTTCTAGCTTTTATTTAGCTTATGTTTAGGGCTTTTGAAAGTTGTATCAACTGTTGTAATTCGCTTTTATTTAATGAAATGAGGTCTTTTGATATCTCTTGATATTTTGCTAACGTCTGAACTCCATGAAACTTTGCATTGCATTGTACATCCCTGCTAAACTATCAAGTTACTAATCTTGTTTTGCAGATTTTGTAGAAATGGATGTCGCGGGAAAAAGAGTTTGGCCTTACTCTTTTGAGTTGCCAGAAGTGGATCGTCTGCTATGGTTAGGAGAAATGATTGAAGACCAGTCAGCCTTTGCTGATAGATATGGGTGTGTCATACCCCTGATGAAGACACTAGTAACTGTAGAACCTCTTGAAGTTCTGGTCCAGCTGTATCACCCAACATACCGTTGTTTCTTGTTCCCTGAATTCCAGTTAGTGCCAACCTTGGAAGAGTTTTCAGCCATGATAGGGATCCCAATTAGGGAAGCTCTTGTCTTTTCTGGAATCGAAGAAGAACCTTCTGCCAGAGACATAGCCAGACTAACCAGAATTAGGTTATCTGATGTCCAAGCCAACTTGACCAATAAGGGAGGAAAGCGTGGGTTGCCAGCACAGTTCTTGATGAAGAAAGCTCTGTACTTTAAGAACAGGGGAAATGAAGTTTTGTTTGAATCAACTTTAGCATTGATGATATACGGTTTGTTCCTGTTCTCGAACTCCAAAGATTTTATAGACACCCAGGCCATTCGGCTGTTTGCAGTCAATAATCCAGTCCCGACACTGTTGGCTGATGTTTACCATTCCATACAGACCAGATATATGAGAGGCAGTGGGCTAATTGTTTGTTGTGTGGCCCTCTTCTACAAGTGGTTTGTTTCTTATTTGCCGAAGACCCCAACTTTCTGGGAGATTGAAGACTGTAAGGTGTGGTCTAAGAAGTTGATGGAACTGAAGCATACTGACATTTAATGGTATGATTCAACGGACGAGGGAATCACCATAATCGTTAGCTGTGGGGACTGCCCCAATGTGCCTCTCATGGGAAGGAATAGTTGTATCAATTACAACCCTGTCCTCGCTCGCCGTCAGCTGGGTCAATTGAAGGAAGGAATCCTAGATAATGAAGACATGCAGATGATGTTTTACGATGAAAAGGAAGGTTTTGAGATGAAGACGCGCTTGAGTCACACTTGGCGCCATATCAACAGACAGTTGTGGAGATCTGAATGCCCGGTCATGGAGGCTCATTTGCAATGGTCTCGTGACATAGCCCGAGTAATGATGAAACCACGTCCTCGTCACGAGTCCCCTACCAAAACAAAGCAGAGGATGATAGAGGAGTTAGGAGAGCTGGTTCTCGCAAAGGAAGAAACCAAGGAGCGCATCATCAAGATAATGAGGGCAATTAATGGAGGAGAAGGATCGTCAACCGGCGGATTCAATTTCTAGTGTTGTTGTTGACATTTGTGCTGTTGTTGTATCTTTTCATTTTGTTGTATCTCTACTTATGTACTTGGAGTATGAGAATACCCTGCTCCAAATGTAATGTTTGCCAAACTCTTAATGAAGAAGTTGTTTTATCAAGAATCTATTTTCTATATTATTTGCAAGATGTCTTTGGTTTCTTGATAGTTTAGCCTGCATTTGCATCGGCATCTCATTTGCATCTTTGCATGTGCATGCGTATTCTTCTGTGTCTCATCGCCGTTTTGTCTTCTTCAGAACCATCACCCTGATCTCTCTACATTTGTTGCAACATCCGGACCAAGCTTGAAGAGGAAAGATGTCTGATAATTGTGAGAATCTGGATCAAGTCAACGACGAGCTCAATGAGTTGAGAGTAGGCATGGGGCAGATTATGGAAGTTTTGCATGTTATACGAGCAAAAATGGATACTCAGGCTACTGTAGTCTCAGAAATCGTCACTACAACTGTTGAGCCGCCAGTCATACCTGTTGTGGACACTACTTTAGGGATGCAGTTTGAGTTTATACGGGCCACAGCTCCTCAGTCCACCCAACAAACTGCACCTTTGATTGGTGAAAACCAACAAGCTATCCCAACTGATACTCCACCTGTGATTCAGACCCAGTTTCAGCCCGTCTTCCAGAATCAGCATCATTTTATTAATGATAACGTATCCATGGAAGGAGATGACAGCAATAAGAAATTAAGGGCCAGTATGGAGATTATGCAGAGAAAGCTGAAGGTCATGGAGGGAGATAATGTCTTCAGTTCTAACCTAAGGGATATGTGTTTGGTCACTGACTTGGTAATTCCACCAAAGTTCAAATTACCAAGCTTTGAATTGTACTCTGGCGCTACGTGTCCTAAAGCACACTTGGTCATGTATCTCCGAAGAATGGCGGCATATATGGATAATGATAAGTTGATGATCCATTGCTTCCAGGACAGCCTGAAGGGCGCTGCCGCAAAGTGGTATTTAAGCTTAGACCAGTCTCAGATTAAATGTTTCCAAGATGTTATGGAGGTCTTCATAAAGCACTATAACTATAACTTGGATCTGGCACCTGATCGTAGGCAACTTCTGACCATGACTCAGAAGAACACTGAATCGTTCAAAGAATATGCTCAGAGGTGGAGAGAGACTGCATCACAGGTTGAACCGCCATTAACTGAGAAGGAACTAGCTGATTGGTTTATAGACACTGTGAAACCTGAATTCTATAAGAAAATGATTAGCAACACTGGCGCCAATTTCTCTGACATCATTGCAATTGGTATGAAAGTGGAGGCAGGTCTGAAAAGTGGAAAGGTGGCTAGTTCACCTAACAGTGCCACTAGTGCCAGTGTTAAGAGGTCTCCAGGCAATTTTCATAAGAAGAAGGAAGGCGAGACTAACGCTGTCATGACAGGGAAGAAGCAGAGTCCTGGTTGGAAGCGAGCTCTTTTCCAACCACAGCCAGGTCCCAGTTTTCCCCAACAGCCAGTTTATGCTATGCAATTCCCACAGCAACCATACGTGGCATCTGTTATGCCCACCTTTAATCATCCGGTAATGCAACAGGCTCCGGTTTCCCAGCTACAAAATCAGCAACAGTGGCCAAAGAATGAGAACCAGAATTACCAACAACAGCGGCGCCCAGTGCCACAACAAAATACCCCGCCAAGAAAACAAGCGGTAACACCAAATTTTCCACCTATACCGATGACATACACAGCGTTGTATCCTTCGTTGGTGGAGCAAGGGTTAATTGTTACTAGGCCATTGGGGCCACCCTCTGAGAAGTCTATGCAGTTTTACAACCCTAATGCAACTTGTGCCTTCCATCAAGGAGGGGTAGGTCGTGACTTAGAAGGATGTTTGGCATTGAAGAATCTAGTGAAGGGTCTGATAGAGAAGAACATTCTGTCTTTCGTTAATAGCTAACCAAATGTGAAAAGCAACCCTTTGCCAACCCATGGGTCAGCTAATGCTATTGAAGATGAGAATGAGGAAGTATTAATCTCAGATGCAACACAGATTAAAACTCCCTTGAGAGTGTTTCACGCCAAGTTGTTCAGCACCGGTTTGGTTGAAGTTTGCCATGATGTTTGTGAAGAGTATAATGGTGTTAGTGAAGGGTGTCCGTTGGTCCAAGGTGATATTCAGCGTTTGATTAATGAAGGAAAACAGAATAGCGGTGATTGAGCCAGTGTTCAACTTGTCGAAACAAGTGTCGTCGTTTGACGAAGAAGAGTACACATCAGTAGTTCCTGTGTTCAACAATCCAGGGGCAAATACTGTGAGTCCTGTTTTTAGACAATCAGCTCCAAGATTTAACAGGCCTGAAGCTGTCGCTCCTATTAATCGTGCTAGGCAAAATAACTTCCCAAAACCAGTCCCATTCAGGTTCAGAGGAACCAAAGCAGTGCCGTGGATTTATGAAGACATTATAGGTGAAAGGAAGAAAGAAGAGACGATCCCAAGGAAAGAGGTGGGGGTCGTGATAGAAGAACCGGTCCCAAGGAAAGAGGTGGGGGCTGATGAGAAGAATATGTCTAATATAGTAAGAACAGGGAGAATGATGAGGAGTGGAAGGATTTGTCCCCCTGTGAACACGGAAACATCCAGAAAAGAAGGTGTTAGTCATGTACCTGCCAACGACAAAGGAAAAGAGGTAATCTCCAAAGAGGATGATGAAGAATTCCTTAGAATAATAAAAAGAAGTGACTACAGGATTATGGATCAGCTCCATCAAACCCCGTCAAAGATTTCTGTTCTATCCCTGTTGATAATTCACCAGCCCACCGATCTGCACTGCAGAAGGTTTTGGCTCAGGCTCACGTAGCTCAAGATATCACCACTAGGCAGTTTGATCGCATTGTTGCTAACATTACTGCTTGCAATACACTCAGTTTCAGTGAGGAAGAGTTAACCCAAGCAGGCCAGAAGCACAATCTCGCTCTACACATATCCATGACATGTCAAGAAGACACATTGGCTAGAGTCCTCGTAGATACAGGGTCTTCTCTGAATGTCTTACCAAAGAGAACTCTTGATAAATTGGCGTACAAAGGAGGAGTAATGAGACCCACATCGTTGATTGTCAAAGCTTTTGATGGTTTGCGAAGATCTGTTATGGGGGAAATTGAGCTCCCGGTCTTGATTGGACCTCAGGAATTCAATATTCTGTTTCAAATTCTGGACATAAATCCTGCCTATAGTTGTTTGCTCGGAAGACCTTGGATCCACGAAGCCGGTGCTGTAACCTCTACCTTACATCAGAAGATGAAGTTCGTAGCTGATGGAAGGTTAGTTATCATACATGGTGAGGAGGATTTGATGGTCAGTAACCTGTCCTCATTTCGCTACATTGAGGCTCACGAAGATGCGTTAGAAACTTCTTTCCAAGCGTTGGAAATAGCTAATGCAGTTATGATCGACAATGAGAAGCCAGTAATACCAGAGTACCCATCTTTTGCTTCGTATAGGAGTATCCAGTCTGCCCTTCAGGAAGGCGTGCCCACAGGATGGGGTGAAGTCATCGAGATTGAGAAGAGGGACCGACACCAGGGGTTGGGTTACAGACCAACTCCAGAAGATGAGGCTGCTTCAAGAATGAGAAGAAGGACGAAGACGAAGACTGTGCAGGAGATATTTGTCAGAGGTGGACATCAGGTCCACGCAATCATTGGAAGCGCTGAAGAGGAAGAAGACATTGATCATCTGGTTTTTCGCCAAGAGGGTGCTTTGAGCAATTGGGAGGCTATAGAGATCCCAACTATGTACCCGGAACCAGAGTAACTTGTTTTGATTTTGTTGTTTTCATTTCCCTAGTCTTGCCCAAAGCTAGTGGATTATTTTGTACGGGCCTCTGTTTTCAATATTAATCAATGAAATGACTTTTTTTGCAATTCTTGTTGTCTTCGCTTTACTGCATTCTGTTTCTAAAAATGGCAATGTTTTCAAACAAGACATCTTCATCTTGCATGTTTGTGAACTGTTGTTGACTTTAATAATACAAGTCATTCTATTATGCAGAATGAATCGTAAACCCATTGTATTAAATGACCTTGCTATTACCATTGACTTTGACTCCCCTGTCTATCAAGCTGAGGAGGAGGAGGATTTTGAGGTACCCAAAGAGCTGTCAGATATGTGTGATTACCAGTATACAGACCTCCAGCCACATGAAGAGCAGGTGGATGTCATCAATCTTGGTTCTGAGGAAGAGAAGAAATAAGTTAAGATTGGGGCATCCTTGAAGCCAGAAATTAGACAGCGGTTGATTTCACTACTTAAAGAGTATGTGGATGTGTTTGCTTGGTCTTACCAAGATATGCCCGGTTTAGATACAGATATTGTGGTTCATAAATTACCGCTCAAGCCTGAGTTCCCGCCGATAAAACAAAAGCTTCGCAGAAGTCATCCTGACATGGCCCTCAAAATCCGAGATGAAGTTAAGAGACAATTGGATGCCGGATTTTTAGCAGTCTCCAAGTACCCAGAGTGGGTAGCTAATATTGTTCCTGTTATGACGAAGAATGGAAAGGTATGAATGTGTGTGGACTACAGGGATCTTAACAAAGCTAGTCCCAAGGATGATTTCCCTCTACCACATATCGACACGCTGGTAGACAACACTGCCCGTTTCGCCATGTTCTCATTTATGGATGGTTTCTCAGGCTACAATCAGATTAAAATGGATCCAGCTGATATGGATAAGACCACTTTCATTACCCCGTGGGGCACTTATTGTTATAAGGTTATGCCTTTTGGACTAAAGAACGCAGGGGCAACGTACCAAAGGGCTATGGTGACTTTGTTTCACGATATGATCCACAAAGAGATAGAGGTGTATGTGGACGATATGATAGCCAAATCTCAGAATGAGGAGGAACATGTAGATCACTTGCTGAAATTGTTCAGGAGACTTCGGAAATATCAGTTGAGGCTGAACCCTGCAAAGTGTACCTTTGGGGTCAGATCTGGGAAATTATTAGGTTTCATTGTTAGCCAGAAGGGTATTGAAGTAGATCCAGATAAAGTGCGAGAAATTCAAGAAATGCCAGCTCCGCAAACTGAGTCTCAAGTCAGAGGATTTTTGGGCCGTTTGAATTACATCTCCCGGTTCATCTCCAACATGACTCCGATATGTGCACCAATTTTCAAGTTACTCCGTAAAAATCAGCCAGTAGAATGGAATGCTGACTGTCAACAAGCTTTTGAGAAACTCAAAAGTTATCTCCAAGAACCTCCTGTTCTAATTCCTCCAGTCCCTGGAAGACCTCTCATTATGTACTTGACTGTTTTAGAAGAGTCTGTGGGCTGTGTTTTGGGACAACATGACAAGACTGGCCGGAAAGAACATGCAGTTTATTATCTGAGTAAGAAGTTTACAGATAGTGAAAGTCGTTACTCACTACTGGAGAAGACTTGTTGTGCTTTGGTTTGGGCCGCCAAATGCCTGAGGCAGTACCTGATTTGTCATGCTACCCTTTTGATTTCCAAGATGGATCCGATAAAATACATTTTTGAGAAGCCTGCTCAATCAGGTAGACTTGCCCATTGGCACATGTTATTATATGAATATGACATTCAATATGTCACTCAAAAGGCCATTAAAGGAAGTATTCTCTCAGAATATCTTGCTGATCAACCAGTTGAAGACTCTGAACGACTCAAATTTGACTTCCCTGACGAGGACATTATGGCAGTGAAGGATGATGAAGAGTCAAGTTCTGAAGAAGATCCCAGGGCTGAATATAGATGGAAGATGATGTTCGACGGTTCGTCTAATTGCAAGGGGCATGAAGTAGGTGTTGTTATAATTAATCCTGAAGGTGGCTACACCCCTTTTACAGCTAGGTTGGATTTCGGATGTACAAATAATATTGCTGAGTACGAGGCGTGCATTCTGGGTTTGGAAGCTGCAATCGATCTCGGAATCTGTTTTCTTGAAGTTATGGGTGACTCCGCTCTGGTCATTTATCAGATCAGAGGCGAGTGGGAGACAAAAGATGAGAAGCTTATCCCTTATCAGGCATATGCTCTGGAGTTGATTAAGTGTTTTGATGAGATAACATTTTATCATGTGCCACGTATGGAGAATCATGTGGCCGATGCTTTAGCGACACTGGCTTCAATGTGGCAAGTCAGATTTATCAATGAAGATCCAGTAATCAGTATTGGAAGAAGGACCGAGCCTTCCTACTTCCAGGTCATTGAAGAAGAATCAGACGGCAAACCTTGGTTTCATGACATTTTGAACTTCCTGAAAAATCAAGAATATCCGGCAAACGCCTCCGCTCTTGATAAGAAGACTCTGCGAAGATTGTCAGCCAAGTTCTTCATCAGCAATGGTGTGCTGTACAAAAGGAATCATGATATGGTTTTGTTAAGATGTGTCGATAAGAGAGAAGCAGACTTGTTGATCCATGATATTCATGAAGGAGCTTTTGGCACCCATGCCAATGGGCATGCCATGGTAAGAAGATCTTGAGGGCTGGATACTATTAGCTGACTATGGAGACTGATTGCATCCAGTATGCTAGGAAATGCCATAAATGTTAGATTTATGCAGACAAAATGCATGTTCCTCCTACTCTATTGAATGTGCCGTCATCGCCCTGGCCGTTCTCCATGTGGGGCATTGATATGATTGGGGCAGTTGAGCCTAAAGCGTCTAATGGGCATCGCTTCATTCTGGTGGCTATAGATTACTTTACCAAGTGGGTGGAAGCCGCCTCTTATGTAAACGTAACTAAGCAAGTAGTTGCTCGTTTCATTAAGAACAATATCATTTGTCGCTATGGGATTCCGAGCAGAATCATAACTGACAACGGAACCAATTTGAATAACAGAACCACGAAGGAGTTGTGTGATAACTTCAAGATTGAGCACCATAACTCTTCACCGTATCGTCAGAAGATGAATGGAGCGGTCGAAGCTGCGAACAAGAATATCAAGAAAATCCTTCAGAAAATGGTCAAAACATACAAGGATTGGCATGAGATGTTGCCATAAGCACTACATGGATATATAACGTCTGTCAGAACATCAACAGGGGCAACCCCTTTTTCGTTGGTATATGGAATGGATGCTGTCCTCCCTATAGAAGTGGAAATACCTTCGCTGAGGATATTGATGGAAACAAAGCTTGATGAAACTGAGTGGATTCAAGAGAGATATGACCAGTTGAATTTAATTGATGAGAAGTGCCTGACAACTATGTGTCATGGACAGTTGTATCAGAAGAAGATGAAGAGAGCATTTAATAAAAAGGTCCGCACTCGGGAATTCCGAGTAGGCGAGTTGGTACTTAAGAAGATCTTGTCATCGCAAAGAGACGCCCGTGGAAAGTGGGCGCCTAATTATGAAGGTCCATACATAGTTAAGACAGTGTTTTCAGGAGGATCTCTCTTCCTCACGACTATGGACGGTGAACAGCTTGCACATCCTGTGAATGCTGATTCGGTACGGAAGTATTATGCTTAAAACAAGGACACCTCTGTGATATCCAGGAATCCCCAGAGAAGATCCAGTTAGCTACAACTAGAGTCCTTAGTCATTAGGGTTATTGGTCATTGAATATAATGTAACCTTTGATAAATTACCATTTTGTTGCATTTGTAATACTTCTTGGGACTCTGCTATTTGGAAAGTCACCATTTTCAATGAATATCAGCTATTGAATCATCTCTTGTTTAATACGCTTTCATTTCTTTATTTCTGCAAAATTTCTTAGTCATTTTCACTTGATTTTTGAAAACGGAAATTTCTAAGAAAACACAAAGATAAACTAAGTTCTACTCTAGAATTAAGTTTGCTTTGGAGTCAATTTGTGCAAGAAAAGTGTAGTAGTACTATTTTTGGCATTGGATCTGCCATCTCCAGTGGAAAGAGGATCGTCCTGTTTATCCTTGATGTTTTGGTTTCAGGGTGTTGGCTTGTGTTATCCTTCCTTCTTTCCTGTTTTGCGTCGTTCGCGTCGTTTCTAGCATATAGCTAAGCATGTGCATCATACCCTAGTATCTTTGCATTTCTTTGTGCTCTGTTTTGCTTGCGGTCTTTTGTTGTGACTGTCTTTATTTCTCCAGTGAAGTAAAGACATTCGCGGTCTGCTTTGCGTCGTGCTTGTTCGGTCTTAACCTCTGCGCGCCAGATTTGAATCTTCAAAATCTTTTTCTGTTCCCTAAGAAGTTTAACTTTAAAGGATTTTTAGAGCTGTTCTTGTTTGAATCGCGTCAAACTTGAACCGGTTCTTGTTTGAATCGTGTCAAACTTGAACTTATACTTTGTTTGAATCGTGTCAAGCATTGTCTTCTATGTTCTTGTTTGAATCGTGTCAAACTTGAACTTAGACTTTGTTTGAATCGTGTCAAGCATTGTCTTCTGTGTTCTCGTTTGAATCGTGTCAAACTTGAACTTGGACTTTATTTGAATCGTGTCAAACACTGTCTTATGTGTTCTCGTTTGAATCGTGTCAAACTTGAATTTGGACTTTGTTTGAATCGTGTCAAACATTGTCTTATGTGTTCTCGTTTGAATCGTGTCAAACTTGAATTTGGACTTTGTTTGAATCGTGTCAAACACTGTCTTTTCTGTTCTTGTTTAAAGCGTGTCGAACTTGAACTTAGACTTTGTTTGAATCTTGTCAAGCATTGTCTCTTGTGTTCTCGTTTGAAGCATGTCAGACCTGAACTTAGACTTTGTTTGAATCGTGTCAAGCATTGTCTTTTCTATTTTTGTTTGAATCGCGTCAAACCTGAACAGAGTCTTTGTTCGAATCGTGTCGGACACTGACCCCCTTTGTTTTAAAACCGTTCTTGTTCGAATCATGTCGAACTTGAATTGGGACTTTGCTTGAATCGTGTCAAGCATCGTCTTTTGTTTTAAAACTGTTCCTGTTCGAATCGTGTCGGACATTGAACACCCTTATCTTGTTACTTTTCTAAATTTGCTTTAAGCTAAGTTTCTTGGAATAATTTTATTCAACCTTATAAGACTCCTATCTGGTGCGCAGGGTTAGTCTCTGTTTTCTTGGCTCTTTCTGAAGATCCCATTTTGAACTCTTCGGTTTAAGATCCCCAGGAAGTCCTCGCCTGGTTGTTTGTCTCTTTTGGGTTGATCCCTAGTGATCAGATTTTTCTTTCTGGTTTCATGCCCAGGAAGAATGTGGGTTTGTTGTGTCCCAATAGCCTATCTCCTCGGATCTTTCCCAGCGGAGATTATCTGTGGCCTTTTCCCCAGAGTTTCTTTGGAGTCTCCCCAGTGGGTCTTTTTGTTGGTTGGCTTGTATCCCTAGTGAGTGATTTCTCATGGATACTAACCTTCGTCCTTCCCCAGTGAAGCGCTCTGGTCCTTTGCTTCCTGTTTGCCCTTGGTGTCTTGTTGCATCTGCATTCTCTTGCATCTTCTTGGTATCATGTTTGTTGCATTGCATGTGTGTGCATCTGAGGGTAAAATTTTCGGTTAGCTGTATTTAAATATCCTTCACATTTGATTACATGAGGATCTTCATCTCTCATGTCATCAGGTGAAGATATTTAAATAGGGGCAACTGTTGCACCCCAAATTTTACCCTCATTTTCCTGCTATTTGTTTATTATTATTATTACCTTTCTCATTTGATAATTATCTTAGCTCTTATTTGCTATGTGACTAGGTTAATTTCAATTTGACACCATTTTATTTTATTTTATTTGAGTTGTTTAGATTTATTTAATTTAAATCAATCTTATTTAAGTCAAATTTTAGTTAACTAGACTAATTATCCTTTTAGTTCTTTTTAAATTAGTTTTTTATTTAAATGATAATATTCTATTTTATTTTCATAACTTTGCTACTTATTTTGGTGAGAGCATTTCCACGTTGCTTTGTTGGTTTCCCTTGCTATTATTTTTGACCAATGAGGATTGAGTTTGTGGGGTTTGACTTTTCAACCTTCCTTCCAACCATCGAGAGCATGACACGTGGTGTCCAAGAGTGCTAAAGGAAACCAATTCATTCCTTCTCTTTCGTTCTTGCTGAAGAATTTTGGACGAAGATGAAAGTTCAGTGTATCAATCCATTCATCGCAACCATCCAAATCGCAAGACCGTTGGCGCGGGTTCTCCAAATTTGAATCTCCAAACCCATTCCTCTTCGAGCTCATCCTTGTATTGTGCAGAAAATGGTTCAGAGAAGACATACCATTTCCAGCATACGACTGTTTCGTCTGTAAACCTGTCCACACTACCTCCAATCTTTGCTCCATTTGGTATCCCTCTCAACAGCATCAATGGGAGAGTTCTGAATTCATTCACCAAGTGATGACTACGCCCCTGCACGTTTGAGATGTCACAGCGCATTTCTCTCCCAGAATTGGACTAAGTTTGAAATTCAAACGAAAACCCTAATGGTTCAGCTTATGCTCACCAGCTGCTTGAGAATTTGACCCGGCCCATGATGTCTCTCATCAACCCAACACATTGCCTATTTAAAGAGTCTCGTTTCAGTTCTGAAGACATCAACAACCATTCACAAAAACACTCAAAAATATCACCAACAATTCTTCTCAAAAACACTTAATTTTTCCAAGTGTCGAGTGAACTGAGCAAGTGAATTTCTGAGTGGCTGCGGACGTGTTCTGCATAATCAAGGCATTGGCAAGACTTCAACAGGTAGAAAGAGTAAGAATCTGCTCAAAGGCTTACTGATAGCTAGGAAGAGAGGTAAGAATCTTTACTTCACACTCAGTCAGAATATCAATGTCATATGCATTTTTATAATGTTTCTATGTTACTTTTGCCTCTCCATAGTATGAATCTGATGTATGTAAGCTTGTGTTTTAGATTTATCATGAATAAGTTAAGTTTTGATTTTGGTTGAATGTACATCATTAGTTGATCTGCTCTATGCTTGTTTTTGTTAACTTGTTGAGTTTGTTTGGTTACAATTGTTAAGCTCATAACAGATACATATATGACTGCTTCTTGATGTTTCAAAATATATGCTCAAGTTGTTGATATGCCTCTCTTTCTGTTATTCATGCAGCCACCACTTGTATGCCTAAGTTTATGTGTTTGCTTAATGTCTAAGAAATCTGTTAAGCCCTGAGGCTATGCAGACAGTTTTTGTGGTTTTGAACTTGTTGCAATGTTGATACTTTATCTATACTCATCCACCCTTCTGGCATGACTGCAACTTTGATATGCCTAAAATGTGTTTTTGAATCAAGTTTGTCATATATGCTTAAACTGGTACACTGCTGAGCTATGTATTTGTTGTATATAAGATTCATAATCTGCTTAATATGACAAGACTTTTAAACTGAGTTATTACATTTTGTGGCTCATGATAGTTGATCACTTATATGCTTGTTGCGTTCTGTTTTTAAATGAATGTTGGTTTGTGAAATAGTAGCCACCAATCTTTACTTTGTTCACTGAGATTGACATGTTAGCTTTGTTGCCAATAGTTATATGTCTTTTACTTTGGAATGATAAACCTGTCTTGATATGCCATATCCTTATAGCTTGAACCATGCTCACCAGTTCTGCAGTCTTTCATCTACCATGCCCTACCTATTTCACTTGTCATCTTGATTGATGTTTAGTTTATAGGTCTGATTTTTTTTATGTGTGCTTGGTTTTATTTTTTTTGAGCATGTCTATCTATGTGCCTGCTGAGTTTTTGGTTTCTACATATGAACTAGCTCTTTAACATGTGGAAGTTGATCATGCCTCCTTATGTACTAAATGCTTTGTTTGATCCACAATCCATGTCAATGCTTATGTGTTTTTTTTGGTGTGCATCACGTCTTTGTAGGTTGGGTTTATCTTATATGTCTATAATTGATGAATGGTATAGCCTGTTCAAATCTCTACCTATGTTTGTGTATATTATTTGCTCATATCCCTACCTGCCATAACCGCCTGATGAATTCATGTTTTGTCTAAGTCCATCTAGTTTGTCAACATATTGTGCTTGCTGATCTTTGTACTTGTATTTTGTTTGTCACCTCACATCACACATGAGCTTTACAAATACAGATGCCTGTTGTCTATGCCTCTAACTGTTTATCCTGAGTAAGGAGTTTGTTATATCTGTGGTTGAGTTTGGATTATAGCTTTGATGATTACTTTGTATACTCAAACTGCCTTGATACATGTTGTTTGAATCCTTGTGTAGAATTTTGTGTCTGATATAATCTTGATATACAACCTATTCATCTAAATTTCTTTCTGAGTCACAAACATGAACACATGTCTTGCTTCACTGGCCACACACCTCACACATCATATCTGTTGCTAGACTTTGAAACTCTTTGCTAATCTACATATTTTGGTAAATTTTGATTGCTTATGAACCTCAAATGACTTCTCATTGTATGCCATACCATGTTCCTTTTATTTTGAACTCATGTTGCATTCTTATTGATATTATATGTTG
Source organism: Lathyrus tuberosus (assembly GCA_022829125.1). Taxonomy (NCBI): domain Eukaryota; kingdom Viridiplantae; phylum Streptophyta; class Magnoliopsida; order Fabales; family Fabaceae; genus Lathyrus; species Lathyrus tuberosus. The sequence goes on along the minus strand of JALAZF010000006.1, from coordinate 5,157,268 downwards.
ACCTACCTACTGTTTCCAAGCCTTTTTACTTGCTGCGTCTGCTTTGAATAAAGCCACCATCCTGTTCAGTTGGGTTTGTACATGTTTAAATGAGATGCTTGACTTTGTATGCTTTGATGCAATGCAATCTGCTGCTACTGTTGTCATTTAAATGCCATGTCTTTGTTGCTTTTCTCATGAATCATTTGTTGATCAAGTTTGATAACCTTGCGTAATATACCTCTAAGTCTTGTGTACTAGTTGGTTGTTTCCTTTTCACTTGGCCTTATTGGTAATACTGAGTTTTAATATGGCTGCTGTACTTGTTGTTGGTGAGGGATTAGAACATGCGCATGTTTTTGTTTATTTGGGAATTCAGGAAGCGTGTTGCTTTATATATTTATTGAATCATATAACAACTGGATGAGGGCGTAGCACCGCTGGTCCAGGAGGTGAGTTATAAGAGTTGTTTATACTGAGGACGGGGGTTCGATCCCCTCGTCCAACCCTTTTTTATTTTTCTAATTTCTTTACTCGCTTCATAATATATCATTTATGTTGGTGTTATGTGTTTGAATGCGCACGCTGGTTTGTTGGCTTTGGTTTTAAGCTGTATGTGTGATGACATGGGTTCAAACCCTAAGTTTGCCATTTCCCATCTTTTTTATCACTTGTTAATTTTACTTTTTTAACTTAATGCTTCAAATTTTCTAAAATATCATAACTTGTTTATATCTTATCATTTTTCTTCCATTCTTTTTGCTTCATTTCCTTTATTAAGCCTATTTTCTATATAAAAGAAAATTATCAAAAATATTTAATTTTGAGACTTTATTCTTGATTAAGTTTAAAAATACCCATTAAGGTTTTATTGCACTCTCTTTTTCACCATGCCATGTTATACCTAATGTGTTTGATCATTATGTGTTTAATTCTCACTTTGCTTTGACATCTTGATTTTATCTCATCTCATATTTGTATTCATGTCCTTTATATCATCTTATTATCTCCTTTAGTATTTTATCAACTTTTCTCCCCCATTCCAAAGGAAGGTGAATAATGTTGACTCTTAAAGTCATTGTCCCCCATCTTAAACTAAGTAACCTCTTAAGAAGAAACCTTATTTCTTGGCCTCATCAGAGCCATAGAAATTATAACTAGCTTTAGGAAGAGTTCTTCAACTCTTAGTGATATTCATCATAATGAATTTATCACTTTCCCCTCCTAACTAAACTTCAACATAGGCCCATTACAACTAGATCTAGAGAGTTCCTAAACTCTACAATGAGCTTGTACTCATTTCCCCTCTGAATATTGACCACAGTCAATCATTCAGTAGAAGAAGAACTACGCATACTCTGATTCTATTCCCGAGGATACGTAGGCGTAAAGTGCGATGCTTTATCGAGTATACTTAGATATTAACCCCTAGGGTTTCATCCTTTAGCATAGAACCTTTAGCAAACATAAGATAACATTAACAAGAGGCTCCCGTAGAGTACTACGGACGTTTAGGGTGCTAATACCTTCCCTAGGCGTAACTAACCCCCGAACCTTAGATCTTTCCCTTTTAGGTTTTTTTAACGATCTTGAACCTTTCCTTTGGATAAATCAAAGTCGGTTGTAAAAGAAAATGATGCAAGTTAATTAATAGCTTGTTATCCGATTTTCACCGCAACATTAACATAAACAAAAGGGAAGAACTAAGACATGTTGAGCATTGTTTGTTTTCAACAACATTAGATTACAAAAAATCATATTCAAAGGTGTTGATTGAACATTGACCAAAAGTAGCGAAAGAAGGAACTTGCAACAACATAACAGCACGTTGTACCAAAATAAGTCGAGTTGAAGGCAAGGGCTCATTCCTTCTTGGCATGCTTCACACCTTTAGTTGTAGATTGCTTGGGTGACAACATAGTTGAAGTTCCTAGCTCCTCAATAGAATTTTCCAGGGACAACCTCTTGGAAGGGGTATTGCTTGAATATTATTTGTCGCTCCAGTTTTGTGAAGCATACATTGTTGGCTGGAAGTGGGAAGTGCAAGCTATGAGTTCTTAGTGCAATAAAATTTTAAAGATATTAATAGATTAAGATAAATATAACTTGTAAACAAACTTACTTTATGAAGGGAAGTAGGATTCACCGCTTCATTGTCGGGTATGTGATGGTTAAGAATAGATTCTTTTCTTGTCATATACATGAATTAGACATGAAGAATGAAATTAAATTTAGATGACTCAATTCATTAAAAACCTCATTTGGATGCATGGCATCTTTGAGCCATGGTTTTAAATTGTGGTTGCGGTTGCGGATGCGGTTGCAGTTGCGGGTGTTGTGATTGCGGTCATTGCGGGTGTTGCGATGCGTATTGCGGCCGTTGCGGTGTGAATTTTGATAAGGAGGTGTTTGAAATACAAAGTAGAAAAACACTTAATGTTATGTTTTTTCATTACATAATAAGTAAATTGAGTTTTAGGATTCTAATATTTTGATTTTAGATAAAAATACTTGAAAAAACATGATCGAAATTATCTAATACGGTTCCAAACATAACTGAAGGCGTAATTTTCAAATCACCCCGCAATTGCGGTCCGATGCGGTTGCGGAGGCAACCGCATCCGCAATATTGCGGGTGTAATTGCGGTTGCGGACCGCAATTTAAAACCATGCTTTGAGCATTTGGAACTTCACGCGAAAAGAAAATTCCTTGCCTAATAGTTTGTCCAAGTTTGCAGGGTAGATTTGTGGATGATTTTCATTAGACTATGGATATATAAAAGGCAAACATTACATAGTTACATTAATGATTTGTAGAAATGAAATTCAAAAGAAATGAAATCGTAGCATGAATACTGATAGAAAGGAAAAACAAAACTGAGATATGTATAAGAGAGCATGACTTAATCTGTACTAAGTATATGAGGTATTAGAATTAATGGTTTGAAGGGTTATGACTGGAAAAAGAATGTAGAAGAAAAATGCAGTACATGAACCAGTACACACAATTTTAATGATAAAGCCTGAATTAGCATAAGTGAAGTAGTACACATAATAGTAATCATGCTACATTGATAGACAAAATTTCATATTCCTGAGTAACGTAAAAAAATCATGACAGAAGAGTAGAACCTAACTAATAGCATAACTCAGTTATGATAAATCATAGCTAAAACAATTATTTTGCCGATCTAATTGAAACAGACAGGATCTAGCTAATTAATATGATTGATGGTGGTCATGTGCATACATTCAATGTAATCATGCTACAATGATTGACATAATTTCACATTCATGAGCAATGAAAAAAAAATCATGACATAAGAGTAGAACCTAACTAATACCAAAACTCAGGTCTGATATATCAGGTAATCAAACATTATTTTGCATATCCAATTGAAACATACAGGATCTAACTAGTTAATATATATAGTGGTCGTGTGCATACATTCAATGTATCAAGCAGGCCTTCTATGTATCAAGTAGACGTTAAAGTACATAATATTTACATACCGTTTCCATTATTTCTCTTAAATCATGTGTTAGCATTCCAACATATTGAATATACTCCTAGTCCCCAAACACAAAACAACCAGTCTTGCCATCATTTTCGACCTCAATTTCGATATATAATGAAATGTTTGTAATGCAATAAAATTGATCAACAGATGTATATAATGTTCTTAGATAAATTATTTAGTAACTAAGAAATATGTGCTTACTTGGTGATTGATGGAGGGTATCTTTTCACAACATGTGCATATGAATGGCTTCCTAGGAGATTTATTAGTCCTGTTAGTGATTTTGGTACTGTTCACTTTTCAAAGTTATTGGTACTGATATAGCACAAACCAAAATACAAACAAAAATAATACAAAACAGAGAATTGATATAGCACAAACCAAAATACGAACCAAAATAACAAAAACAGTTTTTCTTGTACTTATATAGTAAATGTTTGTATTTGTATAGTTATCTCTATTGTGTTAAAATAGCACCAACCAAAATAATGCAAACCGAAATAATATTGGTTTCGAACACGTAAAATCACAAACAGAAAGTTTTGCACAAATCTTGTAGCCTTTTTAACAGGAAATTTTTTTTAACACAAACCACCATTCATCTCAAACTTCCTCAGAACAAACATATTTTGCACGCTCTAAAACTTACACAAAACAACATCATTACAATCGAAATGCTGGAGAAAAGTTATGCTAACAAACAGGGAAAAGACATTAACTTTCGGTTTCGTAAACCCAAAATCACGAACATTATAAAATCGATTTTAAAAGAATGAAGAAGAATATAAACATCAAATTCCGATTTCTTAAACACAAAACCACGAATGAAAAAAAATGATTTCAAATGAATGAAGAAGGAAAAGCAACATTAACTTTCGGTTTTCAATGGAAATGGATATGCTGGGAGATAGACGAGGAAGCGAGAAGCTTGTACCTTCTGTTTTTCGCATGCGAACAAGTAAGACGAGGACGGAGATGAAGAATCTTTGTTCTGATATGGTGGTTCAGAAAGAGAATATAGGTGAGCAGGAAAAAGAAGAGAGAGAGAGAGAGGGAGAGAAAGAGAGAGAATACTTCAAGAAATGATGTGAAAAGAGAGGAAAAAATATATAAGATGTTGAGATGAATTTGAACTAATCGGATAGTGACATGTGGATGAAAGCAATGTTCTTAGCAAGTCTAAGAGTTTTAGTTTGTAGCTTTTAGCTTTCCAGCTCATTTTTATTAAAAATCTCTGTTTGGTAACTGCATTTAGCTTTTAGCTTTTACCTTTTTAACTAGCTTTTAACTTTTTTTTCAAAAGCTATTTAAAATAGCTTTTGAGCTTGTAGCTTTTAGCTTATGACTTTTTATTCCAATTATACCCTTATTATTTTAAATATATATATATATATATATATATATATATATATATATACTCTATTAAAAAAGTTAATTTTAAAAGATTGAATTTAGAGAGATTTTGAAAAATGTTATAGAAAATTTTTACTAATTTTTTTATTTTATTAAACATTATTTTTATTTAATAAATATAAATTATATAATTAATTTAGAAATATTGTTGATAATTCTCAAGTTAGTGAAACATTGGAAGAAAATCAACGAAATTTAAAATATTAGACAATAAACTTGTTTTTGTTATTATTTTAGATTAATATAAATAAATTTAAAATTACAATGTTATTATTTCACATATTTTATTAAATTTCATTATAAAATTAGAAAGAAAAAATATATATTTTACGAAAGAATGAGTTAACCAGATTGAGAATCGTAGTTATTAGGATTAATTTTACTTTTATGTCTTCATAAATGGCTTTATAAAATACCTGTACTTCATGTATGATTTGCTGGTTCTTTTATTCATTGAATTTCTTTGTCAATATATTCATACAAAATAGGAAAGCTCATAAAATTTATATACAAATTTATATATTTTGATGATATATTCAATTTTTCATATATATTAACATTGTTTTGTATTTTGTTTTTAATACATTTATTTTTATAATAAAAATTAATTTAATAATATGATATAACAAGATAATAAAATCACCAATTTCTTAATTAAAATGTCCTTTTATGTCATTTTGTAATTATCAGCTAGTGTAACAGCTAATTTATCAAACACTCAAATTAACTTATCAGCTACCAGCCATCAGCTATAAGCTATCAGCTATCAGCTACCAGCTACCAGCTACCAGCTATCAGCTAACAGCTACCAGCTAACAGCTACCAGATAGTTTTACCAAACAGAGCCTAAGAAAGGTGAATATGTTATTTACACAAATATCCTTGTGTTAGGCATAAAGAAATTTTGATTAAAGGGTAAATTAGTAAGATTGGTGGCATTGAATAGTAATGGGGAGGTAGTTGATTGCCGAGCCACACAAATAACAATATGAATCACCTTGGCTACATGCGTTACATCTCCCCCTAAATAGAACATTGTTTCTACAACACCACAGACTCCAAAAACCTTACACGACTTTAACCTGCTTGGAACAAGTTAAAGAACAATTTAACATGATCACAACCAACCGACAACATTATCAACGAACACACATACACCAAGATAATTGTTAATAACTAAGCATTTAATAAAAGTTTACCTTTTATATATTCAAATTAAAAATAAAAAAATTATAATATATATTATCAAGAAATTAAATTAAAAAAAAGTAGTTTTTCCGTCTCTAATACACTAAAAATTTAACATAAATTAATTTAGTAATGAATTTAATGGTGTGCTGATATTTTTAATGAATTTAGTTAAATAGATAACATTTAACTACGCTTGTTTTTATTAACTGTAATTAATTATTTTTCAATTTTTATATAACAATAAATGTTAGGGGGCATACGCTTTTCTATTGAAAAAATAAAAAAAAATATTAATGCTGAGATTTAAAGCTTTTAACCATTAATCTATGACCATGGTTGTTATTAAGAATCGTGATGAAAAGTCTAATAAAACAAATCAATCGCATTAAAAATAATATATTATTACGGTTGACAAAAGGGCCGTAGTAACATAGTGTTACCAAAAATATATTTTGTAATAGTGTGTGCACATGTGAAAGTCAACTCATAAATTTCAAGATGTCCTTGAAATTGTGAATGATGGTTTCTCAACATTAGAGGCAAATGCCACTGAGGAACAAAGCGGAAGGGAGATCGGGGCATCAGAAGGAAGATCGGGTGGTCTGTTAATGATATGGGATATCAGTGCATTCACGGTTCGGAGAAGGACGAGCAGAGAACACATGCTAATTGTGGAAGGAGAATGGGGAAAAGAGAAATATCCAGATATTATTGTTAATGTCTATGCTCCATGTGAGGTAAGGCAAAATAAAAAGTTGTGGGAAGATATAACAGAAATGATCGAAGCTAGAAGTGAGGCCAGATGGTGCATTGCGAGAGATTTTAACATTGTTCGGTCGGAAGCAGAACGAAGAGGAGTAAATAGTGGAAACAGGCAGGATAAAATGGAAGCTTTAGGAGAATTTATAGTAGAAACTGAGTTAATAGACTTACCACTCCATGGCAAGAAATTCACGTGGTCGAGAATTAATGGCTCAACAATGAGCAGGTTAGATATAATCCTCGTTTCTGAAGAATGGTTTAAGACGTGGCCGAATTGCAAGCAGTGGGGGTTGGATAAAGGCCTCTCCGACCATTGCCCGATCATATTAAAAGGAGTAAAAGTAAATTGGAGGCCGAAACCGTTTCGTATGTTGAGGTGTTGGAAAGATACAAAAGGCTACCATCAATTAGTCGAAGAGCAATGGCGGAATATGAAGATTGACGGTTGGGGAATGTACGTCCTTAAAGAAAAGCTCAAACTAATTAAAAGAGACCTTAAGGAGTGGCATAGGAAAAACACGCAGAATCTAGACGAAAAGATAAAAGAGGCGAAAGGTGTGATTAATATGCTGGAAGAAAGAGGAACAGAGAAACCATTGACAGAAGATGAAATTCAAACAAAGAGGGAGACCTTGGATAGACTTCACCACTTGTCAAGAATGCATTGTAATATACAAATGCAAAGATCTAGATCCAGATGGTTAAAAGAGGGGGACACGAATTCAAAATATTTTCATGGGTGTATTAATAAAAGAAGGAGGGGAAACGAAATCCTAAGTCTTGAGAAGGACAGCGGTCGAGTAACAGGAGTAACCGAGATTAAAAAGGCAGTGGAAGAGCATTTTCAAAATCTGTTTGCATCCAAAGGACCGAGACCGGTTCCGGAGAATTTGAACTTTAAAACTATCGATGATAACGACAATGCCAGATTAATAAAGGAGTTCACTGAAGAGGAGGTGAAATTAGCCGTTTGGGAATGCGATAGCGATAAGAGCCCGGACCCGAACGGAGTTAACTTCGGATTCGTGAAGGAATTTTGGAATGTGATCAAGGCTGATTTCATGAGAATGATAGTTGAATTCCATCAAAATGGAAAAATAGTAAAAGGAGCGAATAGTTCGTTTATGGTGCTGATACCAAAGAAACCAAATCCGTCAAAGATTACAGAGTTCAGGCCCATATCTCTTATTGGATGTATTTATAAGGTCGTGGCGAAGGTGCTAGCAAATAGACTCAAAGGAATAATTGGCAAAGTCATATCAGAAACTCAGTCTGCATTTGTGTCTGGTAGACAAATCGTGGACGGGATATTGGTAGCTAATGAGATAGTAGATGAAGCGAGGAAAAGAAAGAAGGAAGTGGTTCCATTTAAGGTGGACTTTGAAAAGGCCTACGATTCGGTGGATTGGAATTTCTTAGACTTCGTAATGGGGAAAATGGGGTTTCACGAGAAATGGAGGAAGTGGGTTGCGGGATGTCTAAGGACTGCTTTAATATCAATTTTAATAAATGGTAGCCCTAAGAAAGAAGTCGAGATGAAGAGAGGTATAAGACAGGGAGATCCCTTATCTCCCTTTCTTTTCCTTATCGTGGCAGAAGGTTTTAACGTGCTGATGGAAAAAGAAATCGAAGCTGGAAGATTCAGAGGGTACAAGTTCAATGGAGAAGGCGAAGAATTTACTCATTTACAGTATGCAGACGATACATTAATAATAGGAGAAAAGAGATGGTTGAATATCAGAACTATCAAATCAATACTGATGTTGTTCGAAATCATGTCGGGTCTCAAGGTAAACTTCCAGAAAAGCGTGTTGATGGGTATAAATATATGTCAGAATTGGTTACGGACAACAGCAGGCTTCCTGAAATGTAAGACCAGCGAGGTACCCTTCAAATACCTTGGGATACCAATTGGTGATAACTCAAATAGAAAAGTGATGTGGCAATCGGTGATAGAAACGGTGAGAAATAAATTATCAAGGTGGAAGAATAAACAACTTTCAGTCGGAGGAAGAGTTGTAATCATTAAATCAGTACTGTCGGCATTACCGGTCTATTTCCTATCCTTTTTCAAGGCTCCAGCAGGTATTATCTCCAAGTTAGAATCTATTTTTAAACAATTTTTTTAGGGAGGGAGAGAGGAAGAGAGAAAAATCAACTGGGTAAAATGGGAAGTAATTTGTAGACCTATTGAGGAGGGGGGTTTGGGTTTTAAAAATCTCAGGATATTTAACCTTGTACTATTGGGAAAATGGAAATGGAAATTAAAAAATGAGAGGTGCGGTCTCTGGTTTAGGGCACTGGTCAGTAGATATGGGGACAAAGTAGGGTATGATACAGACAGCCAAAGTTTTCAGTCCAGATGGTGGCAGGAGATTAATCAAATTGACATAGGAAATTATATAGAGGATGACATTTATTCTGTTAGGGTAGTTTATAAGAGTCTCTCGGATGAAAACCAAGTTATAGAAATCTGTAAATGGGAGAAGATATGGAGTCAATCAATTCCAGCTAAGATATCGTGTCTAATATGGAGAATGTTACAAAATAGGTTAGCAAGTAAGGAAAACTTACTTAAGAGGGGGATCCTTACATTGGACCAGATTCAGTGCAGTGGTGGGTGTGGGAAGTGTTTACATGTGGACCAATCGAATAGTGACATGTGGATAAAAGCAATGTTCTTAGTAAGTCTAAGAAATTGAATATGTTATTTACACAAATATCCTTGTGTTAGGCATAAAGAAATTTTGATTAAAGGGTAAATTAGTAAGATTGGTGGCATTGAATAGTAATGGGTAGGTAGTTGATTGCCGAGCCACACAAATAACAATATGAATCACCTTGGCTACATGCGTTACATCTCCCCCTAAATAGAACATTGTTTCTACAACACCACAGACTCCAAAACCCTTACACGACTTTAACCTGCTTGGAACAAGTTAAAGAACAATTTAACATGATCACAACCAACTGACAACATTATCAACGAACACACATACACCAAGATAATTGTTAATAACTAAGCATTTAATTAAAGTTTACCTTTTATATATCCAAATTAAAAATAAAAAATTATAATATATATTTTTAAGAAATTAAATTTAGAAAAAGTAGTTTTTCCGTCTCTAATACACTAAAAATTTAACATAAATTAATTTAGTAATGAATTTAATGGTGTGCCGATATTTTTAATGAATTTAGTTAAATAGATAACATTTAACTACGCTTGTTTTTATTAACTGTAATTAATTATTTTTTAATTTTTATATAACAATAAATGTTAGGGGGCATACGCTTTTCTATTGAAAAAATAAAAAAAATATTAATGCTGAGATTTAAAGCTTGTAACCATTAATCTATGACCATGGTTGTTATTAAGAATCGTGATGAAAAGTCTAATAAAACAAATCAATCGCATTAAAAATAATATATTATTACGGTTGACAAAAGGGCCGTAGTAATATAGTGTTACCAAAAATATATTTTGTAATAGTGTGTGCATATGTGAAAGTCAGCTCATCAATTTCAAGATGTGCTTGAAATTGTGAATGATGGTTTCTCAACATTAGAGGCAAATGCCACTGAGGAACAAAGCGGAAGGGGTTGCTCTTGATCCATCAGTGTATGAATTCAAACATTTTTGAGAAGATTATCGAGCAAGAAATAACCAATGAGGCTTTGGACACTCTCATGAAGCTTTATGGTTGGAGATGTTGTTTGAATAGATGAATGTGACCAACTCTGAGCAAATCAAATTGCTAGTGGCTAATCAGAATTAATTTGGCAAACCACCTTATTAGTCATGGTAATAACAAGCACATAGAAAAGAGGTATCATTTCCTTATGGACCAAGTTAGTAAAGAGAGATTAAGCATTGAACATTGGAAAACTGAGTTGCAATTAGTTGATATTTTGAAAAAGCCTTTCAAACAAACAAGATTTGATGGTTTGAAGAAGTTAATGGGTATTGTGGTTAATTTAGACTGCATTAACAATATACTCGGGGGTATATCATAGCCCCGGTCGGGTATATCATTTTAAGTTAAACAGACTCTATAAGAATATACCAAGGGGATACATCATATATCAGTTTTAGGTATGTCAGACCGTTTTAGACAATTTATTTTAATTTTGATTTGGATGGCTAGTTTGTTCATAAATACCACACCTCATTGTAATTAAAATATATGCAATAATCAATAAACTCTTTTCCCTCGAACACATTCTAATTTTCTCTCAATCTATCTATTATCTATTATAAATATATTAAATTCGAGTCACAAACTATTTTGGTGACACCTCATCATTTAATTTTCCACATCATTAAAAATTCTATGTGGCACTCTAATTCATTGTAGAAATAAGTGTAACTTTTCATATATAAATCTCATTGAATTAAAAGACTTTTATTCATTTTAGAAATAAGTGTAACATTTCGTGTATAAATTTCATTTAACTAAATGACTTCTATTTTGATATTCCATGAATCATCTCCTTCTATTCCTCCCACTTAAAATCTATTATATCCATTGATTTATTTCCTTTCAATCTTCATTTCATATATAATACTGCATCAAAACACATATTATTATAAGTGACATACACATATAAATTATATATTCACCATTAATCAAAACATAAACGGTTAATCTTTCATTCTATTATATATTACACACGTTTATTCTCTATAAAAAAACTAAATTAATCAATTTTCAATTAGCTTGATAAAAAAAACTATGAGACTTGAATTATTTCCTAAAAAAATTAAATTAATCAATTTTTAAATAATTCAAAAAAAAATATGTCGAAAAAAATTCAAAAATATTATTTAAAATTATCATTACAGATAATTATTAGAAATTAAACCATAAATTTACATCCATCGTTTACAATTCTATTTGTAAAAATGTCCTATAATGTATTGATAAATTGTAAATAATTGAAATCGAATAGGTAATTTAATTGAATTAAATCAATTGTAAATATTGCAAATTAATGATATAATAAAATAGAGAGTTTCATCTAAGATTTTAATGTTGATTGTCATACATGGTTAGATAAAATGTGAGTCGTTTGAATGTGAAACGTCTTATATCAATGAAATAATGAAGTATAAACATTCTTAGAGATGTTGAAAAAAAAAATATAAAAAATATATTAAAATTTTATACATTTATTTCATATTTTAAAATTAAATTGCGATGTTATTTGCATTTCTATGATTCAAATATATTTATTTTCATTTAATATTTTTGTCACTTTTTATCATCTATCTTATCGTCTCAATTAAAATATATATACATATATATATAATAAAAAACCCTGCATTTTATAATACCATCTAAAATACTTATTTCATCCGGACATCGCGCGGATCTTAATCTAATTTATTATTATTTGTAACCTCTCATATAAACACTACTTTCCATGTGATCTCAGTTTTTTGGTGTTTTCTTTTTAATAATTAGACCGCAATCGTTCGCTTAAATCCCTCTTTTGCATGGACCGCCCTTTCAGGTTTTCAATCCACCGGGATACCCCTTTTTGCATAAGTTGCCATTTCGGGTTTTCAACTTACCGGGTGTACAATTTTTATTTATATCCCTAATTTTTGCCCGAACCTTTTTATTATGTTTTTATGGTTCGTCGGGATGCCCTTTTTTGCCTGGACTCTCTTTTTTTTTATCCAGCGGGTCTATTTATGTGAAGTATTTTTTGACTGCGTCTAAGTTAACAGGGGATGGAAAGTCTTCGCCATCCATGGTTGTAAGCAATAAGGCTCCACCCGAGAAAACCTTTTTAACCACGAATGGACCTTCATAGTTGGGAGTCCATTTGCCCCTGTGATCTGTACTAGGAGGAAGGATCCTTTTGAGTACTACATCTCCGACTTTGTAAACCCGAGGACGCACCTTCTGATCAAATGCCTGCTTCATCCTTCGTTGGTATAACTGCCCATGACACACAACTGCCAATCATTTCTCTTCAATAAGGCTCAACTGATTAGACCTGGTGCGAACCCATTCAGCTTCGTCTAATTTGACATCCATCATGACTCTGAGGGATGGAATCTCAACTTCAACCGGTAGGACTGCCTCCATACCGTACACAAGTGAGAATGGTGTTGCCCCAGTAGACGTGCGTACTGACGTTCAGTACCCATGCAAGGCGAACGATAGCATCTCATGCCAATCTTTATATGTGACAACCATTTTCTACACAATCTTCTTAATATTCTTATTGGCCGCCTCAACAGCGCCATTCATCTTCGGGCGATACGGCGAAGAATTGTGATGCTCAATTTTGAAGTCCCGAAATAATTATGCCATCATTTTATTGTTCAAATTAGAAGCATTATCAGTAATAATTCTCTCGGGCACTCCATATTGACAAATGATATACCATTTCAGGAAACGAGTTACCATCTGCTTATTGACGTTGGCATAAGATGCTGCTTCAACCCACTTCGTGAAATAATCAATGGCGACCAAGATGAAACGATGGCCGTTTGAAGCAGTAGGCTCAATTTTTCCGATCATATCAATGCCCCACATTGCAAAGGGCCAAGGAGAGGACATGACACTCAACGGATTCGGAGGTACATGCACTTTGTCTGCATAAATCTGGCACTTGTGACATTTGCGGGCGTACTTGCAACAATCTGTCTCCATTGTTAACCAATAATACCCCGGCCTCAATAGTTTCTTCGCCATTGCATGTCCTCCGACATGGGTACCTAAAGAGCCTTCATGCACTTCTTGCATTAACAGGTCTGCTTCGTGTCTATCCACGCATCTGAGCAGAACCATGTCAAAATTCTGTTTGTACAGCACGTCATCTTGGTTCAGGAAGAAGCTACCAGACAATCTCCTCAAAGTCTTCTTATCTTTGGTAGATGCCCCAAGCGGGTACTCCTGACTTTTCAAAAAACACTTGATGTCATGAAACCATGGCTTGTCATCGGACGTTGCATCAACAACAAACACAAATGCAGGTCTGTCAAGACGAGACACATCAATCTTGGGTACATGGTTCCACCTTTGTACTTTGATCATAGAAGACAATGTGGCCAAGGCATCAGCAAACTTATTCTCATCTCGAGGAATATGATACACTTTACTGTTGTGAAAAACGTCAACAGTCTTCTCGTATAATCTCTATACGGAATCAGATGTGTCTGGTGGGTGTACCGATTCCCATTCACTTGATTGATTACCAAAGCTGAATCACCGAAGATATTGAGGGTCTTAATTCGCAAATTAATCGCCTCCTCAATCCCCATTATACAAGCTTCATATTCTACTTCATTGTTGGTGCATCCGAAAGTTACTCGGGCAGTGAAGGGCATATGAACTCCCTCCGGCGTGATAAGGACTGCTCCAACTCTGCAACCATTCATGTTGATGGCCCCATCAAACATCAAACTCCATTTGGATTCAGGGTCTGACCCTTCCTCCGGGAGTGGTTCCTCGTAGTCTTTAACTTTGAGAAACATGATGTGCTCATCAGGGAAATCAAACTTCATGGGTTGGTAATGATCAATCGTCTATTGCGTAAGATAGTCTAGCAGGATACTTCCTTTGATGGCTTTATGAGAAGTATACTGGATATCATATTCTGTCAAAATGATTTGCCACCGTGCAACTCTGTCTGTCAGTGCTGGTTTCTCTAAAATGTACTTGACTGGATCCATTTTGGAAATCAACAAAGTTGTGTGCGTGGGCATATACTGCCTCATTCGCTTAGCAGCCCATGCCAGTGCACAGCATGTCTTCTCAAGCATTGAGTACCGGGACTCGCAGTCAGTGAATTTTTTGCTCAGGTAGTAGATAACATGCTCTTTCCTACCTGTCTCGTCGTGTTGACCGAGAACACAACCCATAGACTCTTCAAGCACATGCAAGTACATTATCAAAGGTCTCCCTGGGACCGGAGGCATTAAAATTGGAGGTTCCTGCAAGTATTTTTTTATTTTATTGAATGCCACTTGGCAATCGTCATTCCACCTGACCATTTGATCTTTTCTTAGCAGTTTGAATATTGGTTCACACGTGGCTGTTAGGTGAGATATGAACCTTGCAATGCAGTTCAATCTACCCAGAAAACCATCAACCTCTTTTTCTGTTTTCGGCTCAGGCATGTCTTGTATTGCTTTCACTTTGGCAGGATCGACCTCAATCCCTTTTTCACTTACGATGAAACCCAGCAGCTTTCCAGAACGCACCCCAAAAGTGCACTTGTTTGGATTCAACCTCAAACGGAACTTTCTCAACCTTTCAAACAACTTCTTCAAGTTAATCATGTGTTCTTCTTCTGTTCGCGACTTGGCAATCATATCATCCACATAGCATTCAATCTCTTTGTGAATCAAATCGTGAAATAATGTTACCATTACCCGTTGATACGTTGCCCCTACGTTTTTCAACCCAAAAGGCATCACTTTATAACAGAACATACCCCATGGGGTAATGAACATGGTCTTCTCCATATCCTCAGGTGCCATCTTGATCTAATTGTACCCGGAGAAATCGTCCATGAATGAGAACACTGAAAACTGAGCTGTATTATCAACCATCACGTCGATATGAGGTAAAGGAAATTCATCTTTCGGACTTGCTCTGTTTAGATCCCGGTAATCAACACACATTCTTACCTTACCATCTTTCTTTGGCACAGGAACAATATTTGCAACCCATGGTGGGTAATTGGTGACGGCCAGAAATCCTGCATCTAACTGTTTTTGTACCTCCTCTTTGATTTTGAGAGACATTTCTGGATTAGTTCTCCGAAGCTTCTGTCTGACAGGAGGACAACCCTCTTTCAACGGCAACCTGTGCACAACAATGTCTGTATCTAACTCCGGAATATCTTGATATGACCAAGCAAAGATGTCGACATATTCCCGCAGCATACTGATCAACTCTTTCTTTACCTCGGCCTGCATACTGGCTCCAATCTTAATTTCTTTCCTTGCGTCCTCGGAACCAATGTTGATAACCTCAATTGTCTCTTGGTGAGGTTGAATGACCCTCTCCTCCTGCTTCAACAATCTAGCCAATTCTTCGGGAAGTTCACAGTCTTCTTTATCCCCTTCGTCGGCTTGATAAATCAGTTTGTCAAAGTCATACATGGCCATAGCAGAACCGTTATCAGTGGAATCTGGAGGATCAAGTCTGCACGAAGGGGTTCATGCTTTATTTTAGAATTTATTTTTGAAAAACAAAAAGAAAATAAAACATTGCCATTTTTAATGTTTTTGTGAAAAAATAAAAAAATGAAAGACAGGGAATAAAATTTGAATGCAAAACGTCCTTTATTAATGATTAGAAATTGCAAATGAAAATGTGTGGCCCTATAGATGAATCTGTACGCCTTGGGCAGAGCGTAAGATTTTAACATGCATGATGATTAGAGAAAAACAAAGAAAATTACTCTGTTTGAAAAGTAACTTGAATGATTTCCTCAGCGGACCAGTTTTGCAATTGTTGTCCCGAGACACGTGGGCGTACCCAATTGTCCAAGTCACAATCACTGTCGATGCCATCCTCTGCAGTCGCACAAGATTGATCTGTATATATGATTCCACCCCTGCTGCAAGTGATGGGTCCCGTGTACTTTGCGGCCGAATCCAGAGATGGTTGGTAGCCAATACCAAACTTGTCCTCTTTCATTGATGTCTCGATCAGCTTGCCCCAACCCTGGGCATTACCTGCTCTAACAACCTCGACGGCCTGCTTATAAGACGAAATTGATGTGCTGGCTCTAGCTGTTGTAGGAGAAGGTTCAGACA
The DNA here is from genome assembly GCA_022829125.1 of Lathyrus tuberosus. Lineage (NCBI taxonomy): Eukaryota > Viridiplantae > Streptophyta > Magnoliopsida > Fabales > Fabaceae > Lathyrus > Lathyrus tuberosus. The sequence continues at coordinate 5,140,612 of JALAZF010000006.1, read as the reverse complement.
CTTTATTAATATTCACTGCCTCGAACAACTGGCAAAGCGTTTCATAGATTTCCCCATCCATCTCAACATACTTGAATGTGGCCAAGTGACTGACAAAAATGTCTTCTTCACCACACACAGTTACTACTTGTCCTTCAAACACGTATTTCAGTTTCTGATGTAATGTGGATGTGACAGCCCCGACCGCATGAATCCATGGGTGACCTAATAAACAGCTATAAGCAGGCTGTATATCCATCACCTGGAATGTAGACTTGAACACTTGAGGTCCAATTTGCACAGGTAATTCCACTTCACCGAATACAGATTGTTTCGACCCATCAAACGCTCTGACAACCAGATCACTCGGTCTCAAAATCAATCCATCAACCTCCAGTTTCATCAGCGGCTTCTTAGGCAAGACATTAAGCGAAGAACCAGTGTCTACGAGCACGTGGGACAACACCGCGCCCTTACACTCCATTGTAATATGCAGAGCTTTGTTGTGGTTTCTACCTTCAGAAGTCAAATCTCGGCTCGTGAAACCCAACCCATGGCTGACATTGACATTAGAAATCACACTCTCGAGTTGATTGACAGTAATTTCTTGTGGAACATAGGCCATCTTTAACACCTTCAGGAAAGCCTCTCGGTGTACATCAGAGCACATCAATAATGACAAAATTGAGATCTTTGAGGGCGTCTGGTTCAATTGATCAACGATTTTGTAATCACTTTTCTTTATTATTCTCATAAAATCCTCTACTTCGTTGTCGAAGGTAATTTTGGGATCTGCTTCAGGCACGGGCACACTCTCAGCCACTTGTTTTCCTTTAGCTCTCGCCGCAGCCTCGACTTCTTTATTGCTTCGAAGAGTTTGTGGAGCAAACAACCTTCCACTCCTGGTAAAGCCGCCTAAACCACCCACCTTATCAACATTTGAACTAGCCGATGTTCCAACTTCCTGCTTCTTTCCCTCATGGTACACATCCGCCCCATAGTTCCATGGGACTGCTTTCTCAGAGGTAAACGAAACCGGCCCCGGCACCGTGATGGTAACAGGGCTGGGTCTTTCCGGCACAATAATTGCTACAGGAGCTGCCCTTGCAGGTACCTGAATTTCAGCAGGGGTATAATAAATTATCACAACTGACACCTCATCATTATCTTTCACAACACGGTTAAACTGTAAACGGCCTTCACTAATCAGATTCTGCAAACCAATCCTCAATCTATCACAGCCATTATCTTGACCCATACATTCCAAACAATCTCGGTCACAACCCGGGAACACCTGTCCCTTCAACAGACGACCTTTCACTACCAATAATGAAGTCTTCACCCGATTGATATCTGTCACCAAGTTCAACCTTTTTCATCCTCAATGGCCTGCACATTTGCCTCGTCATGGTTCGACATAGGGTTATGGATAACATTAGGAGGTAGAGAAAAGTTGATTGCTTTAGCATCTATCAGATCCTGCACCTTATTTTGAAATGCCCAGCACTTTTCGGTGGTGTGCCCCGGAGCACCTGAATGGAAATCGCAGCGGGCATTAGCATCATAATTGGGTGGCAAATTACCTGCAATAGGAGGTCTCATGGTACGAAGTTCAACCAATTTCAATTGGAGTAACTGGGGTAACAATGCTGAGTAAGTCATAGGAAGAGAGTCAATTTTGCGGTCCCTCTGCCTAGACCTTCGTTGGAACGGTGATCGCTGTTGTTGAACCTACTGTTGTGGCTGCTGTTGCTGAACAGGTGGTGTTGGAATTGTCACTGCATCCACTTGGTGATAAGCCTGAGAACGTCCTTTTCCCCATCCTCTGTGCACAACGCTTGTCTCGCCTTCTCTCCTTCTCTGCCCATTAGCAAAAGGTTTCTTTGTTCCTGAAGAACTAGCACCATTTACATCCTGAATCTTCCCCTATTTCAACAAATTCTCAATCCTTTCACCAGCAATTACGATATCAGAAAATCCTGTCGACGGACAAGCAGCCAATCTGTCAAGAAATGTCCCTTGTAGGGTACCCATGAACATATCCGCCATTTCTCTCTCAAGCAAAGGGGGTTGAACCTGGGCGGCCATTTCTCTCCATCTCTGCGCGTACTCCTTAAAGCTTTCCTTAGCGCTCTGCGACAAACCTTGCAGCTGAGTGCGGTTGGGAGCCATATCAATATTATACTGATATTATTTCAGAAACGCTTCTGCCAAATCTTTCCAGCTTCTCACAGCAACCCTGTTCAACTTCATGTACCAAGTCAATGAAGCTCCAGCAAAACTGTCTTGAAAATAGTGCATCCACAACTTCTCGTCATCAGTGTGGGCTGAGATTCTTCCAAAGTAAGCCTGAATATGTGTCTGGGGACACGTATTGCCATTATATTTGTCAAAAGTGGGTGGCTTGAACTTTGGAGGAATTCTAACCCCCGGTGCCAGACCCAGATTAGTAACACCAATGCCTAGAGAGTTCTTGCACTCCATAGCCCTGATTTTCTCAGCCAGCTCATTATACCTTCTGTCATTGGGATTACCCATATCAGTATCCAGCAAGGTGAATTGATCTTCCTGAACATCTTCCAGAGGAGGATTAACACCAACATTTCTAGCAGCCCCAGTAACCAGATTACCATGAGGAGTCGGAGTACCAATAGGAGGAGTAGTGTCCTTTGGTTGTGAATTGTCAACGTGATTACCTCCCAGCGTGACCTCTGGACGCTCGACCATAAGTCTTAACCACTCTTGGTTATGTGCCATACCAGTCATGAGATCCATGAACTGGTCCATGCGGGTCTTCATCTCAGCCAAATCATTCTGAATTTGATCAACCATTCTGTTTCGATTGTCTCGTGTGGAGTAACGATGTATGTGATCGGTAGCAATACTTCCTGAAATAGAATAACTATGAGAACCAGATAGGGTACCTGAAAAGCAAACAAAAATGCAAAAAATGAAATGCATGCAATGCAATGTTAAGTTTTTTTATTCCCAGGTCTTTTCGTGTCCCGATTTCGGTATTTCAGAAGTTCGCAGTAGTCAAATAACACACGAGATACAGTAGTTGATAAAAACACTCATTCAGACAAGTGCACAGATATGTGTAGGACCCTGTGAAGCGGCGTCGTGACCAAGTGTCAGTGAACAGTGATGTAATATCAGGAAAGCCACTGGAGAAAATACTGAGCATATCATAACTGGAAGAAAGCCCAAAGTCACTGAGTCTGGACAAATATTTGAAAACATACAACCTAAGTTCAGAAATTAAAGCAGCGATTCCTACAACAATTCTGTAGGTAATCGGATAACATCAAAATAATGAAAGCTAAAACGGACGAAACACCACATCCTGTAAACCTAGACTGAGCCTCTTGACCTCCTCAAATAGCACAATATTCTCGGGATCTTCCGGCGCCTCAATCAGGCCTCTGATCAAGCGTTCTCTCAAACTGAAGGATTGGTACAAAGTGTTGATATTCTGACACAATTCTTCCCCATTAGTACTACCATAGCCTGGCTCTGTCCTGGACTTCTTCACTTCTGCTCGGATCTTGAGATCAGCTATTTCAGCCTGAGCTTCTTGTAATAGCTTCTGACTTTCTTTCAAACTATCCCGGTACTTTCGTCGCTGAGCATGTGCAGCTTTCAATTCTTCATTTGAGGTCTTGGCCTTACCTTCCAATTCTTCAACCTTAGCTTTAAACTCTTCCTCTACCTTGTCCTGGCGCTTCTGGTCGTCGGCCCATTTTTGTTTCCACAAGGTAATAGCCTCATTGGCTTCCTTCAAAGACTTCTTGAGATTCCGGCGTTCTCTGGCATTATTCTTATCAATTAAGCCCCATCTTTGGAAATAATTCAGCTTCCCTTCGAGTTCTTCTTTCCTGCTTTTAGCCATCTTCTCAGCAATGTGGACTTTCTCTTCCAACCCTCTATTATCAAATGCAGCTTTCTGATACAGGCTGGTGACGTCCGCATTCTCAACCCTGAGTTCATGAACTAAAACTTCCTGCTTTCGGAATTCTTCAATTGGCACTGAGGTCCTTGGCTCCACTACCTTGGGATATAACAGAAGCTTGACAGAGAATGGCAACAGTGTGACGGCTACCCGGTGCTTTAGCCACTCAATGTAAGGAGGATAAGTCGTGGGATCAGGCCTCCCAAACTCCATCTTACCTTTCTTAACCCGAGTGTTCCAAGCTTCAGCAATAGAAAAAGACACCTGTTCGCCATCTTTGGCAAGATAAAACAAGGATTCTGCCACATCTTTTTCCAAAGGAGGTTCTTTTAATGCATATCCAAACTGTTTCAGCGCGAGGGCAGGATTGTAGTTGATTCCTCCCCTCCTTCCTACCAGAGGCACATTTGGAAAAGCTCCACAACTAATAAGAATATGTATACCTGTAACACCCTTCTACCCCACAATCAGTTTTAAAGAAATAAATCATATTATCAGAGTAAAATCCACTACCAAGGGTGTACATATTCAAAAACATCATATAATTCTCGTAGTCCTGTCCCGTAACACGGGTTGCTCAAACATCGTCAAAAGAAATCATAATCTCGCAGCGGAAACAACTTGTCATTTTAAATTCAATTAAATACTTCATAAGAAACTTATCAAATCTAGAACAACATCATCAGTATAAAATTCCAACATGAATCAAAAGAACACGAAGTTCGCAATTCATCCCAACCCGATGTTACATGACACAAAGCAGGACACCTCTAAACACTACTAATAACGATGGTAAGCGAAAACACTCCAAGGCTACATCCACTAGCATCGCGAATCTACTCTTGGTTATCTGCAAGTTACCCACATAAGAGGCAACATTTCCAAGCAGGCAGGGTGAGAAACCATAATTCATCATAGTAATGTAAAGACTTGGAAAATAAACAGAATAGGCAACAACAACATCATATCATCATCAAATATTTCGCCACACAATCACAAATACATCATAAATACAACGTCGAACAAGATGAAATGCAAGGAATGCATGTGGTACCGATTTTTCTACATGTGATGGACACTGGCCATCAACCCTCCACCAGGGAGCACAACATAACAACATATCACTTCAATCCGCACAGTGGGATTGAAGCTACCAATAGGCCGAAGCCCCAACATAGTAAAATGTCATAAAATGCAATGATGCTAATTCTCCTCATTTCATCCAAATATCAACATGTGCATTATTCATTTCATTTTTCCAGCAACATTCATCATAAAATCATGTTTTATCATCCATATATCAACAATAGCTCGACAACACGGAATCAATACGGAAAACATCACAAACCTCAAGAAACAGCAAAAACAAGACAAGCTGTAGTCCGACTCGGTCCAAGACAACAACAAAATTTTGGTAAGGCAGCAAGCTGACACGGCCGCCCGTGTCCTGTGACACGGCCCGTGTCAGGAAGTCTGAACAAAATTTCCCCAAAACGAAAAGAAAATATGCAGGGCAGTAGGCTGACACGGCCGTCCGTGCCCTGTGACACGACCCGTGTCAGGCAACCTGCTAGTAAAAATTTTTCTTCCACTCCACCCGAAAGCTGACACGGGTGCCCGTGTTGTGTGACACGACCCGTGTCAGGATGCGATAAAACCCATTTTTTCCCAAAAACGATTTTCTACGTTTTTGACTTCGATTACCCCAAAAATTAGTTTTTCCCCCACAAAAATTCGATCAAAAGACTCACCTAATACACATATATCAGCACATACCACTCAATTTCACCATATTATCATCAAATCATTCATTCTACCTCAACATTAACTATAATTATACACAATAACATGAATACTTAATCTATTCGTCACCATGTCCTAAAGAACTACAAGGAATTATGAAATCTCCCCATACCTTAGAGTAATCCGAAGCTTTTTCCTTCTTTCTTCAAGATTCCTCTAGTAATCCTCAAGCCCTAGTTCTCCTTCTTCTCTCTTCTTCAGTGCTCTTCACAAAGGATACGACAAAATGAGGAAACGATCGTTCTTTTCTTTGACTAACAAATCCCAACTTATGAACTTCCCATCCTATCCTTACTTACTTTCCAATAAGACCACCTTGCCCTTTCTCATTTTATTTTTAATAATAATAATATAAATAACACATGCTCATTTACTTTATTAAATTATTCAAAAACACTCTTATACTCCAAAATTCTCCAAAATTATCAAAAACCTCTTAATTCCTTCTAAATTAATTAAATAAATAATTAAATAATTGATTTAGATTTTTGGGTCGTTACAACTCTCCCCTACTTTAAGAATTTTCGTCCTCGAAAATTACCTGAGGTAAACAGAGTCGGATACGACTCCTTCATTTGATCTTCACGCTCCCAAGTCCAACTATCACCAGCTGGTCCGCCCCATAATACTTTCACTAAAGCAATCTCTTTACCTCGCAGTTGCTTCAATTCTTGACCATCAATCCTCAAAGGCAAAGTTTCCACTGTCAGGTTATCCCTTACCTGCACATCATCCATTTGAATCACATGCGACGGATCAGAAATATACTTACTCAACTGTGACACATGAAAGACGTCATGCAAATTTGCAAGTGACGGTGGTAAAGCCACTCGATAGGCAATCTCTCCTATCCTCTGCATAATCTGATACGGACCAACAAAGCGCGGAGTGAGCTTTCTAGACTTCAAAGCTCGTCCCACAACAGTCATCGGAGTAACTCTTAAGAACACGTGGTCTCCCTCCTGGAATTCCAGTGCTTTTCTTCTCTTATCGTGGTAACTCTTCTGACGACTCTGCGACATCTTCATTTTATCCCAAACCATTTTAATCTTCTCCGTTGTCTCTTGCACAATTTCAGGTCCAAGTACAGAACTCTCTCCTGACTCATACCAACACAATGGAGTTCGACAACGTCTACCATACATCGCCTCATATGGAGCCATCCCAATACTAGCATGAAAACTGTTATTGTATGTAAACTCAATCAACAGCAAGTGACTATCCCAAGATCCTCCTTGATCCAGCACACAAGCTCTCAACAAATCTTCTAAAGATTGGATTGTTCTTTCCGTCTGACCATCTGTCTGCGGGCGATAAGCAGAACTCATCCTCAACTTAGTACCCAAGGCATCCTGTAGACTCTTCCAAAACCTTGACGTAAACCGCGGATCTCTATCCGATACAATACTCGAAGGCGTTCCATGCAACTTCACAATCTCATCAATATAAATCTCAGCTAACTTCTGCATAGAATAATTAATCCTCATTGGCAAGAAATGCGCCGACTTAGTTAACCTATCCACAATCACCCATATCGGGTAATTACCTCTTGCAGTCTTCGGTAACCCAGTCACAAAATCCATGGAAATGCTATCCCATTTCCATTCAGGAACATTCAACGGCTGCATCATACCTGAAGGCTTCTGATGTTCAATCTTGGACTTCTGACAAGTTAAACATGCATACACAAATTCAGCAATATCTCTTTTCATATCTGGCCACCAAAACAATCTACGCAGGTCTTGATACATCTTCATAGCACCATGATGAATACTCAATCGACTTCTATGTCCTTCCTCTAAAATACTCTTTTTGATTCTAGAAATATCCGGAATACATACTCTATCTCGAAATCTCAAAACTCCATCTTCATCAATTCGGAACTCGCCTCCATTACCTTGATTAATCTTCATTAACTGGTCCACTAATTTCAAATCAGATTTCTGACCTTCTCGAATTTCCTCCAAAATTCCACTAGTCAGCTTCAGCATGCCTAATTTCACACTATCAGCGGTCGTCTCACACAACAAACTCATGTCTCTTAATTGCTCAATCATTTCAAGTTCTCTCACCATAAGCATCGAAATATGTAATGACTTCCTACTCAAAGCATCAGCCGCCACGTTTGCTTTACCGGGATGATAATTCAAATTTAACTCAAAATCCTTTAACAATTCTAGCCACCCTCTCTGCCTCATGTTTAACTCTTTCTGATCGAACAAGTATTTCAAACTTTTATGATCACTGAATACCTCAAATTTCGAACCAAAAAGATAATGCCTCCAAATCTTCAGCACAAATACTACAGCAGCCAACTCTAAGTCGTGTGTAGGGTAATTCCTCTCATGGACTCTTAACTGCCTAGAAGCATAAGCGACCACTTTACCATTTTGCATCAAAACTCCACCAAGGCCCATCTTTGAAGCATCACAATAAACCACAAAGGACTCATTCGGGTTTGGCAAAACCAACACCGGAGCAGTTGTCAACTTTTTCTTTAGTTCCACAAAACTTTCTTCACAAGCGACATCCCATACGTACGCTTGTCCCTTGCGAGTCAATTGCGTCAACGGCAAAGCCAACTTAGAAAACCCTGCAATGAATTTACGATAATAACCAGCCAATCCAAGAAAACTACGAATCTCCGTAGCAGACTTCGGAGTCTCCAACTGCAAAACCGCATCAATCTTTGATGGATCCACAGAAATTCCACCACTTGAAATCACATGGCCTAGGAAACTCGCTTCCTTCAACCAGAACTCACACTTTGACAACTTAGCATACAATTTCTTTTCCCTCAACACTTGTAACACAATCTTCAAATGTTCCGCATGTTCTTCTTCTGATTTAGAATATACCAAGATGTCATCTATGAAAACTACCACGAACTTATCAAGATATTCATGAAAGATCCTGTTCATATACTTCATGAACACACCAGGCGCGTTAGAAACTCCAAACGACATCACCGTATATTCATAATGACCATACCTCGTTCTGAAAGCTGTTTTCGGAATGTCATCAGCCTTAACTCTAATCTGATGATAACCAGACCTCAGATCAATCTTACTGAACACACAAGCACCTACGAGTTGATCCATTAAATCGTCAATTCTCGGAAGCGGATACTTATTCTTGATGGTCATCTTATTCAATTGCCGATAATCGACACACAATCTCATACTACCATCTTTCTTCTTAACAAGCAACACCGGAGCACCCCACGGAGAAACACTAGGACGAATAAACTTCTTTTCTAACAATTCTTCTAGTTGTTTCTTCAACTCACTCAATTATGAAGCAGACATCCGATAAGGGGCCATTGACACCAGACTCGTACCTGGTATTAAATCCACAACAAACTCAATTTCACGTTCCGGAGGTAAGTCACTTATATCCTCAGGAAACACATCTTGAAACTCACAAACCACAGGCAACTCAGCACTGTCGGCTCCACCATCAACTTGCAACGATGCAAACACTGCGAACATCAACGCTTCATCTAATAAAAGTTCATCCACTTTCTTAGCAGATAAGAACATCAGTTCACCATCCTCACCTAACTCTGGAAATTCACAGTCTTACTATAACAATTAATATGAACGTAGTTGAACTCCAACCAGTTCATACCAAGGATAACATCGATTTGGTGCAAAGGTAAGCACACCAAGTCCATCACAAAATCCTTCTCAAATATTGTCAAAGGGCACTTCAAACAAACAAGCATGGTAGTCACCGAACCATTAGCCGGAGTCTCTACTATCATACTACCATTCATGTTAGACAAATTCAAACCCAATCTAGTAGCACTCTCAAGAGAGATAAATGAATGCGTAGCTCCCATATCAATAATAGCAATCAATTCAACATTGTTAATAAAACAAGTACCTCGAATCAAGTTGTCCTTCTTGGGAACTTCCGAGCTAGCCAAAGCAAACACTCTTCCGGTAGTCTGGGCAGCAGTAGCAGTCTCCTTTGGTTTCTGGAATTGAGTACTCATATGCCCCTGTTCGCCACAATTGAAATAGGTCGGACCCTCATTCGGACAATCACCAATTCTATGCCCAGTCTTGCCACAATGGTAACATCTCAGAACTTTGTTAGTACACACATCAGCTTTGTGACCTGGCTCTCCACACTTATAGCACTTAGTAGGTGCATTAGCGGCTCCCCTACTTGACTTCTTCTCATCTGGTACCTTCTGCTTCCCTTTATCACCTGGGGTCGCATAAGGCTTTCCTATAAACTGGCCCTTATCTTTCTTTTCACTTAGCTTCTTGTAGTGAGCAGATCGAGCTCGACTATCTTCATCATAGATTCTACTCTTATCCACCAGTTCCGTATACCTACGAATCTGTTGGCATCCGATCCCTTGCTTAATCTATGGTCTCAGACCATTCTCAAACTTGAGACACTTAGGAAGTTCAGCATCTGCACGGTTGTAATGAGGACAAAACTTCACAAGCCTCTCAAATTTGGCAGCATATTCCGCCACAGTCATATTCCCTTGCTTCAATTCAATGAATTCCACTTCCATCTTACCACAAGCATCTTTAGGAAAATACTTGCCCAGAAATTCTTGTTTGAACACATTCCAAGTCACCGCAGTGCCAACATCTTCCAACCTCTGACGGGTGTTATCCCACCAGTCCTAGGCCTCCTCTTCCAGCATATGCATTCCGAACTGCACTTGCTGTGTATCAGAGCACCCCATCACTCTAAAAATCTTCTCAATCTCCTTGATCCACTTTTGTGCGCTCGCCGGGTCATGAGTTCCTTCAAACTTCGGTGGGTTATTCCTCTGAAACTTCTCCAACGCACGAAACTCATCAGGAGCATGGTTCCGAGCAAGAGCTGCAATAGCATCAGCAAGAGCGCACGTGTTGTTCCCAGCCATTTTGTACAACACTCACCACGTCAGAAAAACAAATAATTGTTAACAAGTAACGACTGACAACAGACTGACTACACAAAACTTGGCCGGACAGACCGACCTGCTCTGATACCACTAATGTAACACCCTTCTACCCCACAATCAGTTTTAAAGAAATAAATCATATTATCAGAGTAAAATCCATAACCAAGGGTGTACATATTCAAAAACATCATATAATTCTCGTAGTCCTGTCCCGTAACACGGGTTGCTCAAACATCGTCAAAAGAAATCATAATCTCGCAGCGGAATCAACTTGTCATTTTAAATTCAATTAAACACTTCATAAGAAACTTATCCAATCTAGAACAACATCATTAGTATAAAATTCCAACATGAATCTAAAGAACACGAAGTTTGCAATTCATCCCAACCCGATGTTACATGACACAGAGCAGGACACCTCTAAACACTACTAATAACGACGGTAAGCGAAAACACTCCAAGGCTACATCCACCAGCATCGCGAATCTACTCTTGGTTATCTCTAAGTTACCCACATAAGAGGCAACATTTCCAAGCAGGCAGGGTGAGAAACCATAATTCATCATAGTAATATAAAGACTTGGAAAATAAACAGAATAGGCAACAACAGCATCATATCATCATCAAATCTTTCGCCACACAATCACAAATACATCATAAATGCAACGTCGAACAAGATGAAATGCAAGGAATGCATGTGGTACCGATTTTTCTCCATGTGATGGACACTAGCCATCAACCCTCCACCAGGGAGCACAACATAACAACATATCACTTCAATCCGCACAGTGGGATTGAAGCTACCAATAGGCCGAAGCCCCAACATAGTAAAATGCCATGAAATGCAATGATGCTAATTCTCCTCATTTCATCCAAATATCAACATGTGCATCATTCATTTCATTTTTCAGCAACATTCATCATAAAATCATGTTTTATCATCCATATATCAACAACAGCTCGACAACATGGAATCAATACAGAAAACATCACAAACCTCAAGAAATAGAAAAAACAAGACAAGCGGTAGTCCGACTCGGTCCAAGACAACAACAAAATTTTGGTAAGGCAGCAAGCTGACACGGCCGCCCGTGTCCTGTGACACGGCCCGTGTCAGGAAGTCTGAACAAAATTTCCACAAAACAAAAAGAAAATATGCAGGGCAGTAGGCTGACACGGCCACCCGTGTCCTGTGCCACGGCCCGTGTCAGGCAACCTGCTAGTAAAAATTTTCCTTCCACTCCACCCGAAAGCTGACACGGGTGCCCGTGTTGTGTGACACGGCCCGTGTCAGGATGCGATAAAACCCACTTTTTCCAAAAATGATTTTCTGCGTTTTTGACTTTGATTACCCCAAAAATCAGTTTTTCCCCCACGAAAATTCGATCAAAAGACTCACCTAATACACATATATCAACACATATCACTCAATTTCACCATATTATCATCAAATAATTCATTCTACATCAACACTCACTATAATTATACACAATAACATGAATACCTAATCTATTCCTCACCATGTCCTAAAGAACTACAAGGAATTATGAAATCTCCCCATACCTTAGAGTAATCCGAAGCTTTTTCCTTCTTTCTTCAAGATTCCTCTAGTAATCCTCAAGCCCTAGTTCTCCTTCTTCTCTCTTCTTCAGTGCTCTTCACAAAGGATACGACAAAATGAGGAAACGGTCGTTCTTTTCTTTGACTAACAAATCCCAACTTATGAACTTCCCATCCTATCCTTATTTACTTTCCAATAAGACCACCTTGCCCTTTATCATTTTATTTTTAATAATAATAATAATATAAATAACACATGCTCATTTACTTTATTAAATTATTCAAAAACACTCTTATACTCCAAAATTCTCCAAAATTATCAAAAACCTGTTAATTCCTTCTAAATTAATTAAATAAATAATTAAATAATCGATTTAGATTTTTGGGTCGTTACAATACCCACCATATATTTCCGATGCCACCAGACTATATCTTCAGCCGTCAAACCCATCAGCCTCTTGGAGCACTTAACAGTTCCTCGGAGGTCCACAAAAGCTCCTGTCTTTGGAAAATGTCTATAAAACCAAGCATGGAATAAGGGATCACAGCATACTACCAATCTTCCTCATTTTTTCTCATTCTTGTAATGCACAGAATGGTATACATCGCCCAACAAAGTTGGGATTGGATTCTTCTTGACAAAGACACTGATTGCATCCATATCAATAAATCCAACTATATTCAGAAATAGACAAATTCCGTACACACAAAGAGCTAAGATTGCATTACAGGTAAACAAATCACCATTAGCAAAACTCTTCTTTGCTTCTTCAATCAGAAAGTTTAGATGGAACCCTTTGCAGCCCTCCTTTTCCTTAACATTATGTTTAACCACAGATACCCTTAAACGAATAGCCTCTACAATGACATTGTCGGGAATAGCCTTCTTCGAACTGTAGTGAGGAGGAGTATCCTTGACAGAAATCTTCAGAATATCAGAGAACTCTTCCAAGGTAGGTACCAGCAGATAAGCATTGAATGTGAAGCAACGCAACTGAGGGTCATAAAACTGCAAGAGAGTGTGCAGAGTATCATACTGATCTGGAGTAAGAAGGCTCACATAACTCAAGATGTTCCCAAACCTCTTTCTGAAACTATCCAGCTGATTACCGTTCATCAAATCTGCCAATTCTTTGATCTGTCCTACTTTAGGCTTCAGAAACCAGTAATGCACGTTATTCTTTCTCGGAGGACCTTCCATCTGAAATAGAGAAAATACCCACCAGAATTGGAAACAATACTGAGACCTGGGAAAGAAAAAACATAAAATGTTAATGATGTATGCAATGAGATGCAGCTAGGCATGTGATCAGAGCCAGAATCTGCAGTGTCGGTGCAATAACTGTGAGAAAGCCAAGTGTCTGTGTAGCATCATATCAAGAATATCAGACCCAAACACCAGTAAATAACTAGATCCAGAATACCATAACAAAGTACCCAAATCACTGATCATATGAAAACCACACAAAAGGGTTCGTAGAAGGTCAAGGTTACCTGCAAACCTATAAACAACCCCCCATCTCACATGTATGTTCTAAAAGGTAGGATCCTCAGATTTGGATCCCGGAATGAGAAGCAATAGCACATTCAGCCCGTAGGATACAATGCTATCGCTAAACAAAGAGATCGTCATCTGATTCACCACAAAATAAAGGCCATCCTATGCAAGTTCCAAAGTGGGCCCTCGGGTGCGAATGCGTTTGCCATAGAATGTGGTCTGCCACTATCACCACTAAATAGGGATGTTTCCACTAAGGTCCTCAATGATCGGTCACCAGATGCATGTAACTCTCAAAGTCATACCCTGAATGAGGAAAACCCTCAAAGCAAGATAATCCTAAGAAAGTCGCACTCTGGCTGTGGAACTCACAACAACTCCCGTGGCTAAATACCATGAGAGCCATGTGACTGTCCACTCTAAGTCCTAAAGTACACTCGAGCCTGGGTAATGGGCTCATCTCACAGTAATAATCCCATCCCACCAAAGGAAACTAGACACTCTAGAATATATAATGCATGATATAAATGAAATGCAATAAAGGCGGTAAAGTAAAGCGATAAAGCTGTAAATAAAAGCAGTAAAGCTAAACTAAAGCAAACACAAATCAAACACCCAAAAAGCAAAACCAAGCAAGCGCTAGGAGAGACTCGCATCGGGGAGGGACCAACAAGAGGTCAACGTCCCCAGCAGAGTCGCCAGCTGTTGCTCCCGGGATTTTCATCCAGGTACAAACGCGAAGGTGGCACAAAAGAAAGAAAGAGAGTCGCCAGCCAGGCATTTTTATCCCAAAGAAAGGGAAAGGTAATGATGCACAAACCCGGGAGAAAGGAAAGGACAAGGTCTCGTGAACCAAAGAGAAAGGGTAAGGGAGTCGGTTACGTGAAGGGAAGGTTATCGTACCCCTTCACGTCCGTCGTACTCGACGAGATCCACGCTTGAAGTACTGCTCAAAGGGTGATAGAAAAGATGCTGGAAAAGGAATGGAAAGTGAACGAGAAACAAATGTAGGGAAAATAAAAGAAGTGCTCGAATGGGCCCAACCCCACTGCCTACGTATGTCATTGGGAACATGAGAATCAGAGCGACGTAGTTGCCCTGACTAAGGGAAAACTGTTTGTGTTTTTTAGGGAACGACTAATGTTCTAACTCAAGTGTTGTAGGCTCGCTGAATTAAGTGCGTTACCGTATTGCAAGAGAATGAGGAGAAGCACGCTCGTACATTGAGAGTGAGTGAGATAAGAAGAGAATTCACAAAGGAAAGACATTTTTGTTTGTTTGAGGTTTTTTAGAAGTTTTTTATTTGAAGTGTTTTGCATAGGTAAGTGTACCTAAGTCTTTTCTAATGGAATGTGCATCTCATGCATCATTCCAAAATGAAATGATGATGAAGTACACTAAGCATGAGGAAGATCCTCAAACTTACTTCCAAAGTTAAAGGCTTAAGTACACTAGCCTATTCCCTTTATTAAATGTTTTTGTTGTTTTTAAATGAAGAAGTGTTTTTTAGTTTGTTTGTGAAATCACTTCATGTTAAAGACTTGTACATCATGATAAAAAACCTACAACACATTCCAAGATGGAATGTATGCAAGCCCCCCCATGGAATAAGGCTCATGACACATGAAGATGTTTCAACCTTTATTAGGTGTTTTGAACTTGTTTTGAGATGAGATAAGAGAGACCCAAAAGAAACAAAGGTAAAGAATAAAGGGGACTAAAACTCACCCTAATGTTATCATGCTTGGATGTTCGTATTGGTTTAGCGTGGTTTAGAAGCCTAAGTCTAAAAGAAGATAGAAGAAGAGAGCAAGAGGTAACATAACTCACTTCTAAGATAGAAGATGAGTTATGAACCAAGAGGGAGAAGAAAGAAGTTGAATAAAGAAAGCATTGAAATGCTTTGCACAAACACAAAAGAGAAACCATTAAAGAGATGAGGGAAGAAAGTGTGTGTGGAAGCATATCCACACACTCAAATTACCATTAAAGTTTAGCTAAACAATTGAATATGAAAGCATAAGTGAAAGAAGGAAGACAATTAAGCATCAAACTACTTATGAAATGAACTTATGAATCCAACAAAGCCTAAACCTAAAAGGAAAGGACTCTAAGTGTCCAAGGACTTATAAAGTCAGTAGCTATGTCTAATGAAGTTCTAATAGGATTAAGGTACCTAATGGGATCAAACTATGTCAAGAAAGATGCCAAAGATTCACACAAGTTCAAGTTATGAAGCAAAGATGAAGTATGAATGTGTATGGCATACAACCATGAATGAATGCATGAAAAAAAAGTCAAAGTCAGAAGTGAATGACATATTAGAGTGCATATGAATGTCAATATATGACATACAAAGCATGAGTGAAATGATTTAAGAAGATGAAGCAAGTAGAAGCAAACAATGTTCAAGTTCAAGTATGAAAAGAAGAAACTTGTAACACAAGTCAAAGTTGCAAAGAACATGAAAATAAATGCAAATGGATGCAAGTCATAATCAAACATCATATTTGAATGTCTTATAATGCCTATGAATGAGCATAAAAATCATGAGAATGGATGTTCAAGTAGAAGAAGTTAGATGAAGAAGAAGTGAGAAGAAGAGAAACAAGTTCACATAAAGAAAGAAGTAACTTAGAACACAAGTCAAAGTTGAAACTCAAAGATGGATGAACATGGATTATAGGTCAGTACCAAATGACATTTAAGGTGCAATTAAAATTTAAGAATTAATCATATCATAAGCATATGCAAGTCACTTTGAAACTAGTTGAGAAAAGGGATGCAAATCTAAGTCAAACATAAAGAAGTATGCAAGATGATTGACATGTGAATGTAGGAGATGATTATAGGTCAGTAGGATACTCAGTATGAAATGAAAATGAGATACATGAATAGGCATTGATGATTCACAAACAAGTCATGTTAAACATTAGAAGAGAAAAGAAGCAAGTTTGGGTCAAACATTTCAAGTAAGGATGCATTTAGGAACACAAACACAAACCAAACACAAACAAAATTCAAATGACCTATAACTCTACACAAATGACCTATAATGTTCTAAGGAAGGCCTATAAAATGTACACACAAGTTCTCATAGGATGGCACAAGTGCCTCCTAACAATTAGGGTTTAGAAGTTGAACAAAAGATCACATAATGCTATCTATACTAACAAGCAAGGAAAAAATAGAAATGAACTTGTAAAAATTATGAAATTTAAGTGCAAAGCACCTAAGTCAGAATCTAAACATGTATGAAAAGCTCACACAAGGATTCAAAAAGGAAACTGTTTAAATGAGGGTTCAAAGTCACCATGAAGCAAAAATGAGGGTCCTAAGTCAGAATCTAAACATGTATGAAAAGCTCACACAAAGATGATCATCAAAATGCATGATAAAATGACTTTAAAAATATGAGAAATCTGTTTTTTGACACTTAAAGATGTTATTCAAACATGGAAAAAATATTCGATGCAAAAATGTTCTAGAACTATGCAAAAGAAATTGGACAATGCACAAGTATCATGAAGAAAGTCATTTAAAAAGAAAATAAAAGGAAATTATAAAAATATGAACAAAAAGTATTAAAATCAGAATTAAAAAAATGGAAAATTATTTTAATGTGTCTTGATGTCATATGAATTTATTTGGAATTTTTAGAATGAAATTAGTATTTTTAAAAGAATAAAATCAAAACTATATAAAAAGAAATTAAAATAAATGAAGAAAACAAGAGAGAGGGTGCAACACCAGCAATTCTGTAGTTCAAAATAGGATTGGGCTCAAGAAAAATGGTGCGAATAGCAATCTGATCCAAATCCAATAACATGCGCTCAGAACATGGTAATAGCATAGGCACTCAGTCAAACATTGACTCCATCAGAGCCACACGTTCAAGCCAACAAGATCAATCAAAAAAATTAATCAAATCCAACGCATCATAAGCCACGCACATGGTAATAATCATACATGCACACACATGCAACCAGTCAAAGTCAACAATTCATAGAGAGAGTCACGTGAGGAGCATCATCCTCATTTATGCGCTGAAAAGTTTCTAGCCCTAAGATTGAAAAGATCTAACGACTGTGCTATAATCTGGTTCTAAAACTCTAGCTGAACCTCACCGGCCAGAGAAGGACCTCCGGTCATCTTCTCCGTCCACCTCGGATGACTGCAAGTGTTCACATGTTCCAAAAATCAACGAAACACATATCAAAATGAAGCTAAGCTCATGCACATCACGAATCTAGCAATGAAATTCACACAGCATGCATGTATAGAGAGAGTCGAGCACAAACATTTTGCCCTAGCATTTGAATCTAAGCACTTAAGGTGCCTATCACTAGCCAGATCAGTCACATTGCTTCTGTTAAGCTATAATCAACAGAAAACAAACTTAAAATCAGTGAATTAGTGCAAGAAAAGTTGAGAAATAATGAACCTGACACTTGAAGAAATCTTGAATCAGAAGAAAACCAGAGGTGATCTTTGAGTTCTTGAGCTTGAATGGAGAAAAATAAATGCTACTGAAAGCTTGAATCCTTGCAAAATCAGTGAAGTAAACTTGAGAATGGTGAAGATTTAAGCTATTCTTCAATCCACCACTGCTTTGAGATTGATGAATGATGAATATTGAAGTACAAATGTGAAGAACTCGTGGCAAAAGAGAGAGAGAGAATTCAGAGAGAACTCTTGAGAGCTTTGAGGTGTGAGAGTGAAAAATGAAGTGTTCTCTCCCGAATTATGTTAGGATTTGATACTTATATCTTGAGTTAAGGGTTAACCATCTCAGTTAATAGTTAGAACCATGGTTAGTTGAGGTGTCTGAAGTAATGAGAGTGTACTGAGTAATTTTGAAAATGAGAGGGAAGAGAAGTTCGTGTGTGTTGTGATCATGTGTAGGGAAGCTCACAACATGTTATGGTATTGATGTTGAACCAATGGTGGTGATGATGAGAATGTATGATACTGATGTATCACTGACTTGTCTCACAAGTTTGTTCTTTTCCTCTTTCATGTATGAAGCAGGTTATGTACATGTATGACATGTGGGATGTTGGTTCAAATGAAGTAAACAAAAGCATAGAAGTGTTGGTGATAACCTGAACCAAAAACAATGCACGAAGCCTCCAACAAAAATCAGTCAATGCATCAATGGAAACATGGATATTTGCAGATGAATTTCTCTAAGCATGGTGCATGAAATGGGAAGCTTTTGGATGTTATGGAAAGAGGACATGTAATAGAACAAGTTTGAAGTTGGAATCAAAATGATTGGGAGCTTGGAAAGTGGTGGAAAATGACTTGAAACACAAGCAAACAAACTGACTTATGGGCGAGGCAAGTTGTGACAATGCATGGCAACATGGCCTATGGAAATTTCAGAGTGAAACATCTCTCTTTGAACCCTCATATGACCTTCATAACTTGTTCAGATGAGAAAGTGCCCAACATCAAAGTTAAAGAGGACATGGAGATGAACAACTTTGATGTTCAACAATTTTTCATTTGAAGCATTCTTGATTGAGAAAAATATCTTGACATTTGGCACACCAGGTGTTTGATGAAATTATGGTCTGGAGGCCTGAACTTGCCTTTCCATGACTTGGAATTTGCCTTGATTTTGCTTCACTTTGATTGATCATAATTTCCTCAATTTTGATCCAATGGAAGAGTTCTTGGTATGGATTTGAAGATTGGAATATGATCTTTGATTGGCTCAACTTAGGCCTGAAGTTTGAAACCTTTTACCATGGAGAAATAATGCCTTGAAGTAGAGTGCAAAATGGTCCAAACTTGCCATTTTTAGAAACCCTAAGTTTCTAAATTTGACAACTTTGTACAATTCTTGGTTTTTCATGAATCTCTTGACATTTCTTGATCAAATCTTGTCCAATGAACATATGTGACTTGAATTTCATGGATTTGACCTTAAAAAGTCAGGAGTTGACTTTTTCCTTTGCAGAGTTGACTTTTCCCCAAATTTCTTGATTCTCAAGCAACTGATCAATTGAACCTCTTCTGAAATGAGCCAATGGGCAATCTTCCATCCTTAGGTTCTTGATATCATATAGAAAACATTGAGATCAAGTTTAAACCAAAATTTCATTAGGAGACTTCTTGAAACCAAACCCCTAATTTTGATTACCTTTGTTAGGAGATGATGAACTGCCCAATCTTCTTGATGAATTCCCATCTTCCAATGACTTGTGGGATCAAATGGGATGTCATCTAATATAGGAGACCCTTGAGGCTTGTTGGGAGACCCTTGGCTCTAACTCTCTTGCTTTGGATGATCAATACTCTGAAATCAACTGATCACATGCCCTAATGCAACATGTATGAGGTATGAGATGAAATGAGATGTAAATGCAATGCAATGAAAGTATATGCTAAATGATATGAAAAAATGAGAGGGCAAATTTTGGGGTATTACGCTCCTGAGCACCTTACAATCTTCATTTGAATGCCCCTGTGCCCTAGCATGGTAGTCACAACGGGCGTCGATATCAAAACCTAGTGGATATAGAAACGACACTGGCTTCAAATCCTTTGGAACTATTAATCCACCTTCAATCAAATCTAGCAGTATTTGATTGTACGACATTGGCAACTGAGTGAAATTCCTCTCTGGCTTCCTTGGTCTTTGTCGGGCGTGCTGACGCAGCTGATGGCGATATGATCGTTGACTCTGAGGAGGTCTCTGATTTGCAGAAGAATATTGTCCTTGATATGAAGACCCATAAGATTGTTGACTCTGAACAGTTGATATGTCTGAACACCGAGAACGAGGTGGTGAATATTCCTGAATGGAACTAGTTTCTTCCTCGAATTCTTCCTGAGAATTGACAACTGATACACTTTCATTAGCTTGGAAGTTCGAGATGCCTTGGAGCTTTCCACACTTGAGCAGGCTCTCGATACGTTCTCCCACCATCACCAGGTCAAAAAATTTTACTGCCCCATTGACAATCATCTTTTCTAGGTACGGACCTTGCAAAGTGTCCATAAACAGATCGACTAATTCTTTTTCCGAAATTGGCGATTGAACGCGTCGGCTAACTCTCTCCATCTCTGAGCATACTCTCAGAATGATTCGTTATCTGCTTGAGACAAGTCTTGCAAATGCATTTGGCTGGGAGCCATGTCAAGATTATAGGTTTATTGCTTTACAAAGGTGTTAGCTAGGTCTATCCATGATTGGATGCTACCACTTTGCAACTGCATATACTAACTCAACGACGCCCCACTCAGACTGTCTTGGAAACAGTGAATCATGAGCTTATCATTGTGGGCATGTGAAGTCATTCTTCGGTAAAACATCACCAAATGTAGCTTTGGGCTGCTATCCCCTTTGTATTGCTTAAACTTTGGCATCTTAAACTTTGGAGGCATTACAAGGCCAGGTACCAGACACATGCTCGAAGCATTCAAATCCAGAGTATCACGCCTCTCCAGGGCTTTAAGCTTTTCCTCCAATACACGGTATTTTCCATCATCAACAGCCCTTGTATCCTTAGGTTTCATCTTTGGAACTACCCTTTGGAAACCTGGCACAGAGAAGGCAAAACTCTGATAGTCCGTGGCATCAAGAGAAGAAGAATGTCCGTCTCGGACGAGAATATGCTCTTGTATAACAGGATCCTCAACAGGGATTCGCACCGGCTGAGCTTGGGCAACATTGTTCACCAGAGGTGGAATGACATTCCCAATAACTAAAGTCCTATGAACATTGGCCTCTCCCCTAGTCATGACTATCATAGCCTCCACAAGTTGGTCCAACTGACTCTTCATTAGCTCAACATCGGCCCGTGTCACAAACTGGTTCTGCTCCCCTGAGTTCATGATGATCTTCCCAAAAGCTGATTCAAATCCAATACAAAAGTCAGGAAATCAAACTACAATTTAGATAAAGGATGGATGAGCTCACTGGTCAGGCCGGAGAAAGACATGCAAAATTATGCAAGATGCAAATGCAATGAATAGAATGCAACAGACATGGGATCAAAGCTTCCACATATTCTGAATAATTGTTGTATTGATGACTGGATAAGTTCACAATTCTGCTCTGAAGAAAACCAGAATACCAGGCTGATAAGTCCACACTGATAGGAAAACCAGAATACCAGGTATGTTGAAGGTCAAGGTTACCTACAAACCTGTAAACAACCCACCCCTCTTACATGTTGGTACTAAAAAACGGGATCATCGGTCTCGGATTCTCGATTTGAGAAGCAATAATACATTCATCCCTCGGGGTAAAATACTATCGCCAAACAAAGATGTCGTCCACTGATTCCCCCAAAAATAAGGTCATCCTATGCAAGTTCCCAGCATTGGGTCCTCGGATCGACAAGTGTAATGGGTTTGCCATTTCTGGTCTGCCATTATCACATGTCGGGAGGAGAGGCGTTGCTGAGTCCTCGAAGAAACGGTCGCCAGAGTTGACAACTCTCTAGATCAATATTCTGAAATGTACAAGACACGCACGTCAGAATATCTCCCAAGATAGCCTCGTCTGGATGTGAATTTATTGAACACCAAACACACCAAGACGGCGCGTAGGTCCCACTACTTTCCACTCTAGTCCTAAGTGTATGCTCAAGCCTGTGTATTGGGCTTATCTCTCAAAGAATCCCAACCTGCCAAACAGAAACCAGCATAGCACAGTACAGTCCAGCATAATAATGAAATGCAATGCAATAAATGCGGTAAAAACAGTAATACAGTAAAATAGTAATACATTAATACAGTAATGTACAACAAAACAAAGCACCATAACAAACACCCAATGAAAATAAACAGACAAGCGCTAGAATTGACTCACATAGGGGATGGACCAGCAAGAGGTCAACCTGTCCCCAGCAGAGTCGCCAGCTGTCGCTTCTGGGATTTTCATCCAAGTACAAATGCGAAAGTGGCGCAGAAACAAAGTCTCTAACAATGTGTATTTATCCCAAGAGAGGGAAAGGAAACACTGCGTAAACCTGAGGGAAAGGAAAAGAACATGGTCTCACGTTCAAGAGAAACAAGTAAGGGAGTTGGTTACGCGAGGGGAAGGTATTAGCACCCCCACGAGTCCATCGTACTCGATGGGATCCACGCTTGTTGTCTCGATCAAAGGGTGCCATCATCTGGAGCTCCACTGCTACTGGAAACGAGAAAGAATGGGAGCAGAGAAGAGCGAAGAAACGGGGGAGAAAAGAAAAAGAATTGACTCGATAGGACATCACCGTCCTATGCCTACGTATTCCCTCGTGCAATAGGGAAGTCAGAGTCAACGTAGTTTGGACACGAACTAGGGGGGAGGTTGCTCGCCAAGACATCGCCGTCTTGTGCCTATGTATCCTCAATCGGACCAGAAGGAGGAACTCAGAGCAGTTGTAGTTCGACCTACGGGTCGGTTGAGAGACAAAAGGGATAATGAAAGAGGTTGTGCTCGGAGAGATCTCGCACGATCTCCTGCCTACATATCTCGCTCGCACGCGAGAATCAGAGCGACGTAGTTCCCCTCACTAGGGATGAATTTGCTTTGTTTGCATTTTTTAAATGGAGTACGCCAACGTTCACGTTCTAGCAGTTAGGTGTCGTAGCTCATTGTACGGAGTCTTAGGCATTTACCTGTTTGCGGTAGAACGGAAGTGACGCATCCTTTAAGGATGGAGTGAAGGAGGTGAGAAAAGAATCGTTGTTTGTTTTTTATTTTTTAGACAGAAGTGGATTGAAGTTACTTCGTAACTTGCATTGTACCGAAGTCTATGATGTAGGAACGAATGCTTAGCAAATCGTTCCAAAATGGAACGTCCACTAAACACTCTAGAAAAATGAGAGGAAACCCCTCATTCCTCACTTCCCACATGCGAGGCTCATGCGCAATACGTGTTAACTTTATTAAGTGTTTTTTGAAGTGTTATGAGATGAGAAGAGAAGACCCAAGGGGAAAAGAAAAATTCTAAGGGAAAACTAAATTGCTCCTAATGTTGTCATGCAAGGTGGCCCTATAGTTGAGTTTGAAAGGGGAAACATCTACCTAAGTTAGCATGCAAAGGTAAGCCTAATGCTAATCCTACTCCAAGCTTAATCGAAAATTAAGTTGGACTAGGTAGCTCTAAGGGAATGAATCCAAGAATTAAACAAGTCTTGAGATTCAAGAGAAGAGAAAGAGTGAAAGAGATGAAGAAGAAAAGGCGAATAAAACAAACAACCAGCATCTACAACAGCGCCTCTGCACCTGCACAGCAGTTAAAGATAGCACACAAGCAAGACAACTTTCAACAGCACACACATTCAACACAAAATAGGTGTAAAAGGCAGTAGCAACACATACAACATCACATATGCACATAGACAGTAGTAGAAATAAGGCAGCATGCAATACATTTGAAGATGATTCACTCATGACATAATGAGCAAACATCAAACATTATACACTCTTTGATCAATCATGATCACAATCACGCCACACACCATAGTAAGCAATGCTTGAAAACATCATGGAAGAATACACCATATCATGAAAGAATGCACAACATTTAGCACATGAACAAGTCCAATCAAATATGCATTACATGAGGTTAGATGCAAGCACACATATACATCGCAATAACTCCAGCAACACCAACAATAATTCAAAATTAACATGCTCAAGGAGTGTGTGCAAAGTATTCGTCACATTAAGAAAACATCAATGCAAACATGAACATTTAACAATGAGAACTCAAAGATCGCGTGTTGAAGAATCATGTCCATGCAAGGATATGGGGTGAGACAGGTCAAGAATAATCCATAAATCATCAACATATTAATCCATGAAGTTTAGACATGCAAAGGACCTCAAACATGCAAGAAAATGCAAGAAAATCTCATTATGCGGCAGTGGTAACCGGTTAGCAGTTATGCTGTAACCGGTTACACAGTTCAAAACAGCCAGAAATTACGCAAAAAACAATATGTTAACCGGTTACAACATAACTGCTAACCGGTTACACAGCAACATAATTCAAAAAAACAGCTCCAAAATCACTTTTCAGCAGCAAATGACTTATTCAAACAACTCCAATGATCATGTAATCACTTATGCACGAAAATTACGTTCAAACACAGTATTCAAACATCATTTAGATGCAATAATCATCAACATTAAGAATCAAAATCAAGCACATGGATCAAAACCAACAACAACCAAAGATCTACATTGAATAAGTTGTAAATAAGCTAAAACAAGTATATAAATATCTGAAATTAACCAACCTATAAAGCTGAGACTTGCTTTGGTAATTGCTGAAAATGAAAATTGATGGATCCAAGCAAGAAAACCAGAGATCTATGAAGCTTTATCAAGAACACTTGAAGATCCAAGCAAGAAAACTTCAAATAAGCAAAAGCTCCTTCAAAAGTGATTCCAACGTCTTAATCCAAGATCTAAACCAGTAGCTACTGCAGAATTGAACCAAGAATGATGATGTGATGGAAGCTTAGCTCAAGAATTCACAAATTCCATTGAAGAATTTGTGAATCTATAAATATGGAGCTTTGGTGAAAGGTTGAAGATGAAGATGGAGGATGAAAAAGTGAGAGAGAATTGAGAGCAAATTCTAAAAAATGAGGGTGAAAAATGATCTAGCTCCCTTTTGGTTTGGAATGAATTGATTTAAATAACCCCTAGGTTAAGAGTTAAATTTGGGTTTGGAGTGAGGTTTAGTGGGTGGAAATTGGGGTGAAAAATGAATTAGGAAAGGAAATGAGGAATTATAATGGAAAATGTTGGGAGGAGTTTGAATTTTGGGTGGAAAATAATGAAAATATCAGTTCTAGATCCTTCCCATACGTGAACAAGCCAAGCACATGATCACAAATGATGAAAACAGAATTTTCCAAATTTTGCCCAGAGTAACTGGTTACAGCATATCTACTAACCGGTTATTCAGTTCAAAAACTGAAGAAATGCGCAGAAAAACCAAAGGGTAACCAGTTATCAGATACGCTGTAACCGGTTACACAGTGCAAATTTTGGCGCCTTTTGGAGGGAAACTTGGAAAAGTGACTTCTGACAGTTGTTTTGAAACTATTAAGCCTCTGAAACCCAAAACTTGGCATTGCTACTGAGTAACACTTGGAATGAAACACAAATTCTTGCTGACACCTCAGAATATCCTGCTAAATTAATAATGCTTGATACCGGATCGCTTGACCAGAAAATGACTGTTGAAGCTTCTGATTGTCAAAACGTCTAATGAGCAAAATGAAAGCTCCAAAAGACTTTGAAAATTATTTGCTTGGCTCGGAATACTGCTGAAAATAATATTGGAGCTGATAACGCCATGAGTTGCTGGAAGAATACCTTGATTCCATGCCTTAGAAAAACCAATGCACTGTATGATTATGAATATGACCTAATGGATATGCAGATGAATGTGATCATAAGCCAGAAAAAGTTAGAAAAAGGTAGGGCAAATTTTGAGGTACTACACACTCTAATGCGACTATCATTTAAAGGATCTCTGATGAGAGGCAGTGAGGTCATCGTCAAAGCATTTGACGGATCCCGAAAAACAGTTATCGGTGAAGTCGACCTTCCCATAACTATTGGTCCTCACACTTTCATAGTCACTTTCCAGGTCATGGACATCCGGACAGCATACAGCTGTTTGTTAGGAAGACCTTGGATACACGGGGCTGGGGCAGTCACTTCAACACTGCACCAAAAGCTGAAGTTTATCAAGAACGACCAACTAGTCACAGTCCGTGGAGAGCAAACCTTGATCTTGAGTAACATATCGTCGTCCACTTGTGTAGAACCAGAAGAGGTTGTAGGAACCCAGTTCCAAGAACTTTTAGTGAGCAATGACAATCAATCAGAAAATGGAACCTCAATTTCCTCGTACAAAGATGCTCCTGAAGTGATCAAAAGTAACAATGCAAAAGTATGGGGACAGCTTGTCACTCCTACTGACAACAAGGCAAAGAAAGGCCTTGGTTTTCCTTCAAACTATACCCAGAGTGCTACTAACGATGAAAGCCTTCATCCCATTTAGGACTTCTTCCACAGTGAAGGTTTCCTTCACCCAGTGTCTCAAGAAGTACATACCATCAACGAGGGTGATCCCTCTGATACAGATGAAGAGTGGAAGTCCTATCTTAACAAGGACGGTTATATGACTCAGGAAGAGGTGCCTACACCATTTTCCTATCCCGTACAGAGTCCGAGATATATACCGAGAGCAGATGTCAAAATGATATACAGAGATTGTGATCCAGAAGGATGTCGTGCTCCACCCACCTCATTAGAGGAAGACACTCTAATGAAAGACAACTTTGACCACAACTATTATGGCCCAATGGATGGCCTGCCTATCTGGAAACCGTATCCAGGAGACTCGGGACAAGAGAGTCAGCCCAACGATGCATATTAGCTGAGCATCATTGAAAAGAATACATGCGCCCCCACTATGTCACGGGATCAATACTCAGGGCATTCAGAAAATATCCAGTACGACGATGAATTTGCAAAGCTTGCAGGACTAGAATTCATCAACTATGCTTTTTGCGAGGTCAACGTCATTGAGAGGGATGATTCCTCCAGTTCCAATGAAGTGTGGGACACCTTAGGACAACCGAATGACAAATTCGATTACCTGGTTAAGTACACCGCCCCCAAAAGCTCTCGTATCAGGCTCAAAGACATCCAACCAACTGGATGGGGAGATATACCTGAGAGTTCATGCACTGTGCAAGATACAACAGAAGAATCCTCCTACGACAACTCCGCCCGGAGATAGATTCTAATGATCCTGCTCCACCAGAAAAGTGCCAGACTTTGTGATTCACCGAGGAGTTCATCGCCAATGGGTCGCTGTCAATGTTTCGAAAGTTGTTCATAAGTCGAAGTAATTGCCGTCTTTACTTTAACCTTTCACCCTGCCCAGGTGAAACGGATATTTTATAGGGCTCACTTTCTCTAAATGTCTCTCTTCGCTTCACCCAAAGCGGTAGAGTTTTGTTTTATAGGGTTGTAGTTTCAAGAATCGACAAGATCATAAATAAAATAACGTCGTTCTATAATTTCCGCATTTATTGTTATTTTCTCTTTTCGCTTGTTTTAGAAAATGGTAATCCTAAAAAACAACTCAAATAATAAAAACAAGCAGTAAAAAAATATACACTGCACACACTCTTGCATTCTCTCTATCTGTTCTAAAAATAATTATCACGTCATGCAGATTGATTGTTTTAAACCCCATTGAAACATACGATCCAATGCCTTCTCCCAACTTTGAATTCTCGGTATTTGAGGCTGAAGAAGAAAATGACGAAGAAATTCCAGAAGAGATCTCCTGATTACTCAGACAAGAGGAAAGGTCCATTAAGCCTTACAAAGATCCGTTGGAAGCGGTTAACTTGGGTTCAGAAGAAGAGAGAAAAGAGGTCAATATTGGGGCACTGCTCAGTCCAACTGTTAAAGAAGGTTTGATAAGGCTTCTCAAAGAGTTTCCTGATGTATTCGCTTGGTCCTATCAGGATATGCCAGGGTTGGATACCAGTATCGTGGAACATCATCTACCGTTAAGATCGGAATGTCCACCGGTAAAACAAAGACTAAGACGGACTCATCCAGACATGGCCATCAAAATCAAAGAGGAAGTACAGAAACAGATTGACGCGGGTTTCCTCGCCATATCAAAATATCCTCAATGGTTAGCCAACATAGTACCAGTTCCGAAAAAGGACAGAAATGTAAGAATGTGTGTAGACTACAGGGATCTGAACAAAGCCAGTCTGAAGGATGACTTTCCCTTACCACACATTGACATGCTGGTAGACAATACAGCAAAGTTCAATGTATTCTCCTTCATGGATGGATTCTCGGGCTATAATCAGATAAAAATGGTTCCGAAAGACATGAAGAAAACATCGTTCATTACTCCATGGGGTACCTTTTGTTACAAGGTAATGCCGTTCAGTTTGAAGAACGTCGGGGCAACCTATCAAAGGGCCATGACTACTCTGTTTCATGACATGATATAAAAGAAATCGAGGTATATGTCGATGATATGATTGCTAAATCCAAAACAGAGGAGGAGCATGTGACCCACCTGTTAAAGCTATTTGAGCGGTTGAGAAAGTACAAACTCCGCTTGAATCCCAATAAGTGCACATTTGGTGTTCGCTCAGGGAAACTGCTAGGGTTCATCGTCAGCCATAAAGGAATTGAGGTTGATCCTGACAAGGTCAAGGCCAATCAAGAAATGCCTTCTCCAAAGACTGAAAAATAAGTCAGAGGATTCCTGGGACGGCTGAACTACATTTCCAGATTCATATTCCTCATGACCTCGACATGCGCGCCGATTTTCAAATTACTAAAAAAGAATCAGGACTGCGTTTGGACAGAAGAATGCCAAACCTCCTTCGACAGTATCAAGGAATGCCTGATGAATCCATCGATTCTATCACCTCCAATGGAAGAAAGACCACTGCTCATATACCTAACAGTCTTGGAGGACTCAATGGGTTGTGTACTTGGCTAACAAGACGAAACGAAAAGGAAAGAGTCTGCCATATACTATTTGAGCAAGAAGTTCACTGACTGCGAGACTCGGTACACTATGCTTGAGAAAGCTTGATATGTTTTGGCTTTGGCAGCCAAACATCTCCGCCAGTATATCATTCGTCACACTACTTGGTTAATCTCCGAAATGGATCTAATCAAGTATGTCTTTGAAAAGCCTGCTCTCACGGGAAGGATAGCCTGTTGGCAGATGTTGTTATCAGAATATGACATTGAGTACCACGATCAAAAATTCGTCAAAGGAAGTTTTTTAGCTGATCATTTGGCTCATTAACCGATTGACGATCAAGAATTAGTCAGGTTTGACTTCCCAGATGAAGATGTCATGTATTTAAAAATGAAAGACTGCAATGAACCATTACCTAGTGAAGGGCCAGAACCAGATTCCCAATGGGGACTTATCTTAGACAGAGTCGTCAATCATTATGGAAACGGAATTAGGGCAATCATCATAACACCTCATGGTGCCCACATTCCTTTCACCTCCCGATTGACATTTAAGCGCATAAACAACGAGGCCGAATACGAAGCTTGTATCATGGGTCTCGAAGAAGCGATCGACTTAAGGATCAAGAACTTAGATGTATATGGCGACTCAGCTCTGGTTATCAATCAGATCCAAGGAGATTGGAACATATACCAATCAGGGTAGATCCCTTCCAAAGATTACGCGAGAAGGTTGTTACCCTTCTTCAACAGAATTGAGTTTCATCATATCCCTCGTGAAGAGAATCACATGGTGTAGCGTGAATTTTTGTGTGGTTGCGAAGCACTATCGCGTTAAGGTACTACAGTTCGATTCATTTTTTTCCTATTGAAGCTGATGAAGGAAGGGAAATAGATGTCTCCAATTAACCCTGCTTGCAAACTGAGTTTAAACAGATGATTGTTGGTTTACAGATGCTATTAAGATTGTGGATCTCTCTTAGGTAATTTTGCTTAAGAACAGTATCTAGGCTATTGGTAGGATGTTAGAACTGATGCTTTTCGATTGAGGTAGGAAGGTATGGGATTTTGGTTTTCTTTTTATTAGTATGCTCGCTAAGATTTTTCAATCTTATGCCTACGTATTCCCGTTTAATGAAACAGAGAAATCAGAGCGATCGTAGTTCCTCCTATTCTATGGGAGGAAAAAGTTGTTTTGGTGTCTTGTTCAAAGCCCAAGACGTGAAGCTAAAGGTGATTTGTATCTTGTTCAAAGCCCAAGATGTGAAGCTGAAGGGTCTATTTGTATCTTGTTCGAAGCCCAAGATGTGAAGCTGAAGGGTTATGACTTTAGAGAGAATTTGTCATCTCTAAAGAGGGTATTTGGTCTGTTTGTCACAACTGTTGGGTGATTGATTATAAAGGAGAATTACTTTAACTGGGATATGTGAATCCATCAATGCCATAATTTCCTTTATAGGGGATTTTTAACCTGAAGGAGAAGACTTTAACTCAGTGTAGAGCAATGATATCTTTCCTTTGGAATTTCTCATGCTAAAAGAGGGATAGTGGTGTGGATGTAAATAATCCAGAGGCTTGCCGCTTACAGCAGTTAGATGAAGGAAAAGGAGTTGTTGATGTTTGTATGCTGTGAGCAAGGCACATGTTTGATTCTAAAAGGGTTGATTAACTCAAATGAGTTTCCCTTATACAAAGCCTAAGAGGAGGTTATTAACCCAACAAGAGGGTGCTTTTTATCTGTCTCGTACGAAGCCCGAGATAGAGGCTAAAATGGTTGATTCCACAAGAGAGTGCTATTATACTCAACATGTGTCTTGTAAGAAGCCTAAGACGGAGGCTAAAAGGTTTGTGACCCTAACAAGAGGGTCTTTTATACTCAACAAGAGAGTGTTTTTTATCTCGTACGAAGCCCAAGATGAAGGCTAAAGGGTGATTGACTCAACAAGAGAGTCCTTTATACTCAATAAGAGAGTGTTTTATATCTCGTATGAAGCCCGAGATGGAGTCTAACAGAAAGGATTGACTCAACAAGAGAGTCTTTTATACTCAATAAGAAAGTGATTTGTATTTCGTACGAAGCCCGATATGGAGGTTAAAAGGGGATTTGACTCACAAGAGAGTCTGAAAAGGTTAGCTTTGCTGGAGAGAATCATTTGTACAAAGCCCAAGAGGAGGCTGACTCTGCTGGTGACTGTTTCAGTTTAGTGACAAGTCTAGTATGTTGGATAAAAGAAAAAATCAGTTCTTATGAAGGGAACGATTAAGGGTAAGGCTGTGCTTTGGTACTGATCAGAGGATCAGGGTTATTTCCTGTTCTTTAAGGAAATGGGAAATCCAAAGGGTATTGAGATTGTCCAAGTCTACTGGTGTTTTGAGAAATCGATTCTCAGATAGTGAATGATCTTTGTATGATGCCCAAGAGAAGGCTGGTGTGTTAAGGGATGAAGGTCAACCCATTAGCTGGTATGACACTTGACTCAGAAAGACATCTCTAGCAAATTGATGACTAGGTTCTTTTCCTATACCTGTAGAGGTCTCTGGGTCCTTGTACTAAGCCCAAGAGAAGGCATGAGAGCTTTTAAGAAGTCGAAGGGTCCTTGTACAACGTCCAAGAGGAGGCGGGGATGCTTTTAGGAAGCCTGTGGGTCCCCAAACCCCGAGAAGTTCAAGACATGCTAATTATCGAGAATAGATCAAACCAGGAAAGTTCGAGAATTTGGAAGAAACTCAAGAGATGCTATTCACGGAGAATAGATCAACTCTGGGGAGTAGAGTTTCTTTGACAATTTCTAAGAGTGACAGTCTGAGAAAGGGTTCACCGAGAATGCTGCCTTTCACGTCTCCATATTGGTTAACCCCAAGAGGAGGGAAGACTGTATCTGGAATCCTACAGGGGATCTAGTTTTGTTTGTATTTAAGAGTGACCAACAGGGCTTTACCTAGTGCTAGACGTAGTTGCCGGGGAAAACTCTAAATAACTATATTAGTATTACACAGTTGATATTTGACAAGTATATAAAATTTTGTGAAAGAAGACTTACAGTGAGCAGCCCCACAATACAGTTATATATATATATGAAAGCGGATAAAGAAAGCGGGTAAACACTTACTCGGTTGTAGAGCTTCCATACTGTTTGGTTAGTTGTTCAACAAAGAAAGATTTGATAACAATATTATATTCTAAACCAAAGGAGAAAGTGATTTGAAAATATTTTTGGGGCTTACAGCTCAAGGAGAGGCCCAGATGATGATTTTTGAAAAGGCGATCGTGCCGAGGTTTTTGAAAGCACAGTGGGTCTTATAAAATGACTGAGGCCCAAATTATTCTGGTTTCAAAGAGGGGTTGGGTCTTACACTCTAATAGAGTCCCAAAGAGTTTTTTTTTTAAAAAAGAGTTGGGACTTATAGTTCGAGGAGAGGCCCAAGGTTTTTGTTAAAAAGACGACGATTGCGCCGAACTTTTTGATGGTATCAGGACTTATACAATACACTGAGGGCAGAATTATTCTGGTTTTCAAAAAGGGTTGGGTTTTACACTCTACTAAAGGCCCATGAGTGTTTGAAAATGATTTGTGAGGGTGAGAATCAATGAAACCCTAATTTTGCTTTCCTTTAAAATTAAATATTTAAAGAAAATCAAATAAAAATGATAAAAATACCAAATGAGTTTGAATAAACCACTTGTGATTTTTGTTTAAGGTTTGAAAAATGAGGTTTTAATCACAAGATGATTCAAAACTCATTTGGTTTTGATTTCCAAAGTAAATATTCACTTTTAAATGTTTAAAAACAATTAAAAATGAATTTATTCACAAAAATACTAATTATATTAAATAAATAATATAAATCTAATTCTTTTGTGGAATAAAATATTTCAATATTTTTTTGATTTTTTGCAAAAAGAACCAATAAAAAATAATTAAAATTGAGGGAGTTATTAATTTTTCAAATCATTAAAAATAATATGAAAAACAATAAAAAGTGGAAAAAATAGCAAAAAGAGGATCTGGGGCGAGGGGGATTCCAACCCCAGACCTCTTGTGTATAGGGCGCGCGCCTTACCACTAGGGTGGAGATACATCCGTTGATTGAAACACAACCACAAATATATAAGGCTTGCCTTGTTTTTGGCCTGGCCCAAGGCAAGGCAAAGCAAGATTTTGGTTGAAAACGTGAAGACCATAACTTTCTCATTTATCCATGGATTGGGACAAAATTTAGGTCTATCCTGCCTAGAATTTCACAAGGAATCCAATGGTGGTGGTGTTTTTTCAGATCATGCTCCTATTGAAAAACCCGATAGTGGTTTTGAAATAGGCCATGATTTGCATTTTCTGTGCCATCTCTTGGTACAAGCATGAATTACATGATAAATTGGTGCAAACACAACACATATAACATGTATAAGAGATGCATGATCAGTGGACATCAAAAGAAAGCATGATTCAAAGAATCCAAGTTGTGATGCATACCTCTTTTTGGAGCTTTTGTGGAATCTGCCAAGCCACTTGTTCCAGAAATGATTTGATGCTTTGGACACCCTCAAATGATCTCTTAGAAGCTTTTAGGATGGTTGGAATCAGCTGGAAACCTTAGGAGAAAGTCTGAGCACTTTCTTACAAAAGGGGCAAAAGTGACCAAAATAGCAACTCTCTCAAATGGTGTTCCAGATGCGTGGAACCATTTGGGACAGTTCAAGGATGATATTTGGAGTGTGTTTGAGGTTTTATCTGGTTTGGAAAGTGACTGAATCAAGACACGGCTTGAAAAATGCACAAAAGTCCTATTTTGAGGTTTCGAGAGGTGACTTTGTGATTTTGGTGTTACAGGTCACTTGTGAGAGTTTGGACAGCTTAGATATGACATATTGGATGTGTTTGGATCATGAGCTATGGTGGGATTGCTCTCTGACTCAAAAACTCAGAGTTCCCTTGCTAAAGAAGGCATTTTTGCCTAGAGAAAGAGATTTTGAGGAAAGCAAGTGTTGTAGTGCTTTGGTGTACTCAAACTGAACACAATTTAGCTCTATTTATAGTAGAACAAGTTTGTTTTGGCTGCAATAGTGAATGGCAACTGCAGCAAAGGTTTGGCCAATGTTGAGCAATGAGAATCCAAGTCTCCTCTAGCCATTGACTAGAGGTTAGGGCACAGGCTGATGGTTCCCTTGGTCTTGGATAAGGCTTGACTGAATTCAGTTGGAAATGGCTCAGTCCATGCCACCTTGGTGCATCCATTAAATGCTCCAATCCAAAATTGGAGTCTTGTCCCTCTTTTAGGCATTTCTAGGTTTGGCATGCTACTTTTGGTTCCAAAGACTTGAGAGGTTTGGGATCAGAGTTGGTTCCTCCTTGGTCCCCCCTTGAGGTGTTCAGATGGATAGAGTTGCTTGCCCTTTGCAAATTTTGAGCAAATCGAGCAAAACTCCCAAATCTGCCTTGCCATGACAGTTTGCAGCAAGGCATATTGGCATTGTCATATCTCATGGCTCAAGTGGAATTTGATGGAGCTCTTGGCCATTTTGGAAAGCCCTCATATGATACAACAACTATTTGATCATAGTTGGTTTTGATACCTTTTGGATCCAAGTGAAAAATGCCCCTACATTTGGAAAAAAGTGAAGGCAGATTCTGACTTAGTGAAAATTTCACTAAGTGTTGGAAAAAAGTGATATTTTCACTTTTTGTGATTTTGATCATTCCATAACTTAAAATCCATGAGGAATTGGAATGAGTAGTGTTTGAAGCTTTTGTAGAGTGTCGTGATAGCTACAAATCCAGCTTTGAATGGGGAAAAATGGTCTTGTGGTTTAGGAGTTATGATCCTCCAAAGTTGGTACCCTAGCCACTTTATTTCATAACTTAGAAAATTTCTAAGTTTTTATGGTTACCCCTTTTACAAGTTATCCAACTTTTCTTGATTTTTCTTGATGAATGATGATTCCATCACACATTAACATCATTTTAGGGTCAAAGAGCCATAATTGTGAAAAATCTCAAAAAGTTAAAGTTGACTTTTATGCACAGTTTACTTTTTGTCAGATGAATTCCAAACTGTGTGATCCTCTATGAAATCAAGTCCTTGACCTAAATCAAACTTAATAGATGGATTCCGTAGGTGATATAGGGTGTATTGAATCATGTCCCAAGGTTTGGGAGCATGCCATGGTCAAAAGTCAAAGGCACAGTTGACTTTTTTCCGCGAAACCCTAACTGTGGTTCTGATGAACATGAAACTTGGGAATCAAGCTTCTTGGATCAATCCATTATTGCAAATGGATTAATGTGGAGTGTTGGAGGCCCTTAAATCATTTTTTGAGGTCTTGGCTCATGTTTTGTCCCAAAAGTCAATTTAAGGGTGAATTAGGTCAAGAAACCCTAATTCCTGATTTTTTATGAATGCATCCCCTGGGGCCAAATTGACTTGATGATTGGGTTCATGATGTGCCTTGGAGCATCATAGGTTATGCTTTGAAGCATTGGCTCAGGCCCAGAGGAAAATTCCCATCTGGAGGCCCTGGTCGACCAAACCCTAATTTGGTGACACTGGCGATCTTGAGGCTTAATCCACCTAGCAGGGAGCAGCCTTGTGCTTAATCCTTGAAGTGGGAGTTCTCTTGATCCTTTGTGGATATTTGAGAGGTTAGACAAGTTGAAGATCATGTCATTCCTTGATTGATCCTTTGTCTAAGAGCTCTGAGAGGGCTTGAAACCCTAATCATTGTTTGTAGTGAATGCTCACCCATCTTTGGGGAATCTAATGAGGCACGATGGTTCATCCATATTGTGATGATGATTAACACAATGATGGGAAATCTTAGTGGTCAAAATTTGGGGTATGACAGATGCCTCTATTTAATCTTCTTGGACCCGAAGGTGTGAATGGCGAAGGTATTCGGGCATTCGGGGTGCAAGAGGATTAAATATCGGAGTACCCGAAATTTTGATGGTGGTTAGGAATGGTAATTTGCGCATCCTTCTTCTTTTTCTAAGCAATGATGCTTAGAAAAGGTAAAAACTTCCCCTCGATCCTGGTCTTCTACCGAGGAACTGGTCTCAGTTTCTGAAATAAACTTCCTCTCGATCATGGCTTCCTACCAAGGAACTGGTCTTAGTTTCTGAAATAAACTTCCCCTCGATCTTGGTTTTCTACCAAGGAACTGGTCTAAGTTTCTGATATAAACTTCCCCTCGATCCTGGCTTCCTACCAAGGAACTGGTCTCAGTTTCTTTTGTCGATAAACTTTTTTGACAAGGGACGCTATGTGTAGCGATTTTCCTCAAACTTCTCGCCGAATTTTCCTAGGAAGATGCCATTTGATAGAAAAATTTGGATGTTAGACTTAGTGGGGAACCCAGTCGTCTGAGTTGTAGAGGTGCACAAACTTCTCCATTTGGAGACGCCATTTGTCGAATCTACTGGGGAAAATGAGTCTCTTGAGAGGCGGTTTCCGCTTGGGGTATTACATTATACTTTTCTCGGGATCTTCTCGGAGAAATTCCATATGATGTGATCCAATTTTGAGGTGCTGATGACCTTTTCGTCAGCGGATATTTCGGAGAAAAACTACTGTATTGTCGAATTTCTGATTACGAGGCTTTCTCTGGGGATTTTCCTTAATCCGGGAAAGTGAGGATATCATCTTCAATGACGAAGAGTGATGTTTGTCGACCGTGCTCTGGTTTTTCAGAGGTTCAAGTTATCAAAGTGGTCAAGGGACCAACTTGTATCCATAAATAAACTGGAGGCAAGAGATATTTTAGACACAACATTTCCTAACGAGGAAAGAACTGACAACTCGATTGAGATGACGATTATCACTAGGGGACAAAACTGACTAGAGTGATAGCGATGCAATATGAATGTGAATAAATCAATAATGCATGATGTATGTATGTATATGCTGACAAAACTGACGCAACATACAAACTGACGGATGAACACGACTGGATACTCGGCCACTACGGGGGACAGAAAAGTACCGCTGGTTCACGATAACAATTTTGCCTTGCTTAGGAGAAGTAGTCCCTGTGGGGACAACCGTTGGTCGGGCTTAGGAGATGAGAACTCGGCCGAGGGGTGTCAGATGAAACACGGTCTCTGACACAGTTGATCCTTCATTCAGGTGCACTGGTTCAGAAGGAGTACATCGATTCTGTACTTTGAAGCTCGCTTATTTCTGGAGAAGCGATCGATGTTCTTTCGATGTTCAACAGTCAAAAGAAATTGCCATCTTTATTTTAAAGCAAAAAAGTTTGACAAGTAAATTCATTTTTGTTTTATTTCAAGAATCGTTGATCATGTTAAAAATGTCATTTTATAAAGCTAAAATGAATAAGAATTGCAAACAAAAGCACAGGGGCTCAAATTTTATTGATAGGATGGAGATCAGCCAAACGCGTGATTCCATTGAGTATTTACAAAGTAAGAAAATGGTAATTTAAGGGAAAAGGGCTACATTAAAACATAACGACCGCTATCCTTCTACCAACTTTGAATGCGGGACATCTTGAGCTTCTGTCGAAGATGACCTTGATTGGAGTTTTCTGATGGATGGTGTAACCGCTGCTGGGGGATTTGCCCCTGTTGGACGTAGTTACTTGCCATTATCCCTAATTTTTGCCTGGATTATACTTTGAGATTTCCAATCCACCGGGATGGTTTTTGATTATGTCTCTAATTTTTCCCTGGACCGCCCTTTCGGGTTTTCAATCTACCAAGACGGTTTTTTTTAGGCGAAGTATTTCTTGATTACATCAACATTCGTGGGGTAGGCAAATTCCTCTTTGTCCATGGTTGCAAGTCTTAAGGTGTCGCCTAAGAAAGCTTTCTTGACCACATAGGGGCCGTTTTAGTTCGGAGTCCATTTGCCCTGGGAATCAGTGAGAAATGATTGTATCTTCTTGAGCACAAGGTCTCCTTTTCTGAAGATGCGAGGTCGGACCTTTTGTCAAACGCCCTCTTCATTCTTTGCTGATACAACTGACCATGGCACAGTGTCGTTATTCTCTTTTCTTCTATCAGATTCAGTTCGTCGTGTCGACTTTGACACCATTCAGCTTCTGTTAGCTTAGCTTCCATCAATACCCGGATTGATGGGATCTCTACTTCTATGGGGAGCACCGCTTCCATGCCATATACTAGAGAGAAAGGGGTTGCCTTTGTTGAAGTGCGGATAGATGTACGATAACCGTGAAGAGCAAAGGGTAGCATCCCGTGCCAATCTTTGTAGGTTACAACCATCTTCTGAACAATCCTCTTGATGTTCTTGTTAGCTGCTTCTACCGCTCTGTTCATCTTGGGTCGGTAGGGAGATGAGTTATGGTGTTTGATCTTGAAATCAGCGCATAACTCTTTTATCATCTTATTGTTCAAGTTAGATCCATTATCAGTAATGATCTGGCTTGGAACATCATTACGGCATATGAGATTATTTTTGATAAATCAGACCACCACTTATCGGGTTACATTAGCATATGACGCTACTTCGACCCACTTGGAGAAGTAGTCAATGGCTACCAGAATGAACCGATATCTGTTTGAAGCTTTAGGTTCGATCATGCCGATCATCTCGATTCCTCATATAGAAAAAGGCCATGGGGAAGAGAGAACTTTGAGATGTGTTGGTGGTACATGGATTTTGTCGGAGTATATCTGACACTTGTGACACCTCCTCATGTACTTGTAGCAATCGGATTCCATTTTCAACCAATAGTACCCTGCTCTTAGAATTTTTCTCGTCATTGTGTGTCCGTTGGCATGAGTGCCAAAGGATCCTTCGTGAATTTCTTTTATCAGTATGTCTGCTTCTGGTCTGTCTACACATCGGAGCAAGACCATGTCAAAGTTTCTCTTATAGAGTGTATCACCGCTTAGGAAGAAGCTTCCAGCCAGTCTTCTGAGGGTTTTTCTGTCCTTCCTTAGTGCCCTAGGTGGGTACTCTTGTTTCTGAAGGAAGCATTTGATATCGTGATACCAAGGTTTGTCGTCTACGACTGCTTCAATCGTGAAGATGTAAGCGGGCCTTTCAAGGCGCATTATGTCGATCTTAGGTAGGTCGTTCCATTGACCTACACTAATCATGGAAGAGAGAGTGGCTAACGCATCAGCCATGTGATTCTCATCACGAGGGATGTGATGAAACTCGATTCTATTGAAGAAGGGTAACAACCTTCTTGCATAATATTTGTAAGGAATCAATCCTGATTGGTATATGTTCTAATCTCCTTTGATCTGATTGATAACCAAGGTTGAATCGCCATATACATCCAAACTCTTGATCCTCAAATCAATTGCTTCTTCGAGACCCATGATACAAGCTTCGTATTCGACCTCGTTGTTTGTGCACTTGAACGTAAGTCTGGCGGTGAAAGGAATGTGGGCACCCTGAGGGGTAATAATGATTGCCCCAATTCCGTTTCCATAATGATTGACAGCTCCGTCAAATATTAGTCCCCACTGGGAACCTGGTTCTGGCCCTTCACTGGGTAGCGGTTCATCGCAGTCTTTCATTTTAAAATCCATGACATCTTCGCCCGGGAAGTCAAATCCAACTGATTCCTGATCGTCAATCGGCTGATGAGCCAAATGATCGGCTAAAATACTTCCCTTGACGGCCTTTTGAGCGTGGTATTCAATGTCATATTCTGATAACAACATCTGCCAACGGCTGATTCTTCTCGTGAGAGCGGGTTTTTCAAATACATACTTAATTGGATCCATTTTGGAGACCAACCAAGTAGTGTGACGAATCATGTACTGGAGAAGACGTTTGGCTGCCCAAGCCAGAGCACAGCAAGTTTTCTCAAGCATAGTGTACCGAGTCTCGCAGTCGGTGAATTTCTTGCTCAGATAGTAGATGGCAGACTCTTTCCTTTTTGTTTCGTCTTGTTGGCCAAGTACACAGCCCATCGAGTCCTCTAGGACTGTTAAGTAGATGATTAGTGGTCTTCCTTCCACTGGAGGTGATAGAATTGGGGGATTCAACAGATATTCCTTGATACTGTCGAAGGCGGTTTAGCAATCTTCTGTCCAAACGTAATCCTGGTTCTTTTTGAGTAATTTGAAAATCGGCGCGCACGTCGCGGTCATGAGAAATATGAATCGGGAAATGTAATTTAAACGTCCCATCAATCCTCTGACTTGTTTTTCAGTTTTCGGAGAAGGCATTTCTTGAATGGCCTTGACCTTGTCAGGATCAACCTCAATTCCTTTCTAGCTGATGATAAACCCTAAGAGTTTCCCCGAACGGACACCAAAGGTGCACTTGTTGGGATTCAAGCGGAGTTTATACTTTCTCAACCGCTCAAATAGTTTTGATAGGTGAGTCACATGCTCCTCCTCTGTTTTTAGATTTGGCAATCATGTCATCGACATATACCTCGATTTCTTTGTGTATCATGTCATGAAAGAGAGTAGTCATGGCCCTTTGATTGGTTGCCCCGACGTTCTTCAAACCGAACAGCATTACCTTGTAACAAAAGGTACCCCATGGGGTGATGAACGAAGTTTTCTCCATGTCTTTCGGCGCCATTTTAATCTGATTATAGGCCGAGAATCCATCCATGAAGGAGAAAACTTTGAACTTTGATGTATTGTCTACCAGCATGTCAATGTATGGTAAAGGAAAGTCGTCCTTCGGACTAGCCTTGTTTAGATCTCTGTAATCTACACACATTCTGACTTTTCCGTCCTTTTTCGGAACGGGTACGATGTTGGCTAACCATTGAGGATATTCTGATATG
Organism: Lathyrus tuberosus; assembly: GCA_022829125.1. Lineage (NCBI taxonomy): Eukaryota > Viridiplantae > Streptophyta > Magnoliopsida > Fabales > Fabaceae > Lathyrus > Lathyrus tuberosus. The sequence continues at coordinate 5,099,648 of JALAZF010000006.1, read as the reverse complement.
GCGAGGAAGCCTGCGTCAATCTGTTTCTGTACTTCCTCTTTAATTTTGATGGCCATGTCCGGGTGAGTCCGTCTCAACCTTTGTTTTACTAGCGGACATTCTGACTTTAGCGGTAAATGATGCTCCACGATGCTGGTATCCAACCCTGGCATATCCTGATATAACCAAGCGAATACATCGAGGAATTCTTTGAGAAGCTTTGTCAAACTCTCTTTGGCAGTTGGACTGAGCAGTGCCCCAATCCTGATTTCTTTTCTTTCTTTTTCCGAACCCAAGTTGACCGTTTCCAACGGCTCTTTGTGAGGTTTAATTGACCTTTCCTCTTGTCTGAGTAATCGGGAGATCTCTTCTAGAATTTCGTCGTCAACTTCTTCTTCAGCCCCAAATACCAGGAACTCAAAGTTGGGAGAAGGCATTGGATCGTATGTTTCAACGGGGTTTAAAACAAGCAATCTGCATGACGTGATGATTTGTGTTTAGAAGAGATAGAGAGAATGCAAGAGTGTGTGCAAGGTATTTTCTGAAAACTGCTTGTTTTTATTATTTGTTGTTTTTTAGGATTACCATTTTCTGAAAAACGAAAAGACAAAACAGCAACTAATGCAGAAATTACAGAACAACGTTATTTTATTAATGAACAAGTCGATTCTTGAAACTACAGCCCTATAAAACAAAACTCTGTCGCTTTGGGCGAAGCGAAGAGGGATATTTATAGAAAGTGAGCCCTATCAAGACACCCGTTTCACCTGAGTAGGGTGAAAGGTTAAGATAAAGACGACAATTACTTTGACTTATGAACAATCTTTGGGACATCGACAGCAACCCATTGGCGGCGAACTCCTCGGTGAATCACAAAGTCTGGTACCTTCCTTCTTGGCTTGTCCTCAGAAATGACGCTGATTTCTGGCAGAGCAGGATCATTGGAATCTGTCTCCCAGGCAGAGTTGTCATAAGAGGATTCCTCTGTTGTATTTTGCATAGCATTTGTGCTCTCAGGCAAATCCCCCCATCCAGTTGGCTGAATGTCTTCGAGCCGGATACGAGAGCTCTCAAGAACGGTGTATTTGACCATATAGTCGTATTTTCCGCTCGGTTGTCCCAAGGTGTCCCATACTTCTTTAGAACTGGAGGAGTCATCTCTCTCGATGACATTGACCTCAGGAAAAGCGTAGTTAATGAATTCTAGTCCTGTAAGCTTTGCCAATTCATCGTCGTACTGGATCCTTTCTGAATGACCTGAGTGTTGATCCCATGACATGGTGGGGAAGCAGGTATTCTGTTCAATGATGCTCAGCTAATTTTCATTGTTCGGCTGATTTTCTTGCCCCAACTCTCCTGGGTACGGCTGCCAGATAGGCAGGCCATCCATTGGGCCATAATAGTCATGGTCAAATTTGTCCTTCATCAGAGTGTCCTCCTCTAATAAGTTTGGTGGAGCACGACATCCTTCCGGATCACAATCTCCGTATATCATTTCGACGTCTGACCTGGGTATAAATCTCGGACTCTGTGCGGGAGAGTAAAATGGTGTAGGCACCTCTTCTTGAGAGATATAACTGTCCTTGTTAAGATAGGATTTCCATTCCTCATTTGTGTTGGAGGAATCTTCCTCGTTGATATTATGGACTGTTTGAGGCACTGGGTGAAGGAAACCTCCACTGTGGAAGAAGTCCTGAATGGGATGAAAACTTTCATCGTTAGCAGCCGTCTGGGTACAGGTTGAGGAAAACCCAAGACCCTTCTTTGTTTTATTATCAGTAGGAATGACAAGTTGTCCGCATCCCTTGGTATTGTTACTTTCAATTGCCTCGAGAGCATCTTTGTACGAGGAAATTGAGGTTCCTTGCTCTAATTGATTCTCATTGCTCACCGATAGTGCTTGGAACTGAGTTCCAACAACCTCATCGGGTTCTACACAAGTAGATAATGAAAGGTTACTTACGAGCAAGGCTTGTTCTCCACAAACCGTGATGAGTTGATCGTTTTTGATGAACTTCAGTTTCTGGTGCAGTGTTGAAGTGACTGCCCCAGCCTGGTGTATCCAAGGTCTTCCTAATAAATAGTTGTACGCTGCCCGGATGTCCATGACCTGGAAAGTGATAAGAAATGTGTGAGGACCGATAGTTATGGGAAGGTCGACTGCGCTGATAACTGTTTTCCGAGACCCGTCAAATGCTTTGACGAGGACCTCACTGCCCCTCATCGGGGGTCCTTTGAATGATAGTCGCATTAAATTGGACTTTGGCATAACGTTGATGGCCGATCCTGTGTCTACCAGTACGCTGGCTAAAGCATCGTCCTGGCAGTTAACTGTGATATTGAGCGCCGTGTTGGGGCATTTTCTCTCCTCTGGCAAATCCTCATCACTAAATCCTATTGTTGAAGGAAGTGATGTTAGAGATGATGCTATCGAACTATCGTATTGACACATCCTGTTCCACAAAGGCCTGCTCTAAGACTTTCTGTAGAGCCTCTCTGTGGGCTTCGAAACTGATTAAAAGTGATAGCACTGATATCTTTGAAGGAGTTTGTAACAGTTGATCAACAATGTTGTATTCACTCCTTTGGATGAGCTTCAGCATCTCATCATTGTTTTTCAAAAGGCCGGGATTACTGGATCGACCGACTAGTGGATCAGGAGCTTCTGTCTGAAGTTCCTTTTCTTTGTTAGGTTCTCCAACTCCTCGGTTGAAGACTCGACCGCTCCGTGTTACTCGACTGATGTCTGCAATATTCACGATGGAGGATAATGGAATTTCCTTTCCATTCTCAATTATCGTTGAACCGTATTTGTAAGGGATTGCCTTAGCTGATTCATACGGTAATGGTCCTGGCAGATAGATCACTATAGGAGCCTTCTGATTTCTCTGACTGTCATAAGTAACTTCAATCAGTTCCTGGCTAGGAACTTTTGATTCATCCAGTAGAGGGATGATGGTATAAACATCATTATTCCTCTCAGGATCAGAGATTACAACCATATCTTTGATTTGATCAGCGAAGTAGTTCAGCGTCCCGTCAACAGACCCCGAAGCTGGGTATTGGTGAATCTCTTTGTGGTCCAACTGACCTTGAAGAGCTGCCCGCACAAGGTAGTATCCTTGGTTATTCTCCGAGCAGACTCTACAACGCTCGTAGTTGTGTGGTGGCACTTGGCCACGCCCGCTTTGAATGCAGTGTAACCTCACTAAGTCAGTATCCATAGATCAGACATCTTAACTTTGACGTCTAGTAGGGTTCCCATTAAGCACACTGATTTGTTGCATGTCTTCATCCATATAGATCGGAAGCCACCAGTGGTTTAACAAGTGTGCAAAGTTCTTTGAACGAGAGCACACCCTTAGTTACTCTCACTGCATACTTTACAGTCCAGATAATCGTGAGAAATGAGAAAACCAAGTTAGACTTGCCTGGCATGTAACTCTACCAAGCTGGTATTTATCAGACGAATATCGAAGATTTGGATCATGTTGATCTGATAAGAATTTCTATCATGGTAGTCCTGGATCCACCCAAGATCCATCTAATGCTGGAAGGCCTCTTGTACAAAAGAGCATCCCTGTTTGTTTGTCGAGCAAGTCATACAGGAATTGTAATTGTATCGTGGCAGATTATGGTACTGGCTTTCCCTTGAGTGCATCGCCACCAAGTTGACATTCATTGCACGGATGTCGTGGTTCTGAATGATGTTGGAATTCGTATAGGTCATGTTGACTCCACGAACTCGATGCTCTTGGATCCATCCGAGATCCAATTGTTCCTGTAGAGCTGCTTGCACAACAAAACATCCTTGATTATTTTTAGAGCAGATATCACACTGGTGATAATTGTGAGGTGGCACATGGTCGTACCCACTCTGTCTACAATGCATCTTGACCAAATTGGCCCTTAATAAAAGTACATCATGAATTTGATAGGTGTTGTTAGACTCTCCCTCTATAAAATATACCGCAGCCTTCTCGTGTTAAGGCAGCGGGTTTGTGAGAACGTTTGGATTCATATCCTTGAAAGATAAGACCCCGCACCTAACAAGCTTTTGCACATCGAATTTGAAATTGAGACAATTTTCTATGTTATGCCCTGGTCCTCCTTGATGGTAAGGACAAGTCTGATCCATTTGAAACCAAAAAGGCAGATTTTCCGATACTGTAAGAGGAGACTTAGTTTGGACGTGCCCCTTGACCAGTAATAATGGAAGCAATTCTACGTACAACATGGGTATAGGGTTGAACCCTGATGGTCGCGTTGTACGGTTGTTGTTGTACTGAGGATGAGCCTGCTGAAGAGGCTGTTGTGTCCTTTGCTGACATTCCTGTTGATTAGGTTGGCTCTGTGCAACCTGAGGTTGATACGTAGAAACAGGCGCAGGGTTAATAGCAAGAGTTACAGCTGCTACTGGGTGGTAACGTCGCCTTTGCTTTCCGAGAGAGATATTCTCAATATCCTGCTCTTTTTTCTTAGGGAGAGCACTACCGTATCATTTTGTACTACTTGATGATCCAGCGTCTTTAACTAGGCGTCCTTCTTGGATTGCTTCCTCAAGATGTACCCCCTTACCGACCATCTCGGTGAAGTCACGGGGCGCACTGGCGACCATTCTGTCGTAGTAAAATGAGCTTAAGGTTTTCAAGAAGATCTTCGTCATCTCCTTTTCCTCCAGAGGTGGAGAAATCTGAGCGGCAATTTCACGCCATCTCTGAGCGTGTTATTTAAAGGTTTCGTTGTCCTTTTGTGACATTGATCTGAGTTAATCTCTGTCCGGTGCCATGTCCAGATTATACTTGTACTGCTGAACAAAGGCGGCGCCCAGATCTCTGAATGTGCCGATTGTGGTGCGGTTTAAACCCATGTACCATTTTAATGCGGCACCAGTTAAACTATCCTAAAAGTAGTGAATGAGCAGCTCCTGGTTCTTTGTCTGAGCTGATATTCGCCAAGCGTACATCACCAAATGGCTCTGACGGCAAGAGTTACCCTTGTAGTTTTCAAAGTTGGGTACCTGGAATTTGTGCCAAACTTTCACATTGGGGACTAAGCAGAGGTTTGCGGCGTCTTTTCCAAATAGATCCTGACCGCGAAGGGCTTGCAGTTCTTTCTGCATTTCCAAGAACTGTTCCTGGAATTCATTCATTCTATCAAACATGTTGTCGTTTCCACCAGAAGGTATCTGTGGAATCTGTCCTTCTGGGATAGTGTGTACCACGGGCGGTGGTATAGTCATTATGGCCGAGACTCTCGGTGTCTCCTGAAGTTTGTAACCTTCAAGCCCAGCGGTTCCTGCTGCGGTTCCCTTGTCCTCAGAGATCGGCAGAACATATCCTTTAAGTGGCATGCCTCAGGGACGATCTTTCGACATTCTGTACCTAGGATCATACTTTTCCACTATGGGCATTGATGTGATCTCTGAGATCACAGTTTGTTGTTGTTGCATCTAAGCTTCTGCTAGAGCTTGCATGTCGTTATGAAGCTTTCTCAGATCCTCTTTCAGAGTGTCGATCTCTTCCCTCAACTCTTTGTTCTCTTCCTCGAGATCATCCATCTTTTTCTGACGATTGGCCCGAGTATTGTACGAATGAGACAGTTTGACTCTAGAATCGAGACGCAAACTTGAGATTCGTAGGTAAGAAGAATGTGTTTACACAAGAATGATGAATGATATGCAATGATTATTTTAATTATATGTTTTGGTTTATTCAAAGTAAACTTCGACAATTAGATTGCAAATATCAAACAGTGGGGAAACCCCGTTTTATTGAATTCAAAGGATTGCTGACATGGAATTACAGTAGATTACAAAGTGTTGTAAAAGGAAATCTAAACTAATGGATCCTAAGTCCTCTCTGAGGAGAGCTCAGGTGCTGGTTCTGGTACTTTCCTTTTCTTTGACCGGGGCTCTTGGGCCGTTGTCGGGTTGTCATTCCTTTGCCAAGTGAAAGGAGCGAGCAAATTCCTTTGGTCATCCTGATTTTCTACAGCAAGTTGCTCTAAAATTTCAATCAGAGCATCCTTTTCTCTTAATAGCTGATGTATTTTCTTACACTCCACATTGAGTATACGGTACTTGTTCCTCCAAGACCTCTTCTCCTGCTGAATTTTGCTGAGAGTAACCTGAAGTTTTTCCATCTCAGACATAAAATAAAGGGCCGAGTCCCTTAATGGAAAACTTCCTGACGAGGGTAAGGCATCCTCATCTTGAGAGCTCTAGTTTGTACCCAGTGGAGATAAGGCTCTACCGAGACACAATCTAGTTTTCCTAGAGACTCTCTTCCTTTCCTATGAACGTGTTTCCAGGCATGCACTATTTCTGTCTTTAGTGCTCTGTCATTTTCTCCTTCCTTGAAGAAAAGACCTTCCAGATGAGCATTACGCGGGACATGCCTCATTGGGTATCCAAATTGACGACGAACGAGAATTGGATTATAGTTGATTCCTCCCTTAGTTCCTATAAGGGGTACATTTGGGAAATTTCCACAACGGTCAATGATTCTGATCCCATCGTAGATTCGATTGTACCAATCGATGTCAGAGTTGGTAAGAGACATGACTCTCTACGACCAACGTAAAGTACTCTTTTGATCCCAAAATACAGCAGACTTGGGCAAATGGGAAGTGAACCATTTGTAAAGCAAGGGTACACAACACGTGATCATTCCTCCGTTGTATAAATTCCTTAAGTGTACCGAATGATACGCATCTACGAGTAAGGTCGGTACAGGGTTTCCAATCAAGAAAATCTTAATGGCGTTGATATCTACAAAGTTATTGATGTTGGGAAACAAAAATAACCCGTAGGTGAGCAAAACAAAGATGCTCTCGAAAGCGGCCATATTCCCTATACTGGCAAAGTACATGGCTTTCTTTGTCAAGAACTGAGCTGGCAAACCTTGTATTCCACCCTTAGTGGGCATGTGAGTCCTGACTTCTAACTTGTCCAAATAAATTGCTCTTGCAATGGTCTGATCCTTTGGAATTTCTTCCAGTCCAAAAAAGGGAGCCTGATCAGTGATATGCAGATCAGTCAAGTGAGAGTACTCCTCCAGTGTTGGTGCTAGTTGATAATCCGGGAATGTGAAATAGTGATAAACCGGATCGTTGAACTGGATTAGCGTGGACAGGATTCCTTCAATTACGTGGACCCTTAATAAGGACAACAGTCCTCCATACTTGGCTCTAAAATCCTCATGGTTGGTGATCATTCTCACTAAACCTCTTAAATCCTCTAAATTTGGAACCTTGAAGGTGTACTTATGAGTTTTCCTTCTACCTAAATCCATTAGCGCAATCTTCTTTCTCTGATATTTGCAATCATTGTCTTAGTTTAATTTGAAAAAGAGAGACTAGAAGAGAAGATTTTTCTTGGTTTTAATGTTTTTTAAATGAATGCATGAATGCAGCACACAAAAACATAGAAAAAACATGGGGTCAAAGGGTCGGTGTCATGAAGTCAAGGCTCTACCACCCCCCCAAAGGTTTATCTGGTGATTTTTTGTACCTGTACGCAAAATCATTGACCCCTCTGGGATAGCAACAGCAAGCGGATCGCCAGCGAGCTGATGGATCCTAGAGTGATCTCAGCTGAGGGTACTATCGCATGACAACTATTTCCGATAGCTTCCGCACTACAAAATGGCTTAAGTCTGCTAAAAACCTCAGCTTCTCAGATAACCCAGTCGACCACACTATTTTCAACAACCAGAGTCGTATAGGCAATGTATCTGCAAAGGAATCTCCACTGAGTTTGATGGTCGATCGGGGCCTCTTAACTGGGATTCACTCCCCGCAAGATTACCTGCATTGCCATCACCTGTCTTAGGTGTATACTCAATCTTTCCACATGCGGCATCACACGCATTCCCATTAGCAGAAAAATAAACACAGATATCAATTAGGAAAAGTAGTATATATATTTGTCTTAATCATCCTAGACCTCTAGTCTTATGGTCCTAACACACAATGACTCCCCTAACAGAGTTGCCATTTCTGTGATACCTCAAGAACTTAAGGCTTTCTACCTAAGAGATGGGAAGAGAACAAGATCTCAAATAAATCTCCAGCAGAGTCGCCAATTTTTCTGTAGCGCGAATTTTTGTGTGGTTGTGAAGCACTATCGCTTTAGGGTACTACAGTTCGATTCATTTTTTATCCTATTGAAGCTGATGAAGGAAGGGAAATAGATGTCTCCAATTAACCCTGCTTGCAAACTGAGTTTAAATAGATGATTGTTGGTTTACAGATGCTATTAAGATTGTGGGTCTCTCTTAGGTTATTTTGCTTAAGAACAGTATTTAGGCTATTGGTAGGATGTTAGGACTGATGCTTTTCGATTGAGGTAGGAAGGTATGGGATTTTGGTTTTCGTTTGATTAGTATGCTCGCTAAGATTTTTCAATCTTATGCCTACGTATTCCCGTTTAATGAAACCAGGAAATCAGAGCGATCGTAGTTCCTCCTATTCTATGGGAGGAAAAAGTTGTTTTGGTGTCTTGTTCAAAGCCCAAGACGTGAAGCTAAAGGTGATTTGTATCTTGTTCAAAGCCCAAGATGTGAAGCTGAAGGGTCTATTCGTATCTTGTTCAAAGGCCAAGATGTGAAGCTGAAGGGTTTTGATTTTAGAGAGAATTTGTCACCTCTAAATAGGGTATTTGGTCTGTTTGTCACAACTGTTGGGTGATTGATTATAAAGGAGAATTACTTTAACTGGGATATGTGAATCCAGCAATGCCATAATTTCCTTTATAAGGGATTTTTAATATGAAGGAGAAGACTTTAACTCAGTGTAGAGCAATGCTATCTTTCCTTAGGAATATCTCATGCTAAAAAAGGGACAGTGGCGTGGATATAAATAATCCAGAGGCTTGCCGCTTACAGCAGTTAGATGAAGGAAAAAAAGTTGTTAATATTTGTATGATGTGAGCAAGGTACATGTTTGATGCTAAAAGGGTTGATTGACTCAACCGATTTTCCCATATATAAAGCCTAAGAGGCGGCTATTGACCCAAAAAGAGGGTGCTTTTTATCTGTCTTGTACGAAGCCCGAGATAGAGGCTAAAAGGGTTGACTCCACAAGAGAGTGCTATTATACTCAACATGTGTCTTGTACGAAGCCCAAGATGGAGGCTAAAAGGTTTGTGACCCTAACAAGAGGGTCTTTTATACTCAATAAGAGAGTGTTTTTATCTCGTATGAAGCCCGAGATGGAGGCTAAAGGGTGATTGACTCAACAAGAGAGTCCTTTATACTCAACAAGAGAGTGTTTTGTATCTCGTACGAAGCCCGAGATGGTGGCTAAAAGAAAGGATTGACTCAACAAGAGAGTCTTTTATACTCAACAAGAGAGTGATTTGTATCTCGTACGAAACCCGAGATGGAGGCTAAAAGGGGATTTGACTCACAAGAGAGTCTGAAAAGGTTAGCTCCGCTGAAGAGAATCATTTGTACAAAGCCCAAGAGGAGGCTGACTGTGCTGGTGACTGTTTTAGTTTAGTGACAGGTCCAGTATGTTGGATAAAAGAGAAAATCAGTTCTTATGAAGGGAACGATTAAGGGTAAGGCTGTGCTTTGGTACTGATCAGAGGATCAGGGTTATTTCCTGTTCTCTAAGGAAATGGGAAATCCAAAGGGTATTAAGATTGTCCAAGTCTACTGGTGTTTTGAGAAATCGATTCTCAGATAGTGAATAATCTTTGTATGATGCCCAAGAGAAGGCTGGTGTGTTAAGGGATGAAGGTCAACCCAGTAGCTGGTCTGACACTTGACTCAGAAAGACATCTCTAGCAAATTGATGACTAGGTTCTGTTCCTATACCTGTAGAGGTCTCTGGGTCCTTGTACTAAGCCCAAGAGAAGCCATGAGAGCCTTTAAGAAGCCGAAGGGTCCTTGTACAACGCCCAAGAGGAGGCGGGGATGCTTTTAGGAAGCCTATGGGTCCCTAAACACAGAGAAGTTCAAGACATGCTATTCACCGAGAATAGATCAAGCCAGGAAAGTTTGAGAATTTGGAAGAAACTCAAGAGATACTATTCACGGAGAATAGATCAACTCTGGGGAGTAGAGTTTCTTTGACAATTTCTAAGAGTGACAGACTGAGAAAGGGTTCACCGAGAATGCGGCCTTTCACGTCTCCATATTGTTTAACCCCAAGAGGAGGGAAGACTGTATCTTGAATCCTACGTGGGATCTAGTTTTGTTTGTATTTAAGAGTGACCAACAGGGTTTTACCTAGTGCTAGACGTAGTTGCCGGGGAAAACTCTAAATAACTATACTAGTATTACACAGTTGATATTTGAAAAGTATATAAAAGTTTGTGAAAGAAGACTTACAGTGAGCAGCCCCACAATACAGTTATATACATATGAAAGCAGATAAAGAAAGCGGGTAAACACTTACTCGGTTGTAGAGCTTCCATGCTGTTTGGTTAGTTGTTCAACAAAGAAAGCTTTGATAACAATATTATATTCTAAACCAAAAGAGAAAGTGCTTTAAAAAGATTGTTGGGGCTTACAGCTCAAGGAGAGGCCCAGATGATGATTTTTGAAAAGGAGAATGTGTCGAGGTTTTTGAAAGCACAGTGGGTCTTATACAATGACTGAGGCCCAAATTATTCTGGTTTCAAAGAGGGGTCGGGTCTTACACTCTAATAGAGGCCCAAAGAGTTTTTTATTTTTTTAAAAAAGAGTTGGGACTTATAGTTCGACGAGAGACCCAAGGTTTTTGTTAAAAAGGCGACGATCGCGCCGAACTTTTTGATAGTATCGGGACTTATATAATACACTGAGGCCCAAATTATTCTGGTTTTCAAAAAGGGTTGAGTCTTACACTCTACTAGAGGCCCATGAGTGTTTGAAAATGATTTGTGAGGTTGAGAATCAAAGAAACCCTAATTTCGCTTTCCTTTAAAAGTAAATATTTAAAGAAAATCAAATAAAAATGATAAAAATACCAAATGAGTGAGAATAAACCACTTGTTATTTTTGTTTAAGGTTTGAAAAATGAGGTTTTAATCACAAGATAATTCAAAACTCATTTGGTTTTGATTTTTAAAGTAAATATTCACTTTTAAATGTTTAAAAACAAATAAAAATGAATTTATTCACAAAAATACTAATTATATTAATAAATAATATAAATCTAATTTTTTTGTGGAATAAAATATTTCAATATTTTTGTGATTTTTTGCAAAAAGAACCAATAAAAAATAATTAAAATTGAGGGAGTTATTAATTTTTCAAATCATTAAAAATAATATGAAAAATAATAAAAAGTGGAAAAAATAGCAAAAAGAGGATCTGGGGCGAGGGGGATTCGAACCCCAGACCTCTTGTGTATAGGGCACGCACCTTACCGCTGGGGTGGTGATACATCCGTTGATTGAAACACAACCACAAATATACAAGGCTTGCCTTGTTTTTGGCCTGGCCCAAGGCAAGGCAAGGCAAGATTTTGGTTGAAAACGTGAAGGCCATAACTTTCTCATTTCTCCATGGATTGGGACAAAATTTAGGTCTATCATGCCTAGAATTTCACAAGGAATCCAATGGTGGTGGTGTTTTTTCAAATAATGCTCCTATTGAAAAACCCGATAGTGGTTTTGAAATAGGCCATGATTTGGATTTTCTGTGCCATCTCTTGGTACAAGCATGAATTACATGATAAATTGGTGCAAACACAACACATATAACATGTATAAGAGATGCATGATCAGTGGACATCAAAAGAAAGCATGATTCAAAGAATCCAAGGTGTGATGCTTACCTCTTTTTGGAGCTTTTGTGCAATCTGCCAAGCCACTTGTTCCAGAAATGATTTGATGCTTTGGACACCCTCAAATGATCTCTTAGAAGCTTTTAGGATGGTTGGAATCAGCTGGAAACCTCAGGAGCAAGTTTGAGCTCTTTCTTGCAAAAGGGGCAAAAGTGACCAAAATAGCAACTCTCTCAAATGGTGTTCCAGATGTGTGGAACCACTTGGGACAGTTCAATGATGATATTTGGAGTGTGTTTGAATTTTTATCTGGTTTGGAAAGTGGTTGTATCAAGACATGGCTTGAAAAATGCACAAAAGTCATATTTTGAGGTTTTGAGAGGTGACTTTGTGATTTTGGTGTTACAGGTCACTTGTGAGAGTTTGGACAGCTTAGATATGACATATTGGATGTGTTTGGATCATGAGCTGTGGTGGGATTGCTCTCTAACTCAAAAACTCAGAGTTACCTTGCTAAAGAAGGCATTTTTGCCTAGAGAAAGAGATTTTGAGGAAAGCAAGTGTTGTAGTGCTTTGGTGTACTCAAACTGAACACAATTTAGCTCTATTTATAGTAGAGCAAGTTTGTTTTGGCTGCAATAGTGAATGGCAACTGCAGCAGAGGTTTGGCCAATGTTGAGCAATGAGAATCCAAGTCTCCTCTAGCCATTGACTAGAGGTTAGGGCACAGGCTGCTGGTTCCCTTGGTCTTGGATAAGGCTTAACTGAATTCAGTTGGATATGGCTCAGTCCATGCCACCTTGGTGCATCCATTAAATGCTCCAATCCAAAATTGGAGTCTTGTCCCTCTTTTAGGCATTTCTAGGTTTGGCATGCTACTTTTGGTTCCAAAGACTTGGGATCAGAGTTGGTTCCTCCTTGGTCCCCCCTTGAGGTGTTCAGATGGATAGAGTTGCTTGCCCTTTGCAAATTTTGAGCAAATCGAGCAAAACTCCCAAATCTGCCTTGCCATGACAGTTTGCAGCAAGGCATATTGGCATTGTCATATCTCATGGCTCAAGTGGAATTTGATGGAGCTCTTGGGCATTCTGGAAAGCCCTCATATGATACAACAACTGTTTGATCATAGTTGGTTTTGAAACCTTTTGGATCCAAGTGAAAAATGCCCCTACATTTGGAAAAAAGTGAAGGCAGATTCTGAATTAGTGAAAATTTCACTAAGTGTTGGAAAAAAGTGACATTTTCACTTTTTATGATTTTGATCATTCCATAACTTAAAATCCATGAAGAATTGGAATGATTTGTGTTTGATGCTTTTGTAGAGTGCCATGAGAGCTACAAATCCAGCTTTGAATGGGGAAAATGGTCTTGTGGTTTAGGAGTTATGATCCTCCAAAGTTGGTACCCTGGCCACTTTATTTAATAACTTAGAAAATTTATAAGTTTATATGGTTACCCCTTTTACAAGTTATCCAACTTTTCTTGATTTTTCTTGATGAATGATGATTCCAATCAAACATTAACATCATTTTAGGGTCAAAGATCCATAATTGTGACAAATCTCAAAAAGTCAAAGTTGACTTTTATGCACAGTTGACTTTTTGTCAGATGAATTCCAAACTGTGCGATACTCAATGAAATTAAGTCCTTGACCTAAATCAAACTTAATACATGGATTCCATAGGTGATATAGGGTGTATTGAATCATGTCCCAAGGTTTGGGAGCATGCCTTGGTCAAAATTCAAAGGCACGGTTGACTTTTTCTATGAAACCCTAACTGTGGTTCTGATGAACTTGAAACTTGGGAATCAAGCTTCTTGGATCAATCCATTGTTACAAATGGATCAATGTGGTCTTGGCTCATGTTTTGTTTCAAAAGTCAAATTAGGGGTGAATTAGGTCAAGAAACCCTAATTCCTGATTTTTTATGAATGCATCCCCTGGGGCCAAATTGACTTGATGATTGGGTTCATGATGTCACTTAGAGCATCATAGGTTATGCTTTGAAGCATTGGCTCATGCCCAAAGGAAAATTTCCATCTGAAGGCCCTGGTCGACCAAACCCTAATTTGGTGACACTGGCGATCTTGAGGCTTAATCCACCTAGAAGGGAGCAGCCTTGTGCTTAATCCTTGAAGTGGGAGTCCTCTTGATCCTTTGCGGATGTTTGAGAGGTTATACAAGTTGAAGATCATGTCATTCCTTGATTGATCCTTTGTCTAAGAGCTCTGAGAGGGCTTGAAACCCTAATTATTGTTTGTAGTGAATGCTCACCCATCTTTGGGGACTCTGATGAGGCATAATGGTTCATCCATATTGTGATGATGATTAACACAATGATGGGAAATATTAGTGGTCAAAATTTGGGGTATGACACATGGCTGATGCATTAGCCACTCTCTCTTCCATAATTAGTGTAGGTCAATGGAATGGCATACCTAAGATTGAAATAATGCGCCTTGAAAGGCCCGCTTACATTTTCGCAATTGAAGCAGTCATAGACGACAAACCTTGGTACCATGATATTAAATGCTTCCTTCAGAAACAAGAATACCCACCTGGGGTGTCCAGAAAAGACAGAAATACCCTCAGAAGACTAGCAGTCAGCTTCTTCCTGAGCGGTGATACACTCTATAAGAGAAACTTCGACATGGTCTTGCTCCGATGCGTAGACAGACCAGAAGCAAACATGCTGATGAAACAAATTCATGAAGGATCCTTTGGCACTAATGCCAATGGACACACAACGACGAGAAAAATTCCAAGACCAGGGTACTATTGGTTGACCATGGAATCCGACTGCTACAAGTACATGAGGAGATGTCACAAGTGTCAGATAAACTCAGACAAAATCCATGTACCGCCAACACATCTCAAAGTTCTTTCTTTCCCATGGCCTTTTTCCATATGGGGAATCGACATGATTGGCATGATTAAACCCAAAGATTTGAACGGACACCGGTTCATCCTGGTGGCCATTGATTACTTCACCAAGTGGGTCGAATCAGCGTCATATGCTAATGTAACCCGACAAGTCATGGTCTGATTTATCAAAAACAATCTCAGCTGCCGTTATGGTGTTCCTACCCAGATCATTATTGATATTAGATCCAACTTGAACAACAAGATAATGAAGGAGTTGTTTTCTAAGTTCAAGATCGAACAGCATAACTCATCCCCCTACCGACCCAAGATGAACGGCGCGGTAGAAGCGGCTAACAAGAATATCAAGAAGATCATTCAAAAGATGGTTGTAACCTACAAAGACTGGCACGAGATGCTACCCTTTGCTCTTCACGGTTATCGCACATCTGTCCGCACTTCAACAGGGAAAACCCCTTTCTCTCTAGTATATGGCATGGAGGCAGTGCTCTCCATAGAGGTAGAGATCCCATAAATTAGGGTATTGATGGAAGCTAAGCTAACATAGGCTGAATGGTGTCAAAGTCGACAGGACAAACTAAATCTGATCGAGGAAAAGCGAATAACGACACTATGCCATGGTTAGTTGTATCAGCAAAGAATGAAGAAGGCGTTTGACAAAATGGTCCGACCTCGCGTCTTCAGAAAAGGAGACCTCGTGCTCAAGAAGATACAATATTTTCTCACTGATTCCCGGGGCAAATGGACTCTGAATTATGATGGCCCCTATGTGGTCAAGAAAGCTTTCTCAGGCGGCGCCTTGAGACTCGCAACCATGGATGGAGAGGAATTTTCCTACCCCACAAATGTTGATGTAGTCAAGAAATACTTTGCCTAAATAAATAAAAAACGTCTCGGTGGATTGAAAACCCGAAAGGGCGGTCCAGGAAAAAATTAGAGACATAATAAAAAAATTATCTCGGTGGATTGGAAATCTCAAAGTACAATCCAGGCAAAAATTAGGGATTCATGGCAAGTAACTACGTCCAACAAAGGGGCAAATCCCTCAGCAGCAGTAATGCCATCAGTCAGGAAAACTCCAGTCAAGGCATCCTCGACAGAAGCTCAGGATGTCCAGAATTCAAAGTTGGTAGAAGGATAGCGGTCGTTATGTTTCAATGTAGCCCTGGTCCCTTAAATTACCATTTTCTAAACTTTGTAAATACTCTATAGAATCATGCGCTTGGTTGATTTCCATCCTATCAATAAAATTTGAGCCCTAGTGCTTTTGTTCGTAATTCTTATTTGTTTTAGCTTTACAGAACGGCATTTTAACATGATTAACGATTCTTGAAATAAAACAAAAATGAATTTACTTGTCAAATATTTTTCTGCTTTTAAAATAAACATGGCAATTTATTTTGACTGTTGAACATCGAAAGAACATCGATCGCTTCTCCAAAAGCAATTGAGCTTCAAAGTGCAGAATCAAAGTACTTCTTCTAAACCAGTACGCTTGAACGAAGGATCAACTGTATTAGATGTGATTTTTCCATTTGATATCCCCGACAGAGATCTTACCTCCTAAGTCCGACTAATTTTTCCACCAAGGACTATCTCTCCTAAGCAAGGCAGAAGTGCTATTTTGAACCAAATGGTACTTCTTCGTCCCCAGCAGTGGCCGAGTATCCAGTCGTGTTCATCCATTAGTCTGTAAGTTGTGTCAGTTTTGTCAGCATATACATATATACATCATGCATTATTAATTTACACGCATATTCATATTGCATCACTATCACTCTGGTTAGTCTTACCCCCTAGTGATAAAAGTCCTCTCAATCGAGTTGTCAGTTCTTTCCTCGTCAGGAAATGTCGCATCTAAACAATCTCTTCCCCAGTTTATTTCTGGAATGGGGACGACCCTCGACCACTTTGATAACTTGAACCTCTAAAAAGCAAGAGAACTTTCGACGAACGTCACTCTTCGCCATTGAAGATGATATCTTTGCTTTCCCGGATTAAGGAAAATCCACAGAGAAAGCCTTTTAATCAAAGAATCGGCAGTACATTAGTTTTTCTCCAGGAGATTCGCTGACGAAAACATCACCAGTACCTCAAAATTGGATTACATCACAGGGCATTTCTCCGAGAAGATCACGAGGGAAAGTATGATGTAATATCCCCAAACAGGAAACAGTCTCTCAATAGACTCGTTTTCCCCAGTAGAGTCAACAAATGACGTCTCCAACAGAGAAGTTTGAACACCTCTACAACTCAGACGAATGGGTTTCCCACTAAGTCTGACATCAAAACTATTTCCCATCAAATAGCATCTCCCCAGGAAAATTCGGTGAGAAGTTTGATGGAAACCGCTACAAATAACGTCCCTTGTCAAGAAAGTTTATTGACAAAAGAAACGGAGACCAGTTCCTTGGTAGGAAACCAGGATCGAGGGGAAGTTTATTTTAGAAACTTAGACCAGTTCCTTGGTAGGAAACCATGATCGAGGGGAAGTTTATTTCAGAAACTTAGACCAGTTCTATGGTAGGAAACCAGGATCGAGGGGAAGTTTATTTCAGAAACTTAGACCAGTTCCTTGGTAGGAAACCAAGATCGAGGGGAAGTTTATATAGGAAACTGAGACCAGTTCCTTGGTAGGAAACCAGGATTGAGGGGAAGTTTCACCCATTTCTAAGCATTATTGCTTAGCAAAAGAAGATGGATGAGCTAACTACCATTCATAACCACCATCCAAATTTCAGGTATTCCGGTATTTAATCCTCTTGCACCCCGAATGCCCAAATACCTTCGTCATTCCCACCTTCGGGTCCAAGAAGATTAATAGGAGGCATCTGTCATACCCCAAATTTGACCACTAAGATTTCCCATCATTGTGCCAATCATCATCACAAGATAGAGATACTTTCATGTCTCATCAATCTCCTTAAGGAATTGTGGAGCATTCACTATAATCAAGGATTAGGGTTTCAAGCCCTCTTAGGGCACTTAGACAAAGGATCAATCACAAAATGACATGATCTTCAACTTGTCTAACCTCTCAAACATCTATAAGGGGTCAAGAGGACTCCCACATCAAGAATCAAGCACAAGGTTACAGCATTCTAAGTGGATTAAGCCTTCAGATCGTCAATGTCACCAAATTAGGGTTTGGTCAATTGAGGCCTCCAGATGGAATTTTTCCTCTGGGCATGAGTCAATGCTTCAAAGCATAACTCAAGATACTACAAGGGACCTCATGGACCCACTCATCAAGTCAATTTTACCTCAGGGGATGCATCCACAAAAAAAATAGGAATTAGGGTTTCCTGACCTAATTCACCCCTAAGTTTACTTTTGGGATAAAACATGAGCCAAGACATCAAGGCATGATTTAAGGATCTCTTACACACTACATCAATCCATTTACAACAATGGATTGATCCAAGAAGCTTGACTCACAAGTTTCAATTTCATCAGGACCACAATTAGGGTTTCGAGGAAAAAAGTCAACTGTACCTTTAACTTTTGACCAAGACATGCTCCCAAACCTTAGGACATGATTCAATACACCCTACAACACCTATGGAATATATCCATTAGGTTTGATTTAGGTCAAGGACTTGATTTCTCAAAGGATCGCACAGTTTGGATTCCGTAAGATAAAAAGTCAATTGTGCACAAAAACCAAGTTTGACTTTTTGAGATTTTTCACAATTATGGTTCATTGACCCTAAAATGATGTTAATGTGTGATTGGAATCATAATTCATCAAGAAGAATCAAAGAAAGTGGGATAACTTGTAAAAGGGGTAACCATAAAAACTTAGAATTTTTCTAAGTTATGGAACAAAGTGGCTAGGGTACCAACTTCCAAGGACCATAACTTGAGATCCAAGCAACCATTTTGGATGGTCCAAAGCTGGATTTGTAGATCTCATGGCATACTTTAAAATTTTCAACTACAGCTCATTCCAATTCCTCATGGATTTTTAGTTATGGAGTGATCAAAATGGCTGAAAACACAAAAGTCACATTTTTCCAACACTTAGTGAAATTTTCACTAAGTCAGAATCTGCCTTATTTATTCCCAGACGTAGAGGTATTTTTCATTATAATTCAGGTTGACTCAAAACCAAAGTTTGACATCATGTTGAAATAGGATATGTCAGCTTTCCAAAATGCCCAAGAACTCCATCAAATTCCATCTGAGCTAGGAGTTATGACAGCTGCAACATGCCTTGCTGCAAACTGTCTTGGCAAGGAAGATTTGTGCATTTGTTTTGGAACATTTAATGGATGCTTAGAGGTGGCATGTATTAGAGCAAAGATGAAAACTTCAGTCAAACCTTATCCTTGAATCAGAGAACCATAGGCCTGTGCTCTAATCTCAAGTCAATGGCTAGAGGAGACTTGAGATTCCATTTGATCACCATTGGCCAAAGGCCTGCTGCAGTTGCCATTCTCTATTCCTTGCAAAACAAACTTAACACACCATAAATAGACCTCATTTCTGATCAGTTTGAGTACATCAAAGGCCTATAACACTTGCCTTTCTCAAAATCACACTCTCACTTCCAAAAATGCCTTCTAATGCAAGCTACTATCGGGTTTTGAATTAGAAAGTGTTTCCAACCAAACCAATCACACACACACCTCATAAACATCATATAGAAGTGATCCAAACACTTAAACAATAACTGGAACACCCATTTCACAAAATCATCAGCCATCTGCACAAGCTTTTGACAGATTTGCAGTTGAGGTGCCAAACCCAATTCAAGATATAACTTGGAATCATAAAATAAAATATTAAAACATATTCAAAAATATGACAATGGCGCCATCACCATCTTCATCATCTTCCCTTTTTTTATAATTTCTGGAAAATCTATCTCTCTGAATACTCAGTATTTTAGCACGATTTAAACATGAAAAATGTTCGGATTTTGATGAGAATCATAATGGTACCATTTGATTCTATTTATTTTTAACACATAACAAATAATCAATACAAAACCAGGGTAAACCCTAATATGAAAATTTAAAGTGAAATCACATACAATGCATATCTAAAACAATTGACATAGGGTAAATGTTCCTCATATCATAGCAAACATGTTGGTAACTCAAATGATCCAAAATGATGCATGAATTATAGAGTTAGGGAAAGAGTCACTTACCTCTAAAAGTGAAAATCAAATTCTTCTTTAAAGCTATTACGGAAGGAATTTGATGATCCAGACAACTTCCTTGAGCTTTAAGGAATGTGTTGGAAGGGTTGAATTGGTTTGAAACTCTCTAGAACTTCCTACATGAATCCAACCGCAGCTTGAGCCAGTGAATTATGATCTTGTAGATGGAAGATTTAAATATGTGTTTTGATGATTTGGATCACTTTTTTTAAGTGTTTAGAAAGTGTTTGGATGCGTAGATTGAATGAAAAATGTTTAGAATGACAAATTCGATAGCTCTTGCAAACGATGCAAAAATGGTGATGTGAAGATACACTTTCTGGATAGGGTTGATTTTATGATGTTTATAGTGTTTCAGAAGTTCATATGTGTTGTGTGTGATGCATGTGTTTGAAGAGTTAGAATGGAGGTTTGTGGATTGGTTTGAGAATTGCAAGTTTTCACTTTGGTGGTTTTGATATTTTGCAAGAATGTGTAACTTTGGTATATAGAGGTTTGAGATGTTTTTATGCTTGGTGTGTCCGTTTAAATGATCAGAAATGGCCTCTAGTTATAGGAAAACAAGTTGTTTTTTTCTTGAGGAAAAATTTGGATTAGGGAACATCCTATTATCCAGTGTATTTTGTCATGTTTCCAAAATTGAATGCAAACGTTTAGTAGCTTAGTTTCTAAGCAAGATCAAATCTTGACCATGTGAATCATCATAATTCAAATGGTGAACTTGGCCTTGATGTTCAAAACCTATTCTTTACTTGGTGATCAAGTTTCTTGACTTTGTGGCATTTCACTTAATGCATCAAAACAAAACTTAAGTTCATGCCTTGGGAAGAGATTTTCTACTATGCCAAGGGATAGAACATCAGCAAATTTGGTACCATCTTGAAGATTTCATTGGATACTACAAGATTCATGTTGACTTTGTGCAGAGATGAGGCTTGTAATGTGATAAAAAAGTGTGCCCAAACTTGTATGCTATCTTGAATTCATCTTCATCAATGCTTCTTGCAAAAATCATAGCTTCTTGCAAAAATCATAGCTTCTTGCTCAAGTAAGATAAATTTTTGTTCTTGGACTCTTTGGAAAGCTTGAAACATCCTCTACAACTTTTATGTTGACAACTTTCCTTGATTAAATTAGGATCATGATGTAAAATGCTAGAAAAGTTGGCTTCATGACATAGGTAGATTTGGTTGAAATATTTTCTAAGTGTTTTCGTTCAAAAAGTAGTGAACCCTCCACTTCATGGCCTCATTTCTCTCAATCCATGCATTTTTTTGAGAAATCATCCTATAGGACAAAGTTGTAGTATGGAACAAGCTTTTCAATTTGGTCTTTGGAGAAAATAAAGCGGTTGCTTGAGGAGGAAGTTATGGCCTTGGAAAGTAGGGCAAAAATCATAGAATTTCATAACTTAATGAAATTTTCCAAAACCCTAAGTTTGCAACTTTGATATTTTCTTTGATTTTCTTGATTGATCATGATCAATGCATTCACCAATCATATTTTTATGATATTTTACTCGAGGAAATCATGTTTGACCTAAAAATGCCAAAACTCAAGCTTTGAGTTGACCAGTTGTTTCACTTTGTATCAGATGAATCCTACTTTGTATTTGCTAATGAATCAAGCTTCTTAGGCAATTAGGGTCTTGTGAATGGCCTTTAAAGATGTATTGGATGTCCTTGAATCATGTTTTAAAGTGTAGGATCATCCTCAGATGAAAAAGTCAATGGTAAGCATCACTCAGTCAAAAACCCTAATTTGGTGCATCTGATGAAATTTAAAGCTTGATGAGTTTGAAATGATGCATTCTTGTACTTGATAGTTTATGAAGGGAAAATGTTGATCAATGTTGAATGTATTAGGGCTTGAGAGGTTGAGGATCATACCAATCCTTGGCTAATCATCAACTTGAACATCTTGAGTTACAACCTAACTTGTAAAGCAAGCAAGCACACATTTCTTGTATTTGTAATGGGTTATTAATGCATAAAACACACACACATGTAATGCTAAATGATGCAAATGATTTGAGTTTGGTATAATCTTAGGGGTAAAAATTAGGGTATGACAGATGCCCCTATTTAAGTTTCTCCTATCTAGAGATGTGAAGATTGACATCTTAGTCTCGACCAGATAAGAGAGACTTAAATACAAAAATGTATAATTTTGACCCCTAAGATGCCACTAATGATGTGATATGACATGCAAGACATGGAATCTGTGGGAAATTATGCCATAGGAGACTAATGATAGACTAGACCACTGGGCTGGGGAATAACAAAAGAATGATCCACGGGGGAAAGAAACACTACCACGGAAAACCCGATTAACAACGGTTAGGAAATATATATAATCACGTGGGCCCAGGTGCTGTTATGTAGAGTATGGTTGTAATATGATACTTACAATCACGACCCAGTAACCATTGTAATTAACTGGAAAGCGCGCGCCCTATCACAACTGGTTTTCCAAAAGACCGTTGTGATAAAAATAATGGTCTTAGGTTCGATTTCCAGCTGCACCATTTTGATATTTATTTATTTTTTAACAGCGTGCGAGATATTATAACGGTTATGATATATAACCATTGTTACATTTTCTGCAGAATTAACAAATATTATCATGTTTTTATAATTAATCCCATTTTTTAACCTATATTATTGTTCACCATATCACAGCAGAAAATACAACTCACATTTGTGATAAAGTTATCATAATAATATTAATTGTATCATATTCATAATATCACATAATTGTATCATATTCAATTGTATCTGAACAAACATCCTACAAATTATCAGAACAAACAACCTACAATTTACACATTACATAACATCACGTAATTGTAACTTGGTGTTTTGGTTTCTTGTCTCTTGGTGTCTTGACTCTAAAGACCTATGATTTCAAATAATTATACTTGTTAGTAAAAATACTTAGAAACCATAACATATAATTAATATATTATAAATAAAGAATAAATTATGTACTTGTTAATTTTCCCATATGCCTTCTTTATGATCGATTCGAATAGCTTGCACAACATCTCCATCAACTTCATCATATGAGGTAGGAACTTGTGTTGTGTAAGAAGGTGTGGACGGAATATCAAGACTTTCATCACTTAGAGGAATGTGTTTTCCTTGGAGAACGATTGACTATTTCCCCGATATGTCTGATGGGTCGGTAACATAGAAAACTTGTTTTGCTTGAGAAGCCATGATGAATGGTTCGGTCATAAAAAATGCCTTGCCAAGGTCGACCCGGGTGAATCTTAAGTCATTAATGTGTACACCATTACTATTATTGGGAACCTACTTGTATTTAAATAAATCCACTTTGAAAATAACATAATCAATCTCCAAAATCTCATCAATGACCATAAAAGGTTGTAGTTGCCAATACATGATTCTTATTTTTTGAACTAGAGAAATACATCGATTCGGCTTCAACCATAACCCCATTATTTTTTCATTGTACTACGATCATCTTTTGATTTTGTATAAAAGGTATAATGACCAATGTCGTATGCTTTCCAAGTAATGACACAAAAATTTGGCTTGTACGATAACCATTTAAGCATCTCGGATGCACTAAGATCATTAGATACACTTTTATTAAACCAATCTTTGAATCTCTTGTTATGCTCTATCAACAACAACTTGTCACTCATTCGGGGATATTTTTTTCCTCAAAAGTCTTTTGTAAGTATCTATTAAAGGTTGAACTTCTTCTATATTATTCAATATATAGAAATGTGCTTGAATAACTACATACCGAGCCATTAACTTAACATTTAGACCTTGAATACCTCTTCTGTCTGTGTTAGCATGACGAGACTTATGAATTCCTATAGAATTTGCGTCCAACAAATAGTTTGTGCAAAACTCAACAGCTTCTTTTGTGATGTACCTTTCAACAATCGAAGCTTTCGGTCGGTGATGATTCTTCGTATATCCTTTAAAGATATTCATATATCGCTTTATTGGATACATTTACCTTAAATAAACTGGACCACAAATTCTGATTTCTCTGACTAGATGAACAAATAAGTGAACCATAATGTCAAAAAATGATGGAGGAAAATACATCTTCAATTGACACAAGATTATGGCAGCCTCATCTTATAATTCATCTAATTTTTTGAAATCAAGAACTTTATTAAATATGGCATTGAAGAATAAGCACAATATCATTATAGTTACTCTCACATTTTTTGGTAGGATCCCACGGATAGCCACTGGTAGAAGTTGTTGCATCAATACATGACAATCATGAGATTTTAAACTAATTAACTTGAGATCTTTCATTGATACAAGTTCCTTGATGTTTGATGAGTAACCTTGCAGAACTTTAATACGTCGCAAACACTCGCAAAAAATTTTCTTTTCCTTTTTAGATAGAGTGTGACATGCTGGAGGCAGATAAGTTCTTTTTCCTTTCTCTATTGGAGCCAACTATTTTCGTATACCCATCTTCTCCATATCAAGACAGGAAGTCTTACTATCTTTAGTCTTGCCTGGAATGTTTAGAAATGTGCCAAATAAACTATCAAACACATTTTTATCCACGTGCGTCACATCAAGACATTGTCTAACATCAAGACTTGACCAATATGGAAGATCAAACTTTTCCCAGAATATGCATCATCAACTTCAACGCCTTCATCCCAAAAAAGTCGTAAATCATCAATTAATGGACTTAGATAAACATCTATGTCGTTACCAGGTTGTCATGGTCCAAAAATCATCATACTTAACAGTATATACTTGCGCTTCATGCACAAGCAAGGAGATAGGTTGTAAATAGTGAGAAGAACAGGCCATGAAGTATGATTAGTGCTCATATCACCAAAGGGGTTCATTCCATCAGTGGCAAGCCCAAGCCTAAGGTTTCTTGGCTCAAATCCAAAACCCAGAAACAACAGTTCAATTTTCTTCCATTGCAACGAATCATCTACATGGCGAATGTTTCCATCACGAGTCATTTCATATGCATGCCATCTAAGATTATTTCTGTCATTCGAATTAGCAAAAAGTATCTTAAATCGTGAAATTATTGGCAAGTACAATAACACTTTAGTAGGAGGATGCTTCCTACTAATAATGTCATAGTCATTGTCAACACCACTGTTGGCCTTCAACTTGTGATGCGACACACCACATTTCAGACATTGATACAAGTCTTCATACTCTTTTCGATATAATATGGAATTATTAGAGCAAACATGTATGTTGATATACTCTATACCCATTGGACACATTTTCTTCTTGCCTCATAGCAACGATCCGGAAATTTGTTATCTTCTGGTAATATTTTCTTTATCAATTCAAGTAATTCAGTGAAACTTTTATCCGACCATCAATTTTTTACCTTCAGATTAAACAACTTTAACACCGCCGACAGTCGTGTAAAATCTGTACATCCCTTATATAAAGGGGTGTCTTTATCACTACATAAAGCATCATAAATATGAGCATTCTTAAAAGAAGATTCCCCAATATCACGGAACATATCCTCTAGTTGATCTTCCATATATTCATCTTCGTCTACTCTTTTACTTTGTGATGCCCGACTTTCCTCTTTATACACCTCATCATGCCACGTCCATATTGTATAATTTTGACATATACCATCACAACAAAGGTGATGGAATATTTATTTCTTTGTACCCTTTTTGATATTCGTGCAAACAACACAAGGAGAATAAAAGATACCATTATTTTCGGGAAGATGTTTATCAATGTATTCAAGGAATTAAAGAACTATATTCTCATAAACCAAACTTAATCTATCGGCTTTCATCCAACTACGATCCATAACAACTTTTAAAATTTATACACGTAAAATAATGTGAATGACATACAAAAATCTAATCCAAAAATGTAAGCATATGCATATGCAAATATAAACCTAAAGCATATGAAACATGTACCCTCATATTGACTTGAGCATATACAACATAAACAAAGAAAAAAGGAATGAAGACGTTGAAGACTACCGTACTTCGAAGCTGAAGAATCTTATGCACATAAGGAATGAAGATGTTGAAGAGTACCGTACTTCGAAGCTGAAGAATCAAATGAACGAATAGGGTGAATATTTGAGCATATACAACATAAACCAAGAAAAAAGGAATGAAGATGTTGAAGAGTATCGTACTTCGAAGCTGAAGAATCAAATGAACGAAGAGGGTGGAGATTTGAGCTCCAAATGAATGGATACGAAGAGGGTAAAGATTACGCCACCACTGTCGTCTCTGGCTCGCTTGTTCGCTTAGGGCGTCATATGAAAGAAATACAGAATAAGTTTTGTTTTAATTTATCAGTAAACCCTTTAATCGCGGTTGGACAACCCAACCGTAGTGGAATTGTAAGTCCTCTAACAACGGTTGGTTTACTTCACCATTGTAAAATCATTTACAATATATTTTTTAAATAATGGAATTAAGTGACACACGCTTAATGTACTTTTAAAAATGTAAAAAATGTAGTTGTTGGGAATCGAAGCTTGCTACCATCATTTATTACTACGGTGTTTTAAGACAACCGCCATTAAATTACTGTTTATAAATCAAGCTACTCACTGGGCGCGAAAATTTTAACCTATTACAACGGTGTATATGAATCCGTTGTAAACCTGGCGTTGTTGTTTTCCCGTTTTATAGTGGTAAAAATTGGGAAAAGGTCGTAACTTTCTTAGGAAAAAGATGTCGACTCTAACGGGGAGAAGAACACAATTCCATAGGGGATGGTGTTATAACTCTGATAATTTGAATTTCCACCTTTGGAAAATGATGCAGCATCTTCTTTGACTAAGTAGCATTACTTAGAAAGGGTAAAATAAATTTCCCCTCATTTCTGGACATAAGCCACGAAACTGGTCTTGGTTTCTTCTTATCAAGTATTTCTCTTTAAAAGGTTGTCATAAACTTCCCCTTATTTCTGGACATAAGCCACGAAACTGGTCTCGGTTTCTGAAATAAACTTCCCCTCATTTTTGGACACAAGCCATGAAACAGGTCTCGGTTTCTGAAATAAGATTCCCCTCGTTTCTGGACATAAGCCATGAAACTGGTCCCGGTTTCTTCTTATCAAGTCTTTCTCTTGAAAAGGTAATCACTTATTGAATCAATAACTTCGTCGGGGATCTTCAAGGAGATGCGAGCTAGTTAAATTGTAAAATTTGGATTTCTCAAGTAAAGAGAAAAACTTCTTGTAAAGATCTTCATCAAACTTCTCACAAGGATTCACTAGGGAGATGCCATTTGACGGAAAATAAATTTCATCATACTTCTCTTCGAGACTCTTTCGGAGAGATGCCATGTAATGTAAAATTTTCTCACAATAAACTTCTTTACTGAGGAATTGCCATTGGTTGCGGTTAATGTTTCTTTGAGCAGATAAATTTCTCTTGTAATAATTGTTTCAATAAATTTCTCTGACAGAACCTTTCCAGAAAGATAACCATTTTTCATCATACTTCTCTTCGAGACTTTTTCAGAGAGATGCCATGTGATGTAAAATAACTGCACCAAACTTCCCTTAGAGACTTTTTCTGAGAGATGCTATTTGATGTAAAGTAATTGATATGATGATCACTTCATTGGGGATAGACAAACTACTCGGAACGAGACTGCCATTTATCATCAGGTATAATTTCCAAGGAAATGTTATAACAACACAACTTAGGTATATAGTTCATCTTCACTAGGGAACTTTCAATGGATTCCTTCTTAGGAGATAAACCACTTAAAGGGTGCAAAATAAATTCCTTTTTAAATTAGAGGTTCAACTTATCAAAATGGTCAAAGACCAAATTCAATCCAGGAATAAGCCCGAGAGAAATGGTGAAAGACCAACTTCCATGAGGATAAAACTCATTGCGGAGTTAGAAAGGATATATACTTTCTGCTTAAGGTTGACAAACTCTACTGGAGAGAGGAAACACATTACTTAGGGATAATCACAACCCATGTAAATGAGATAAACATAATTAATAAGTGCAATAAGAACATGAATATGAATTGAACTATGCGTCATGTATTTATAAATGAATGCATGTTATGTTTTATGCCGACAAAACAGGCGAAAAAGATAAATTGATGATGAAATAAACATCACATTATAACCGGATGCTTGGGTAGTCTTAATAGAAATATTACGGGAGATCTGGCAAAGAGATGTATTTAATGGAACAAAGTCTTGCTGCAATGCTCAATTCTCTTATCTGAATGAAGGTAAAGTAATTATGTACTCTACTGGGGAAAACCACATTTAGCTGGAGAAGCTTGAATCAAAGCTTGATTGGGGATACTAGGTTTGATTCTTTACTGAAAAGCATTAAGTCCAAAATTCAGCTGAGGATATCGGAACATACGCCTAACACATCACGACAATTTGGAGTAAAGATTCATCATTTGGAGATGCTTCGCAAGATAAACCATGAGAACATTCGGCTTTGTATTTCGAGTCTTAATCGTTCTCTGAGTAATTGTTGATATTTCCTTCTTATGTTCACAAATCAAAGGAAAGTAAACACGCGCATTTAAAACAAAAGTATATATTTTTAACTAATTTTTTTTGTTTCAGGAATTTTTATCAAAAGTAAAATGTCATTTTGCAAGATATGAATAAAACATGAATTCCAAACAAATGGACAAAAGCTCAAATTTTATTGATAGAATGGTAACCCACAAATGGCGTGATTCCATGTATCATTACAAAGTTGGAAAATGGTAATTAATGGGAAATGGCTACATTAAAATGCCATGACCACTATTCTTCTCCAACAACTTTGAATTCCCAATGTTCTTGAGCTTCGGTGAAACTGATTTGATTTGAGAGCTCTTTGATAGACGTGGCTGCTTCAGATAATCCAATTTGGTTTGATGCAGTTACTTGCCATATATCCCTGATTTTTTCCTAGATTTCCCTTTCCGGTTTTCAATCTACCGAAATGGTGTATATTTTATGTCTCTAATTTTTTCCTGGACCTCCCTTTCAGGTTTTCAACTTAGCCAGATATTTTTTTTTTCTTTAGCCGAAGTATTTCTTGTCTGCGTCAACATTCGTAGGACGAGTGAACTTTTCACAATCCATAGTTGTAAGTATTAAGGCACCGCCTGAGAAGGCTTTCTTAACAATGTATGGGCCATCATAATTAAGAGTCCACTTGCCCCAAGAATCAGTAAAGAAAGATTAGATTTTCTTGAGCACGAGGTCGGCTTCCCTGAATATATGAGGTCGAACCTTTTTGTCAAAAGCATTTTTCCTTCTTTGTTGAATAACTAACCATGGAATAGAGCCATCATTCTTTTCTTTTCAATTAGATTCAGTTCATCATATCAACTTTGGCACCATTCAGCCTGTGTTAATTTTGTTTCCATCAAGACTCTCATTGATGATATTTAAACCTCAATGGGGAGCACTTCTTCCATGCCATATACCAAGGAGAAAATGGTTGCCACTTTTGAAGTGCGGACATATGTATGATACCCAGTCCTTGTATGTAACAACCATTTTCTGGATGATTTTCTTTATATTCTTGTTAGCAGCTTCAACAGACTCATTCATCTTAGGTCTGTAAGGAGAAGAGTTATGATGTCTAATTTTGAACTCGGCGCACATCTCTTTCATCATCTGGTTATTTAAGTTCGATCCATTATCAGTAATGATCTTACTCGAAACACCATAACGGCAGATGATACTATTTTTTATAAACCGAACCACCACTTGCTTGGTAAAATTGGAGTATCATGCTGCTTCAACCCATTTGGTGAAATAATCAATTGCCACCAGGATGAAACGATGTATGTCTGAAGCTTTGGGTTTAATCATGCCAATCATGTCAATTCCCCATATAGCGAAAGGCCATGGAGAAGAAAGAACGTTGAGAGGAGTTGGAGGTATATGAATTTTGTCGGCATAAATCTGACATTTGTGACATTTCTTCATATACTTGCAGCAATCAGATTCCATTGACAGCCAATAGTATCCTGCTCTTAATATCCTCTTTGCCATTGCTTGGCCGTAGGCATGAGTACTGAAGGAGCCTTCATGAATTTCTTTCATCAACATGTTTGTTTCGTGTTTATCCACGCATTTGAGTAAGACCATGTCAAAGTTTCTCTTGTATAATATGTCATTATTTAGGAAGAATTTGCCAGCCAATCTTCTTAAAGTTTTCTTATCTTTTCTTGTTACCCCAAGCGGGTATTCCTGATTTTGGAGGAAGTATTTAATGTCATAATACCATGGTTTATCAGTGGCAACCTCCTAAGATGTAAACACGTGAGGGGGCCTATCAAGGCGCATACCATTGATTTTAGGCACATCATTCCATCGATTCACAATAATTATGGAGGATAATGTAGCCAGTGCGTCAGCCATATTATTTTCGTCACGGGGAATGTGATGAAACTCAATTTTATGGAAGAAAGTTGACAATCTCATTGCATAATCTTTATAAAGAATTAAACTAAGTTGACGTGTTTCCCATTCTCCTTTGATCTGATTTATTACCAAACCCGAGTCTCCATATACATCCAGAATTTCGATCCTCAAATCAGTGGCTTCTTGGAGACCTATGATGCAAGCTTCATATTCAACTTCATTATTTGTACATTTGAATGTCAACCTTGCAGTAAAAGGAATATGGGAGCCTTAAGGCGTAACAATGATTGCCCCAATTCCATTTCCATAAGCCTTGACAGCTCCATCGAATATCAAACTCCAACGGGATCCTGGCTCTTGCCCTTCTTCTGGAAAGGGTTCATCATAGTCCTTCAATTTTAGATACATCACATCTTCATCTGGGAAGTCAAATTTGATTGATTCATAGTCATCAATTGGTTGGTGAGTCAAATGATCAGTTAAAATACTTTCTTTGATGGCTTTCTGAGTGTGGTATTCAATGTCATATTCTGAAAACAACATCTACCAACGGGCAATCCCTCTAGTTAAGATGGGCTTTTCAAAGATATACATGATCGGGTCTATTTTGGAGATCAACCAAGTGGTATGAAAAATTATATATTGGCGGAAACGATAAGAAGCCCATTCCAAAGCATAACATGTCTTTTCAAGCATAGTGTAAGGTGTAACACCCATATATAAAACTTATACATCAAAGCATAAATGTTATATATGAATCCAAGTGTTTAGTATTGGAACACTATAAGCTCCTAGTTAACACATTATATATATTACATGCCCCAAAATACAACAACTAAAAGTTCTAAAGGCATAATATACATAAGATGTTCAAAAGATAAAAACTAAGAACTAGATCAACAATGATCTCAAAATAAACTCCGCTACGGAAGCTAGCCATCAACAAGCAAGGAAAAGATCACACGACCTTATCCTTACCCTTCTCAGAACCTGAAGCACCTGAAATACATTAACAACGTGGGGTGAGATACATCAAATCTCAGTGAGTTCCCAATCTTATGGGTTCTCTCGGATTATCAAGGTTCTAACAATCCTAACTCAAGTCCGGGGAAAAGGGAAAGGACCTTTGAGTTCACACCTTATAATTCTCACACTATATGGAAACATGACATGAGTTCACTAACTCACAACATCACTAATCAATAACCATACCAAGACATCTCGTCTTCCCGTCAGCTTCTACGTCTAGAAGGCGACCCGAGTCATAGATCCTTGTAGTTACTTGGCATACGAATTTGATTCGGGATCATCGGCCTGTAAAACGTGAACCGTCACTTCTCTTGGCCTGTTAACCATCACAAGTCTATACCCATCTCATAGGCTCCAATCGTACTACACGTAGGGAATCAAACCTACTAAGTAATTGTGCACGCTAAGCGCGCTCTGCGAAACTCAGAAAAATGCTTCAGTAAAACAGAAGTTTCCTACACCTCCAAACCTCCTCCAAACCACAATCAACCACCAACAGAGGTACAATAACATAGTTTGAGTATGGTTTGAACAACAACATTCTTAAAACCTACATTTTCTCAAGAACACAACATTTCCACAAACCCTATAATTTTCCAATCAATCCAAAGTAACCAAAACATCAAAACAAGCATCAATATATGTTTCTATAAGTATATTGATCATTCATTTCGATTTATATCAATTTCCAACCGTTAAAACATTGTTTTCAACATTCTAACCTAAAAACTCATATTAACCAAAAATCTAAAAAATGAGGTTTCTAACTAGAACCCACCTTGAGATGAGAAAGATGAAGATGATGGGAAGATTGGGTGAAGCTTGATGAATGGATGATGATTTGGTCTTGAAGTTCTTCAAATTTCCTCTTCTCCACTTTTCTCTCCTTCCTTTCCTTTCTTTCCTTCTTTCTCTCTCTTCCTTACTAACTTTTTCTTTTGTTTGGAAAATGGGAGGAAAAGGAATTATGTATTAAACTAGTATTAGAAATAATACTACTAAATGTTCAAAAAGTCTCTTAAGTCCAAATAAATAAAATACCTCAGTGTCAGATAATATTAATTGGATTTATTCTAAGTTCCACAGTTACTCTAATTATTTTGTCAAATGATTTCTCAGAGTACACTGGGCTCAGTCGATCACAATATAATATTATCCGGAGGAATAAAATACGGGGTATTACATCCTCCCCCCCTTAAATAGAAATTCGCCCTCGAATTTAAATATTACCTGAACAGATGAGGGTAAGCATCTCGCATTTCCGATTCAAGTTCCCAAGTTGCATCACGCGGATGCGTTACATCCCACTGCACCTTAACGAGAGAAATGTCCTTGTTCCTTAATACTTTTGTTTCTCTTCCCACAATGCGGCTCGGTTAAGGTTTAAACGTTAAGTCTGCTTCTATTTCGACAGTATCCGGTAGAATCGGCTGAAGAGGATCTGGAACAAACCTCCGAAGTTGAGATATATGGAAAACATCGTGCATTTCCGACAGAGAATGCGGTAAGGCCAATCTGTAAGCTACTTCACTGATCCTTTCCAAGATCTGATACGGTCCCACGTATCTCGGGCTTAACTTGCGTGACTTAAACGGTCCTTTCAATCTCAATCTAGGAGTGACTTTCAAAAACACATGGTCACCTTCTTCAAATTCTAAAGGTCTCCTTCGATTGTCCGTGTAACTCTTTTGTCGATCTTGTGCTTGCTTAATTTTCTCGCGGATCGTTCGAATCTTTTCCGTAGTCTCTTGGATGATTTCGGGTCCTAAGATTCTATCTTCCCCAACTTCCGCCCAACACAAAGGTGTCCTACACTTTCTTCCATACAAAGCTTCATAAGGAGCCATTCCGATGCTCGCATGGTGACTATTGTTATAAGAAAACTCAATCAATGGTAATAGTTCTTTCCAATTACCCTTACTTTCTAGTACACAAGCTCTCAACATATCTTCCATTGTTTGTATTGTTCGTTCAGTTTGACCATCCATCTGAGGATGATTAGACGTGCTCAACCGCAACTCCGTACCCATAGCTTGTTGAAAAACTTTCCAAAACCTTGAAGTAAACTTCGGATCTCTATCCGACACAATATTCGAGGGAATACCGTGCAATCTTACAATTTCCTCAATAAATAACCTCGCAAGATGACTTGCCTTGAAAGTAGTCTTCACGGCTAAGAAATGCGCAGATTTCGTTAGTCGATCCACAATCACCCAAATCGAATCATAACCACCTTGCGTACGTGGTAAACCTACTACAAAGTCCATAAAAATACCGTCCCACTTCCACACGGGAATGTCTAAAGGTTGCAACAACCCACCCGGTCTTTGATGTTCAATCTTAACTTGTTGGCATACCGCACATTCTGACACGAAGACCGCAACATCTCTTTTCATACCGGACCACCAATAGTCCTTCTTTAAATCTTGATACATCTTTGAAGAAGCCGGATGTATAGTGAAGGCACCCTTATGCGCTTCCTCTAAAATCCTTCTTTTCAAAGTCGCATTGTTCGGAACGCAAATTATTTGGTTAAACATAATCATTCCATCGCTAGCATGCACAAAACCCGGTTGACTTAGCATCTCTTGCAACTTCTCATCCAATAATTGTCCTTGTTGAATTTCAACTCTTAACGTAGAATTGACATTCAAATTCCCCATAATCACTCCATTGGGAGTCCACACAAATTGAAGATTTAAATCTCTAAACTTTTCCAACAACGAATATTCTAACATCATCAATTCGGCCTTTCTCAAAAATTTCCTACTCAAGGCATCGGCCACTTTGTTCGCTTTACCCAGATGATATTTTAGCTCTAGATCATAATCCTTTAAATATTCCATCCACCTCCTTTGACGCATATTCAACTCTTTTTGGTCAAAGAGGTACTTTAAACTCTTGTGGTCACTAAACATTTCAAAATGTACTCCATATAAATAGTGACGCCACACTTTCAAAGTAAACACCACTGCCGCTAATTCCAAATCGTGGGTTGGATAATTCTTCTCGTGAATTTTCAATTGTCGAGAAGCATAAGCCACCACGTGACTTTCTTGCATTAAAACGCCTCCTAATCCCATCTTAGACGCATAACAAAATACGTCATACGACTTGCTAGGATCGGGAATACTCAGAACAGGAGCTATAGTCAATCTTTCTTTCAAACTCATAAAACTTTGTTCACACGCCGAATCCCACTCAAAGGGGTAATCCTTCCGAGTAAGCTTAGTCATTGGCAACGCTAATTGCGAAAAGCCTTTGATAAATCTTCTGTAGTAGCCTGCTAGACCCAAGAAACTTCTAATTTTCGATACATTCTTCGGTCTCTCCCAATTTATTACTGTTTTTACCTTTGACGGATCCACTACTACACCACCTTGTGATATAACGTGACCAAGAAAACTAACTTCGGACATCCAGAACTCGCACTTACTTAACTTGGCAAAAAGTTGCTTCTCTTGTAAGATCGATAAGACGATTCTCAAATGTCCTTCGTGTTCTTGCGGAGTGCGGGAATATATAAGAATGTCATCAATGAAGATCACAATGAATTGATCCAAGTAAGTTTGAAATAACCGATTCATATAATCCATAAAAATAGCTGGAGCATTAGTCACACCGAAAGGCATCACTAAGAATTCGTAATGACCATAACGGGTCCTAAATGCAGTCTTAGGTACATCGGAACTCTTCACTCGGATTTGGTGATAACTCGAACTCAAATCAATCTTCGAGAACACACAGGCTCCTTTCAATTGATCTAACAGGTCGTCTATCCGGGGTAAGGGATACTTGTTCTTAATTATGACTTTATTCAGCTGACGATAGTCGATACACAACTGCATCCCACCGTCCTTCTTCTTTACTAACAATACTGGAGCTCCCCACGGTGAGACACTAGGTCTAACAAAATGCTTATCCATAAGCTCTTCCAATTGTTCCTTCAGTTCTCTTAATTCAAGCGGTGCCATCCGATACGGAGAAACGGATATAGGAGCCGTTCCCGGTACCAGGTCAATAGAAAATTCCACTTCCCTCTCCGGAGGAAGAGAAGTGACATCTTCGGGGAAAACTTCAGAAAACTCGCAAACTACTGGAATATCCAAAACTTGAAGGTCGCTACTCCCTTCCTTAGTGAGAACCAAAAGAACAGATTTCTCTTCTTTGAACAAGAAATTTATCATTCCAACCGTACCTTCTAGAATAGTTGTTAAGACATCTTTCGGGGTAGCATCATTAGATGGAATGATGATGAGCTTTTCTTCACACCCAATAAACACCGAATTAGCAGAAAGCCAATCCATTCCCAAAACGACATCAACTTTCTTAAGTGGTAGGCAAATAAGATCAATATGGAAAACTCTACCGTCCACAGACAAAACACAGTTTTCACACATCAACGGTGTCTCAACTATTTCATCCATGGCGGTAGTGACCACCATAGGAGGAGACAAAGGAACGGACCGCAACCCAAGTCGCTTCATACATTGCATCGATACAAAAGAGTGTGTAGCTCCACAATCAAATAGAACAAAACAAGGAAATCCGTTAACGAAGCACGTACCAGCAATTAAGGAATTGTCACTCTTCTTCTTCCTTGCATCTAAGGTATAAACCCTTCCTTGTGTCTGAGTCCTATTCTGAGGATAATCTCTTTTCAGATGACCCACCTTCTGACATTGGAAACACTTTACCCCTTCTAAACTACACCTTCCAGAATGATTCTTGCCACAAGTGCGACACACAGGAGGTGTACTCGCCCTTGAATCTTGAACTTGTTTCCCTTTGAAGGATTTTTGCCTAGGCCTGAATTGTTGGTTGGATCTTCCGCGATCCCCTTGATTCACTCTATTCGCAACACCTTCAGCTTAGATTTTCTTCAAACTATGCTCGGCAACATAGCATTGCCTTAAAACTTCAGCATATGTAGTGAACTCTCTCTGAGATACACTATGAGATATTTCAGCTTTTAGTCCAAATAGAAACTGGTCTATTTTCCACCTGTCATCAGGAGCATACATAGCCTGCCT
This sequence comes from Lathyrus tuberosus, assembly GCA_022829125.1. Taxonomy (NCBI): domain Eukaryota; kingdom Viridiplantae; phylum Streptophyta; class Magnoliopsida; order Fabales; family Fabaceae; genus Lathyrus; species Lathyrus tuberosus. Next base: position 5,063,438 of record JALAZF010000006.1, on the reverse strand, counting down.
AGAATAAGCAGCCATGTCCTCAAACTTTTCAGCATAACTGGCCACAGTCATACTACCTTGTCTTAGTTGTTAAAATTCAAATTCTTTCTGAGTCCTCAATGAGCTCGGAAAATACTTCTCCATGAAAATAACTTTGAAATGTTCCCTAACCTTAGGCACTTCCTGAATAGCCATCAAAGTCGAAGTGCTCTCCCACCACCTCATAGCGGGACCCTTCAGTGAATGAGAAGCGAACAACACCTTGTTCTCTTCGCTGCATTGGACTATCAAGAAAATCCTCTCCATACCAGAAATCCATTCGTGAGCCTTCACGGGATCTAATCCACCATGAAATTCTGGGGGATTCATGCGGATAAAATCCCGGAATTTCCCACCTTCAGCTTCTGGAGCAACTATCGGAGGATGCAAACCTCCATTCATTTGTTACACCATTTGCTGCATGAATAGATTATGTTGCTGCTGCATCTGTTGCATAAACTGATACAGAGGAGCATTGCCATCGCCGCCCGGCGGATTCGCCCCTTTAGGAATGGTGCGGGATCTACCACGAGTGTTTCTACGTCCTTCAACCATGTTCCTAAAGGTCATACAAATAGGATTAAGTTGATCAAGCTCAATGCCATAAATATAACACTTAAGACCAATGACGACACAACGTATATGAAACGGAAAGAAATACTTATACTATTTCATGGCTAGTTCGAGGATACGACCTGCTTTGATACCAACTATAACACCCATATATAAAACTCATACATCAAAGCATAAATGTTATATATGTATCCAAGTGTTTGGTACTGGAACACTATAAGCTCCTAGTTAACACATTATATATATTACATGCCCCAAAATACAACAACTAAAAGTTCTAAAGGCATAATATACATAAGATGTTAAAAAGATAAAAACTAAGAACTAGATCAACAATGATCTCAAAATAAACTCTGCTACGGAAGCTAGCCATCAACAAGCAAGGAAAAGATCACACGACCTTATCCTTACCAATCTCGGAACCTGAAGCACCTGAAATACATCAACAACGTGGGGTGAGATACATCAAATCTCAGTGAGTTCCCTATCTTATGGGTTCTCTCGGATTATCAAGGTTCTAACAATCCTAACTCAAGTCCGGGGAAAAGGGAAAGGACCCTTGAGTTCACACCTTATAATTCTCACACTATATGGAAACATGACATGAGTTCACTAACTAACAACATCACTAATCGATAACCATACCAAGACATCTCGTCTTCCCGTCCGCTTCTACGTCTAGAAGGCGACCCGAGTCATAGATCCTTATAGTTACTTTGCATACGAATTGGATTCGGGATCATCGACCTGTTAACCATCACAAGTCTCTACCCATAGCATAGGCTTCAATCGTACTACACGTAGGGAATCAAACCTACCAAGTAATTGCGTACCCGTTTCAGAGGAGCTCGAGCGCCATGAAACTACACTCAAATATACCGGTTACGATTACATGATCACATACAACAATACGATTGTTTTCAACAATCACAAGGCTATAACGCCTTAAGGCCTCTCTTGCCTTTTCACAACCACAAAGGTTAACCACATGTTCCATACTAGTGTTTCACTCTCAACTAGGCCAATACTCGGCAAGGATGTATCTTCCAACAACACGTGCCCGAGCATCGCCATCTAGAGTTGTCTACAATTTCTAGTTCCTTACTAGATTCTCCTATAGTTCAAGTTTGAGGTTTCCTCACTCTTCCTATATCATTTTCATATTTGCATAGTAGAACAATATATAACAATTAAAACATAAATATATCACTTTTGGAACTTTCTTGATTATTTAATCGGTCAGTAAATTTGACATATTTCATCTCCATTCCATAGAATATTTCCTCGACTTTACATCGATATCAAGAATGATCGAATCCGATAAACGAGTCAAAAGTTATGAATTTTCTCGTTTTTGGAAGAAAACTTTAAGTCCCAGGTCGCACTAAGCGCGCCCCTTCCCGCGCTAAGCGCGCATCTCTCTGCCATCTGGGGTTGCAGGATTTTAAAACCGTGCTGAGCGGGCTTCTGCACGCTAAGCGCGCTCTGCGAAACTCAGAAAAATGCTTCAGAAAAACAGAAGTTTCCTACACCTCCAAACCTCCTCCAAACCACAATCAACCACCAACAAAGGTACAATAACATAGTTTGAGCATGGTTTGAACAACAACATTCTTAAAACCTACATTTTCTCAAGAACACAACATTTCCACAAACCCTATAATTTTCCAATCAATCCAAAGTAACCAAAACATCAAAACAAGCAGCAATATATATTCTACAAGTATATTGATCATTCATTTCGATTTATATCAATTTCCAACCGTTAAAACATTGTTTTCAACATTCTAACCTAAAAACTCATATTATCCAAAAATCTAAAAAATGAGGTTTCTAACTAGAACCCACCTTGAGATGAGCAAGATGAAGATGATGAGAAGATTGGGTGAAGCTTGATGAATGGATGATGATTTGTTCTTGAAGTTCTTCAAATTTCCTCTTCTCCACTTTTCTCTCCTTCCTTTCCTTTCTTTCCTTCTTTCTCTCTCTTCCTTACTAACTTTTTCTTTTGTTTGGAAAATGGGAGGAAAAGGAATTATGTAGTAAACTAGTATTAGAAACAATACTACTAAATGTCCAAAAAGTCTCTTAAGTCCAAATAAATAAAATACCTCAGAGTCAGATAATATTAATTGGATTCGATCAGAGTCTCCAAATAAATGTCCAAATAATACTACTAAATGTCCAAAAAGTCTCTCTTCCTTATTCTAATTATTTTGTTAAATAATTTCTCAGAGTACACTGGGCTCAGTCGATCACAATAAAATATTATCCGGAGGAATAAAATACGGGGTATTACATAAGGAGACTCACAATCCGTGAATTTCTTACTTAGATAATAGATGGCATACTCATTTCTATCTCTTTCATCTTGCTGACCCAGAACACATCCCATGGAATCTTCCAATATAGTTAAGTACATGATCAAAGGTCTTCCTTCTAGTGGAGGGATCAGAATGGGAGGTTCTAGCAAATACTCTTTAAAGATGTCAAAGGCTATCTGGCAATCTTCTGTCCATACACAACCTTGGTCTTTTATATGAAGTTCGAATATAGGCCTGCAAGTAGCGGTCATATAGGAGATAAATCTAGAGATGTATTTCAGACGGCCCAAAAATTCTCTTACTTGCTTCTCAATTTTGGGTGCTGGCATTTCCTGAATAGCTTTGACTTTGTTGAGATCAACTTCAATTCCCTTTTGACTGACAATAAAACCTAAGAGTTTCCCTGAACGTACGCCAAATGTACATTTGTTAGGATTCAAGCGGAGTTTGTATTTTCTCAAACGCTGAAATAGCTTCAACAAATAATCCATATGTTCTTCTTCAGTTATGGGCTTAGCAATCATGTCGTTAACATATACTTCAATCTCTTTGTGTATCATGTCGTGGAAAAGAGTTGTCATGGCCCTTTGGTAAGTTGCACTTGCATTCTTCAGACCAAAAGGAATTACTTTGTAGAAGAATTTTCTCTACGGTGTAATAAATGAGGTTTTCTCCATATCTTCAGGCTCTATCCTGATTTAATTGTAGCCTGAGAAACCATCCATAAAAGAAAAGACTTTGAATTTTGCAGTGTTATCGACCAACATGTCAATATGTGGTAACGGAAAGTCATCTTTAGGACTAGCTTTGTTTAGATCTCTGTAGTCTACACACATTCTGACTTTGTCGTCTTTCTTGGGAACTGGCACTATATTGGCCAACCATTGAGGGTACTTAGATGTGCCAAGGAAGCCTGCATCAATCTGCCTTTGAACTTCTTTAATTTTGATGGCCATATCCGGGCAAGTTCTTCTCAACTTTTGTTTGATTGGTGGACATTCTGGTTTTACCAGAAAATGATGCTCCACAATATCGGTATCCAACATTCTAGTTTTGCCTATTTCATCTCGTGATTCGATATTGGATTCTCCTATTTCAGAAGGTAAATGTTACTTATAAGTTAATTTTGATGTTCAATGCTTATGATTAGTAATAGATTATTGTTTATGATTCGCCATATTCTAATGTCATGGTGAATATATGTGCATACAAATATATTATTTAACAAGTAACAATGGTTTGGATATAGTTTTGAATGAGGGATGGTTTTGATGCATAAATAGGCTATACGAATTGTTGTTTCCTAAAACAACAGCAATTCAAGCGTCAATCCCTTTATGTCAAATCTGTTGATTCATGTCGTAAATAATGCACCTCTTATGTATAAGGTTGCAATTTGAATTTACACTAAGGACTTTTCATTTAAATGTACTATATGCATGTTTGAGCAAACAATTGGTGGTTGTGTTCTTTGCCACCAATGCAAAAATTAATTTGTTCATTGGTTGATTTTGATTTTCAAATTTTAATGAATAACAGGACTCAAGAGGTGCACCTACCACGAAACCAGCGCCAGTGTGTGTTTTCAGTGTAGTGTGTGTTTGTAGATTGTTAGTTAAAACTAGAATTTGTTATAAGCTGTTATTTCACAGTTTGATTTTGATACATTGAAATGTAAAAAAGAAATTATGCTATTTTTTTGTTATTTGGGATTTAATTTTGGTATGTGAGAACCAGGTTTGATAAAGTCACATTCCGTAGAAACAAGGAATTATCAAACTTTAGTTCATGGCCTATTCAAGCAGTTGTTTTTGAAGTTGAAGATAGAGAGATGATTGATGGTTCGGCTTATGGGGGTCAACGGGTCGTGTGTTGCACTGGTGATCTGGCTAAACTCGGTGTGTGTAATGAAGGACAGGTTATTCACCGTCCTTCTACCGTGAATCCGAATTAGCCTCAAGTTTACGACGTTGTTTTCGAGATGGATGATGAAGTAGCGGAGCTTCCATTGAAATATATACTGATCACGAAAATCGGGATGTATAATTTGTATTTCATCCATTGTGATCTGAGGCTTAAAGATTTGGTTGTAGAAGGGAAAACTGTATGGAAGAATCCCTCTGGTTATCTATTGGAACCTATGAAAATTTTCTTCCTTCCAGTTCATGTCTTTTGCGTACGTGTTGCTTGGTGTGTTTTGGCTCTTTCAATATCTTAGATTTTGGAAGGAAGTGTTTCCAATTTCATATTAGACACATATACATATTTCTAGAGTTCTTTTCTTCTATATACTAATTAGCACTATCTTGCAAAACGTGCTAAAGTTGTTACTATATTTTTCTATTTTTCCTGTAAGAATCTCATACTTATTTTATTTTTATATTATTATGTCTTGAATTATATATTAACATATCAATATGTTTCTAAAATAGAGGTCAACTTTATTCCAATTAATAAAATATATTGTTTATTAAATTAATCAATTAATTCCAATCAACTTTATTAAATAGTTATTTTTAATATAAATATATTGTTAAAAAACATTACCTTATAAAATTAAATAAGTTTATGATTTTTTAAATATAACACCTATAAATTAAAAAAAGAGTGATACTATAAATATTTTATTACCAATTTTAGTATCTATTATTTAAAATAAAAGTTCATGTTGTACACCGTTCTTTCTATAAAATGTTAATGATACAAAATTAAAATATTATTAATTTAATAATTTAAATACTTAATTAACTTTTAACTAAATTATCTAATATTTTAAAATAAATATTAAATTTTTAGTCTATTTTGTAAGTTAAAGTCAGTAAGTATGTGTTTATTTAATTTTTTTTTAAATATAATATATTAATCACAATGACTAATAATAAAACATATTAAAATATAATTAATAGTGTTAAATTATAAATTTATAATAAAATAATAATATTATATTATACCATTTATACTATACAATTATGATTACCAGAATAATTACAATTATGATTATTTTTTGTTACATATTATTATTTATTGTAGTTTAAATCAATTTATTATCTCATTATATGATTTTTAATAAATAAATTATGTCACATATGTAGTTAATTTGAGTAAATTTTTTATGGTTAAATATTTTAATTTATAGTAACTTTTCTGTTACATTTTATTTATTATGATTTAGTTGATTAATTAATTTATTAAATTTCTATTTATATTAAATTTTTTGTTACATTTTATTTATTTATTATAGTTAGATTAATCAATTTATTATCTCAATTATATGTTTTTAAATAAATAAGAAAATTTATTCTAATTATAACACCGAAAAAATATGTTAATACAAAATGATTGCATAAATATTTTTATAAATAATGTCAAAAAAAATTTAATATTTATATACGAAAAAATATATGGTTGATTCAAATATTTATATATACTGGACAACAATACTTTTAAAAGTAATAAACTTTCTTGATTAAATAATTTTGTCTTTCTCTTTTTTTCCTCATTCTTATTACATTTTAGAAATAAATGTGTGTAACACACTATTATACGTACGAATGCACAGATATCCAGATCAGAATTCGTGTTAACACATGGATTATTACATTTTTTGTAGAAATAAAGAAAATAAAAGTAAATATATCTTAAATAACATATGAATCTAAATACGGGGTAAATGTATTAATTTACATTACTAATATTTATTTATATAATATTTTTATAAATAATACAAAACAAATTTAATTTTTACATACAATAAAATATCCTGTTGATCCAAATATGTGTATATTTATATATGAAATAATTATATTTATACTACAAATATAAAAAATATATATATATTTTTTTAATGGGAGAAAGCGCGTAATACAAAAGTACGCATCCGAATGTACAAGTTTTCTACTAGTTGTTTTTAATGGGAGAAGGCTTGTACGTTTCTCATTATGGAGATTGGTTGGAAAAGATTTGGAGTGGATAAGATAGGATTTTTTTTAAATGAATATGATTGGTTGGGTGCAAGCTAAGGGAGCACGCGTGGGAGAGCGGTGAGATGAACGCCACGTAACAACTGGGTAAATTTTTTGGCAATTTCTTATCACACCACCCTTGTTTCTTAGGCACCATCTGAATTTCCGGTTTTGCCCCCTGATTCCGGATGTGCACATCCGGACGCACCAATTTTTTTAAAAACGCTGAGTCTTTTCGGAAGTGCACATCCGAAAACATTCCTGATCTGCAGATCCGGAAAAAGGCAGAACATTATTTTTTTTTTAAAATCGTTTTTTTTGCTTGGTCGCATATGTTAATAAATCGTCGCAATTTAATATACATTTGACAACATCCATATATAAAATAAAATGATATATATATATAATAAATCTCTGTTAAAATACAGTGCATACATCTAATATAAATATAATACATCAAACAAAAAACTACTGCGTATGGCGAAGGATCTCTCCTGGCTCCCCTGCTCCTCTGCCCCTACCAGCCATCCTGGATCGATGTCTGCGGTACTGAAGTGCCCCCTGATCAATCGCAATAATCCTGTCCACGACAAGTCTGGCACCAGAGCCCTCAGGGAGGTGACCGTCCGCAATGGCCTGCTGCGCTATCTCCTCTATCTGACGACAGCGTGGTAGGACATCCTGAGTGTGGTCCAGCTGAGACTGCCGCTCCTCTAATATCTCCTGATGAGCAGGTCTGGGTAGCGATCCCTCAGCAGTGGGCACCATGCATGGGTGTGAGACGGTGTAGAACCACACGATGTACCCGGCAGCAACACTCCAGTCTGTCTCCGCTCTGGTCGCCCGAGCCTCCTCTGGTGCCAAGTGGGACTGGTAGTCAGCATATAGCTCATCTATCTGCCTGCAGGTCAAGCCTAGAGGAGCAGACTCATGAGGCATCCTGGGGATTATCTGCGTGTAACCGAACTGACACAAGACGCGCTCTGGCAGGTATCGGGCAGTAATGGTCGAACTGCATGCCAACCATCCTGAGAACAAACAAACCTCATCGAACGGGCGCGTCACACGGTGAGCGGCATATGGGCAATACAAAACATCCTCAACAGCCATCCGATCTAGATACACTCTAAAGGGGTCCGGCGCCTGGTTCCCTCTGAGCAGGACAAATGCAGCAGCACGTGGCATATCCTCAGTGTACCCCTGGGCACTCCCCCAACCAGTAATATAGCGAAAGTGCTGTAAAATCCACGCCTGAAATGGAAAACATAACATGGGTGTCAAACATTATAATGAATACAGAAAGAAAAGAAATGAAAAAATCACTTAGAATATTAGATTGTTACCACGTATAGCGTACAACTGCCTGCCACAGTCTTGGCTGCCCAGCGGCAACCATCAGAGAGCCTGGAATAGGTGAATGCCAGCGCAGCCGCCCCCCAGTTCTACCTATGGATCTCTGTCTGATCCGAAAGGTACCTGAGGTACACGATATCAACATAATAGGCGCTGGTGTCCACAAACAACTGCGTGCCTAGCAAAAACAAGTAGTAGCACCTTAGGCCACGCGTCCTGTGGATCGCCACCTCAGCTTGATCACCATCTGCCCGTCCTGCCTCTGCAAGCGCCTCAGTAAATATATCCATCAAAAATGAGAACCGGACGTGTGCGCCCCTCAACTGGTGCACCTCCGCATGTGCCTTCTCTAGGCTAGCCCCAAGCTCTGTAACCAACAACTCTATGTCGTCCGCCTTCGTCATCCTACCGTGACTCAGAAGGGTACCCGTGATCGGTAGATGTAAGAGGCACGAGATGTCGTCTAGCGTGATCGTGATCTCGCTGTATGGTAGATGGAATGAGGATGTCTCAGGGTTCCATCTCTCAACAAATGCCATCAGGATACCGTACTGGATCTAGGAATACCCAATCCTAGACAGGCCTCCAAGACCAGACTCCACAAGTGCAGACGTGAACCACTCAGCCTCTGGCAGCATCTCAATCGTGTCCATAACCTTGCCCCCATGGTTATAGAACTTCTGTGAATCCTTATCCTGAAAATTTCCAAATAAAACAATGTTACAAATGAACATATTTTCAACGAATACAATTCTATAAATAAACCGAGAAAGGTTACCTGTCCTAGCCAGACAAATCTGGCAGTATGCTCAATGTACCCCGCGAGTAGGGACATATTAGACGGTCCCCCGGGGTAACCGCCCAGCTCATCGAAATCGTCATCATCGTCAACACCCTCATGTGTTGGGTGATCACCCTCTGGAACAGGAACAACAACAGGGGAACGAGGAGGAGCAGCTGATGGAGCTGTAGTCTCCCGACGACGCCTGCGTGCGGGCTGGGACCCTGATGAACTAGCAGTAGAATCCCGACGCCTCCGAGATGTAGAATCGGCGGATGACGAGGGAGTGGCCTGAACCTGTGATGTGGATGGTTGTGGTGTAGGATGTGGTGTAGGATGTCCCTCAGCTGTAGGGCTACCCCAACTCCCTCTGCGTCGGAAGTCTCGGCTGTAGACTGCATCCGCTCACGTCGGACAGATGCGTGCTGAGCTGTCCGTCCATGTATGGTACGATTGTCTCGGCCAGCCATCTAATCTGCAAAGCATAATAAATAAATTAAATTTTGTTTAAAAATAATTAAACAAAAACAAACAAACAAGCAAAATTAAAAAAGGAAAAAAAATAGTCTTCCGGATGTGCACATCCGGAAGGACTCAGAATTTTAAACGTTAGGTATTCCCGAATGTGCACATCCGGAAGGACGCATAATTTTAAACGTTGGGTATTTTCGCATGTGCACATCCGGAAACACTAAACGTTTCAATATTTCCGGATCTGTACATTCGGTACGTATTTTGAAGTTTAAAAACGGCAGTCATGGCCACTGTAACAACCAAAAGGGCATTTTTATGCCCTGATCGTCCGTTTGAAGCAGTAAAAATGACCTACATTGTCTCTAGCCTATTTTATTCATACAACCTAATAATTTCTACACCTAAATGTCTACTCTAAATCGATTACTCGAAAATTACTCCGAAACTCTAAAATTTGAAAACTTACCGATTAAAATGTGATACGGAGGATTTGGAGTGTGTTGATCATTGTAGCAGTTGCTCTGCGCCGAACTCGAGCGGAAAAAAATCGAGATTTGTGGTGATTGAAAATTTGAGAGTTTGAGAGAGTTTGAGAGATTTTGGAAATGGAAAGGTGAATAATGAGGGGGAAGAACGTCTGGCGCGAACTAATAAGAAATACTTCCGGATGTGCACATCAGAATTCTTTCCGGATGTGCATATCCGGAAAATCTCTACGATTTTTAAAAATTTGGTGCGTCCAGATGTGCACATCCGGAATAGAGGGGCAAAAAAATAATTTCACGTGGTGCCTAAGAAACTTGGGTGGTGCATTAAGAAATTGCCAATTTTTTTCCTTTTCATTTTTTTTCTCACAGTGTCACTTTTATTTTTCTTTTCTTTTTTTCAATTCTTTTTTCTCTCTCAATTTTTTGCTTTTCTTTTTTTACTTCTCTTTTTTCTTTCATCTTTTTCTCCATCTCTTTTTTAGTATTGGTACCTTTATCTAATTAAATAATGATATTAAATCAATGTCACCTTTTTTTTTATTTTATATTTTAAATCTATTATAAATTAAATTAATTTATCCAAATGATGGAAAAGAGTATTCATCATCACGAGTTTGAAAACCAAAATGTGACAAATGTCGTAGGCAATTCGGTGTTTGTCAATGTTAGATTCAAAAATCAAACTGCAAAATATTGTCATTTGTTCATGTAATTCTGCATTTACTATGATTGTATCTCCTTCGGCGCTAAAAGTGAGCCGAGGCATTGCTCTGTTAGACCGCACCGGAGGAAGAGTTTCCACTCTGTTTGGTTGTTGATGATGTATGCTTTGTGTTTTCGGATTTATAAAGATGGAAGCAAAGAAATCATATATGTATTGATGAATGCAACCATATACTTTCATTTTAATTTAGGTCTAGTAGCGATTCAAAGTTCAAAGTGCGTTATTAGAAAAGTATTTGATTTTATTAAAACACATTGAAATAATTTAAATAAGAGACTAAACTAAATAATTTCAAAGGAAAAACCATTAAACATGAACCCTACAGTTTGGCTAATACCAAACTGCATATATGGGCGCCAGCAGGTTAGTTTTTTTAAAAACATAGCCATCTTTATAATTAATTTGAATCTCTTGTTTTTTTTAGAAAAACGTAGTTATTCTTAAAAAAAAATTCCCAACTAAGCACAAGAAGACCGAAATTAAGATATATAAAAAAATGACACGCATGGCATCTTATCTCTTTGATTTAGTACTAAATATTTGAAAACCACAAAACCCAGTATTTGACATTTACAGAAATGGAAACAAAGAAACCTTATATCTATTGAAGGCTTGCAACCACTTACTTTCATTTTAATTTAGGTCTAGTGGCCATTCAAAGTGTGTTATATTAGATAAGTATTTGATTTTATTAAAACACATTGCAATAATTTAAATAAGAGACTAAACTAAATAATTTCAAATTAAAGGCAAAATCATTAAACACAAACACTTACCCTACAGTTTGGCTAAAACCAAACTGCATATATGGGCAAGTAGTATTATTTCATTAATTATTTCCATAGACGTGATTAAGAACAGAGCCTAGTGGTCTTTGTTTCATCACTTGCATGGTATACTAACATAGTTAGTTACACTTATCATAACAGAAATCAGTGATATCAGCGCAGCGACACTGTGGAGGAATAGACTTTGTACAATAGCATCTTTTGCAAGCTGAGTGACATGTTTCTCCAATATCAGTACAACGACACTGAGGAGGGATTGATCTTGTGCAAAGGCAGGAATCACAGCATGCTGTAGTTGTGGATTTGATAGTATAACCTGCATCACCATTGAAGAGCACTTGAGTGATGAAGGAAGTTGAATCGAAACGAGCGTCAACAACAGTTGCGGTGAAGCCCAAGAGGAAAAGCATCAAAGCTAACTTCATCATTGCCTTCTTGTTCATCAACGCCATTATTACTATTCTGTTTCTCTCACTTTCTCTTTTTCTATTATGATTTCTGTATCTCTCTTTGCACCTACATAGGTCTATTTATAAAGAGGTTTTTTTTCTTCTTTTTCTTATTTAATTTTTTTTCTAAGAAATGAACTCATCGCGTGATCCTCGTGTTCTATATAGGACCACTTTTTGTTTTGTTGGTTTCCATTTCCTTTCCTTTTCAATTTGTATATGAAATTATTATGTTTTTGTTTTTATCTTAAAAACTGATAGATCTTCACGTGTAATGGTCCCTATGGTGTGTTGTCTGTAACTCTCTCTGTATATTAAAGCACCACGTTGTTAGACTTTCTTGGATATTTGCTAGTGAAATGCCGTTCTTTAATTTAGAACCATACTAATATTTTTTTTTTTATTTTTTTAAAATCTTGATATCCGGCCTTGCGACCGACTAATTTAAGAGGAATCAATATCTACCGTCTACTAGCAGGGGTTCCGTTTCAAGTCAGAGCAAAGCTCCGTATTGACTGGGGCTCCGTTTCAAGCCAGAGTAAAGCTCCGTATGGACTAGCCCACACAAGGGTTGATTGCACCTAGTAGGATTCAAATCTGAAACCTTGAGAAAAACACACTTTCAAGACCCAAACCTCCACCACTAGACCATCCCTTGGGTTAGAACCATACTAATATTAAACAACGTTGATTTCACATGAGTTGAAACCAAAAAATATAAAGAATTAAATGTGTATTCTATTATACTAGTATTTAGTGGAATTTAATTTAGAGATTTGTAAATTGTATAAATATTTAAAATTTATGGTTAAGTTGTTTAAATAATTGAGTTCTTCAAAGAAATTTTATTTAAAAAATTAAAAAAATATTTATTTAAAGAATTCAATTGAGGATAATAAATGTGGAAGTTTTTAGTGAACAAATTTGGAATACTTATTGGCTCTTTGAAATTCTTTATAAATATGTAGAAATGCGCATAAAATTAGTGTTTAAAAATCAATTTATTCTCCCAATTTTTTTTTAACTTTTTTTTTGGTATTTAAGAACCTGACTAAATCATCAGTTCAATCGGCTGGACTGAGAATTAGAGTTGAATTATGTCCAACTAATTTTTTAAAATATTTTTGACGTAATATAAATTAAGGCAAAATAATCTTTTTCGTCCCTTAACTTTGCCCCAGGGTCCAGTTTGGTCCCTTACCTTTAAAAAGTGGCAAGTTCGTCCCTTAACTTTTAAAATGGTGTCACGTTTATCCTTCCGTCTGGTTCTGTTAGTCAAAGGTTGAAAACAGTGCCACGTATTTCCAGGTGGACTTTATGTGCAGCACTGTTGGCAATGGCTCCAGTAATCATACGTTCCATATAATGCCACGTTATATTTTTATTATTTAATTAAAAAATACATATATTTTATTCTTGCCGCTACCACTGGTCTTTTCGTCAAAGTGTTCTTGGTCACCGTCACCACAGGCATCTCGTTTCGCCGCCGCTAACATCGTAGCTAATTTCAACTCTGTTTGAATGTGTATGTTGTCATAAAGATCTAATCATATAAAGCAAGTTCCAAATTTCAGTTTTACTTGAATTATCAGCAACAGACACTACGCCAAAATTACTCTTTGGCAACACTTCATAGGCAGCGCTTTATTGCAAAAGTGCTGCTATAAGTTAAAAAATTTAGAAAACACGGAAACTGTTCACTTAGAAAAATAAAAGTGCGTCTAAATATAAGACCTTAGACAGCGCTTTTGAGGAAAGCGCTTTCTAAGGTCTTATAAATTAAAAAAAAAATTAAAGAAAAATATTAGACAGCGCTTTCCTTAAAAGCGCTGTCTAAGGTCTTATAAATTAAAAAAAATATATAAGACCTGAGACAGCGCTTTTGAGGAAAGCGCTTTCTAAGGTCTTATAAATTAAAAAAAAAATTAAAGAAAACTATTAGACAGGGCTTTACTCAAAAGCACTGTCTAAGGTCTTATAAATTAAAAAAAATAAAATCAAAAGCGCTATCTAAGGCCCATATGAGACAGCGCTTTCAAAAACGCTTTCTAAGGCCCACCTTAGACAGCGCTTTCATTCAAAGCGCTGTCTAAGGTCTTTTTAATTAAAATAAAGATTGAAACTGTATCAGTATTCTATACTTTTTCATTTCATTCTTTCCCTCTTTCCCTCTCTTTCTGCGAACAAGAACGAACCAGAGCTGAAACCACCGCTGTCGTCCGTCCTTTCACCGCCTTCGTCCGTCCTTTCTCGCCGTCGTCCGTCCGGCCGTCGTCCTTCCTACATTGTCCTCCACTATCCTCCACCGTACTCCACCGTGCTCCACTGTTCCGGTAAGAGTTTTTCTTTTTATGTTAGGTTTTAAGTGAGTTTCATATTTTTCTGTTAGGTTTTGTTCTTGTTACCATATTTTTGGAGTTCTTTAGATATAATGATGTTCTGTTAGGTTTTGTTCTGTTAGGTTTTGGAGTTCTTTTGATAGAATGACGTTCTTTTGATAGAATATGAGTAGTTTAGATTAGTGTTATTGTAGTTTAGGTTAGTTTAGGTTAGTGTTATTGTAGTTTAGGTTAGTTTAGGTTAGTGTTAATGTTGCTCTACATTGTTATTGCTATATAATGTGTTAGTTTAGTTTAGGTTAGTTTAGGTTAGTGTTAGTGTTAGTATTAATATTGCTCATTATTTTAATATTGTAAATCCTTAAGTTGTTGTTCTAAAGAACCGAAATTCACAGCAATTTATTAGGTAAAGAAATATATTGTAAATCCTTAAGTCATAACTTTCCTCCTTTTGGTTTTGATTTCTATTAATTACTAATGGAAAAATCATGGATAAAAAATGGATAAGTAGGAAAACTGTGTTATGTTAGAAGCCCTGTTAGAAGCTCATTCAATGTTCTATGTTTTATCATAACTTTCCTCCTCATTCAATGTTTTGATTCCTCATATAATAGTGTTTTTGTTGACCTTAATAAGTAGGAAAACCATGGATAAAAAATGGATGGATGCCAATCGATTGTCCAAAGATTACGAGAATGGGGTATTGGATTTCGTTAAGTTTGCTTTTCAACACGTTAAAGACCCCAGTCGAATGGACTGTCCTTGCTTGGGTTGTTGTTATGTGGGTAAGGTTGACGCAGATGGATTGAAATCGCATTTACTGATGCATGGAATTGATCGAAGTTATAAGTGTTGGATACATCATGGTGAGAAAATTAACGAGAATGTTGAACCGAAGGGGAAAAGTAATACGACCTATGCTTCAGATGACAAAGAGACGGAAACATACGATTGTGATCGAGTCGAAGAGAATGCAGAAACAGTTGAAGAAGATCTTCATGATTGTCCAGAAATGTTTGAGAGGTTGGTAAGCGATGCAGAGAAACCGCTCTATCAAGGTTGCACTAAATTTACAAGACTGTCTGCGGTATTGAAGTTGTACAACTTAAAGGCGGGCAATGGATGGTCGGATAAAAGTTTCACAGAGTTGTTGGTCCTTTTGAGAGAAATGCTACCGGAGGATAATCTTCTTCCTAATCGAACCTATGAGGCCAAAAAAATGTTGTGCTCTATTGGCATGAGCTATGATAAGATACATGCTTGTCCAAACGATTGCGTTTTGTTTCGAAACGAATATGCATCGTTAACTGAGTGCCCTAATTGCGGTTTGTCTCGATATAAGAAAAAATTGTCTCCAGCCAAGGTCTTATGGTATTTTCCTATAATTCTGAGATTTAGGCGCATGTTTCGTAGTGAAACTGATGCAAGACACCTGACTTGGCATGCAGATGAAAGAATTATTGATGGAAAGTCACGACATCCGGCTGATTCACCACAGTGGTCGAAAATTGATAATGATTATCCTGACTTTGGAGAAGAAGCAAGAAACCTTCGCTTGGCATTATCTACTGATGGAATGAACCCGCATGGTCTTCAAAGTATCTCACATACCACATGGCCTATGATTCTTATGATTTATAACCTACCTACGTGGCTATGCATGAAACGTAAGTACATGATGTTATCTATGTTAATCTCTGGGCCTAAACAACCAGGGAATGACATAGACGTATACTTGACACCTTTGATCGAAGATTTATAGATATTGTGGGAGAACGGTGTGGAGGTTTATGATGGATATAGGAAAGAAAGTTTCAATTTGAGGGCGATGTTGTTTGGCACAATTAATGATTTTCCAGCTTACGGGAATCTATGAGGGTACAGCATAAAAGGTGAAAAAGCGTGTCCTATTTGTGAAGATAAAACAGATTCGAAGCGATTGGAGTTTGGTCATAAGAATTGTTCATCATGAGTTATATTTGATCATATTATTTGGCTTTATATGTAGTTACAAAAGGCGAATAGCTCTTAAACATCTCTTCCTGCACATGTCTTGTGGAAGGAAGCTCGTGTGGGCAAGTCTGGAGTTGTTGCAGAAGAGGTTCTACAAGTATTTGAGAAATGTGTAAGTATAACAATATTTCTTTAATTAAATCAAAACTTTATTAACAAATATTTGACAAATATTCGATATTTATCTGATTTTCAGGAGGCGTTATCTCAGTCTGTATCTCCAGATGATTCCAGGAGCATACTTAGTCGGGCATTAGATGTCCCTGAGTATTCTGGTCGGGTGAGGGGTAAGGGATTTGGGATCACTCCGACCTCCTTGAATATTAAAAAAGGAAAGGCTCCTAGTAATACAGAACTTCAAGCTAGGTTGGAAGCACTGCAAGCTGAAGTTCGGGAATTAAGAAAGGAGAAAGAAAGGGATAACGCTTCAGGTTTTAGAGATGGATCGGAGAAAGATAGTATCAACTGCAGCTTTCAACCGAATATTCCAGAGGTAACTATATATATTTTTATGAAATTAAATTAGTAGCTTAAATTATTTAAATGACATATATACACATTAATAGTGTCATATTTATTTTTGGTTTTAGGGCGTTTCCCATTGTCAGCTCTTCTTATCTTCACCAACTTATCGGAAGGTTGGCAAGGGAAAAGTGTATAACACTTCGGTAGAATTACTTCACAATAACCCACTCCCTACTGGATGCATGAAAGTATCGGTTGATATTGCGACAGAGGCGGGTGCATTATTACCCTATCCTGACGATGTTTCGGATGCAACATTGGTGGGAGATGCTATAGGGTCGTATGTTGCATGGCCGTCAAACCTCATACTCGTAGGATATGAGGTATGCTTAAAACTGTTATGAACCTTTGTTAACCTTAATGTGTAGATTCAAAGATTTTACGAGCATTTTATTTTCATTTTTTACATGGTAATGCTATTTAGACTCGAACAAGATCCAAAACAAAGGATAAGGGGATTCCGGAGCATACCGAGTCCGTTGTCTCAAAAAAAGAGGTACATCAGAATTATATGATATTTATGCATGGAAAATGTTAAATTGGATATCTTATACTTCATCTAACAAATTATATGATATATAGCTGCCTGGTAAAGAGATTAGCAACGTTTCAACACAGAAAAATGTTGGTGCTAAGAAGAACAGGGCTAGAAAACAACTTATCTCCAAGTTTAGGTCGTGCCTTCAGACGTTTCTACAATTGACAGATATTCCGACCGGAGGTGTTCGTCTTATACATATGGAGAAAGGTATATATGGCTTTGAACATGAACAAAATATTGGTAATGAAGACTTCGAGCAAGTTTTCAATCATGAAAAATTGGGCGTCAGTGTTGTCAATACATACGTGAGGTATATATCCGATCTACTTTGGTATATTAATTAAACAACTTATTTACTTTATGTTTCAAATGAATAGTCTAATGTTAATGATGTTTTTATTTAAGGTTTCTGTATGACAAAGTTATGCGCCCACGTGGATTGCAGCAAAGATTTGCATTCTTATGCCCCGCGTTTGTCAACTTATCCTTAATAATAAATAAACCAGATGAGGTCCTGGCGTATGTACGCGACGTCTTTATGGACAACCAAGAAACGGAAAAGTTGTTCCTTTTACCGTTTAATACTGGGTTAGATTTTCATTCTAAATTCATCTATTATAGTTTTTTTGTATTTTGACGTCGTGTAGAAAGTTTCCATCTAACACTTGTTTAATCTTACAGTGGACATTGGTTGTTGGTCGCAATTAATCCTAGCAGAGAAGTGGTGTATTATCTGGATTCGTTAGGAAATGATTGGACAACATACCCGGATATGAAGAAATGTATTGACACGTAAGTGAGATTGTTCTAAATATGAATGTGTATATTTATTTGTTTGTTTATTTATTTATGTGAATTGTTCTAAATATTCATTTATATTTTATTAGCGTTATACAAGCTTTCCGAGCACTACGAGATGGCCAAGTACCAAAGAGGAGAGTCAACCCCATTACATGGAATACAGTGAAGGTATATTAATTATCACATGTTTTATTATATTAGTGATGCTACTTGATAAAACTTAGGATTTATCCATATTTTCTTTTCATTTGTAGTGTCCTCGGCAACGTAATGAAATAGATTGCGGATATTTCATGTTGAGGTTTATGAGAGACACTCTTTTTTTGGATCGAATAGAGATTTCATCCGATGTATGTATTTCTAACTTATGAGTTATTTTAATATTTAACACATATCTCTCATATAATGAAATAGTTAAAACTAAATCAAACTATGTTATATTATTATGTAGTACTTTGAAGAATGCAAGTGTGCTCATTACTCAATTTCTCAATTGGATGAAATTAAAGAGGATTGGTGTCAATACATTATGGAGCTCGGAGTTTTATCAGGTATAATATTGTACTCTTACTTTAATTGATGAGAATTTAAATATGTGTAACTTTCTAACTATAGACATTGTTGATGTATTCTTTTAATTAAATTACAATCTTTGTGTTCTTTCAGGACCTATGTAGATTTGAAGCAATGCTTTGGTTGGATGCAAAAGTACTAGTATAAGTAATATGTACATTTGTAGAAAAAATGTAATGATTTGTAATTATAAATTGGTGTATATATATATATATATATATATATATTGGTTTGAATTGCCAATTGTTTTGGATATATAATTTTGGTGTAAATTGGTACATTTAAGTAGGCCAAATTGGATTGATTTGAATTTCCAAATTGTGGTATTTTTCTGGAAAAAAATTGGTTGAAAAACAGTTCAAATTCTGGTTGAAAAACCTGGTAAAAATTGTGGTTTAAAAAAATTTATATAAAAATTTTCGTATACCTTAGACAGCGCTTTACACTAAAAGCGCTGTCTAAGGTGAGGCTTAGAAAGCGCTTTCACAAAAAGCGTTGTCTAAGGTATGCCTAAAAAAGTTCAAAAAGGTGGGGCTTAGAAAGCGCTTTCACCAAAAGCGTTGTCTAAGGTATACCTAAAAAAGTTCAAAAAGGTGGGTCTTAGACAGCGCTTTTTGTGAAAGCGCTGTCTAAGGTATACCTAAAAAATGTCAAAAAGGTGGGGCTTAGACAGCGCTTTTACCAAAAGCGCTGTCTAAGGTATACCTAAAAAATGTCAAAAAGCGTTGTCTAATGGTACCATAGACAGCGTTTTTCATTAAATATACCCCCCTTTAGACAGCGCTTTTGGTATTACCCAAAGCGTTGTCTAAACCTTTAGCAGCGCAGGTTTAGACAGCGCTTAAAAGCGCTGTCTAAGGTCTTGTTTGGCGTAGTGAGATGATATTGAAGCTTTCAAAAGGGAAGTGGAAGAGAAGGGTTATGATGTAAACGAGGTAGGGTTTTGGTATTCTAGAAAAATTGGATCAAAGAAGATGGGTTACGAAAAGATGGGTTACGAAAAATTGGTATTCTGAATCAACCCTTGTAATTGTTAAGCTCTTAATTGATGCTGGAGCAGATGTTAATTCCCTTGATGAAACAATTAAGCAGAAATTTTCAATGGCTAATTCAAAAGAATTAGTAGGGGAGAAGAAAGAATATCCTACTGATATATCATTGCCTGATATAACAAATGGTGTTTTTGGAACAGATGAGTTTAGAATGTATAGTTTCAAGGTGAAGACTTGCTCAAGGGGTTACTCTCATGATTGGACTCAGTGTCCATTTGTTCATCCAGCCGAGAATGCTAGAAGGAGAGATCCAAAGAAGTATCTTTATAATACAGAACAAGACTTTGCAAAGACTAGATAAGATGTTCAAGAAAAGTGTGCTTCTTTGCACACAAACATGAAGAGTTGAGGCCTTTGTATGCTTCTACTGGTTCAGCTATGCCTTCACATGAGTCTTTACCAACTTTAAATGTTTCAACTCCACTTATGTCTTCATTGGTAGTTGCTTCAACTCCCAACATTGGTAGCTGCTTCAGTTGAACCAAAACAGGAACCATAATCAAGCAAGTTATCCTTTCAACAACTTTGTTTCCTCTCCTGTAAGAAAATCATCAGCTTTTGGATTTGATTCATCTTCTGCTATGGCTGAAGCAGTGATGAATTCAACTGAAGAAGAACCTGCTTATCCTAGGGAATACTGCAGGTATGAGTTAGTAGAATATTTAAGTGGTGCAATTCTTGCTTCTTGATTGTAGCTTTTAAGGGAGGGTTCCTCAAGTGCTTGGAAACATAATTGGTACCAGTGCTTGTTGCGGGCTTAAAAAGGACTGTGCTGGAATTATGGAGTTCCCTAACACCAAATAAAGTATGGGATGTCGGTGCCGTATTAAAGTGTTTTGGTTCTACACATTTATATCAGAAAAACTTTCTAACAAACTGAATGTTGATTTATATCAGACTTGTCTGCTATTGCTTTGAAACCTGCTTCTACACGTTTACAATCTAGTTTCTATGATTTTAAAATACTAATAAATGAACTATAAGTGTTAGTTATAATCACCTCATAGGTCATTTGGTGGATAAAGTGTAAGCTATAATGATCTTAAAGTACCAACGTAACTTCCAAAAGGATCCACTAAAATAGAATTACATGACAAAATTACAAGGAGAGAAAGAAGTTTATCAATACATACAACTTACAAGACACATTCCAGTATGTTGCATCAAATTATAAGATTACATGTTAAATTAGTTCTGCGAGTCATTTCAAAAGTCAGAGCAAAATCTACAATAGGAAGTTATGAGAATGCATGTTTAGTTTCTATGAAAGGATTTAATTGTTGGAAATAGTCGAAGTTAAGAATTATCGGTATTATTCTAAGAAGTAATTGAATTAATATGTCGCTTGGACGGTTAAGTTGATAGTCAGATTATTTAGTCGGTTAGTCGGAGAATTAATTTTAGATATAATATTAGATTATTGGATTATTGATTTAATTAAGTTAGTTTAAATTGTTGAGTGAGAATTAGCAATTTTGGAGGTGTTGGCTAATAGGCCCATTAAGAGTATTATTTTTGTGTGGTTGGAGTTAAAAAGAAATAATACTATTATTATTAGTATTTTTATGAATTAGTGAAATACGGAGGTATCAGTGAGAGAAAAGGAGGTTAAGAGGAATAAAGGTTGAACGTGGTAGAAGAGAAAAAAAAAAAGAAGTTACGGAAGTAGCAAAGCGAGGGTTTTGGAAGCACCGGCGGTTGGAGAGGAGAGAACACGAGAAATTGCCGGAAAAAGTTCTAGTTTTCGACCGGAGATTCGAGCGGCCATCAATTAAGATAAGGGTGGGTTCGAATCTTATAAACGGGATTATGATAATTTTTATGTGGGATTTGGGTTACATGAATTTGCTATCAATCTTGTGTTTGTGATGAATTTGTGATTCTGCGAATATCTTGGGTGTATCGCGAAACTAGGTTGTTCTGTGCATTATTGTTGCTCGCAGTGTGCGATTGTGAAGATTTACATTTAATTTCCATGTAATGTATTTGATGTAATATATTTGGTGAATTGAAGTTGTTTAGTGTAGAAAGGAAATTAAGAATAGGAATTAGAGGCGGGGGCCTCAAAGTAATGGAGGTGAGCACCCCCATTTAATTAAAGGATGGAGGCGAGGGCCTCCAAGTATTGAGGCGGGGGCCTCAGAGCAATGGAGGCGGGGGCCTCAGATCAATGGAGGTGAGCGCCTCATATAATTAAAGGAAGGAGGCGAGGGCCTCCAAGAATTGAGATGGGCGCCTCCTAAGGTGTGTGGATGAGACGTTCACCTTGGGTCGTCTGTTACTTGAACTCAATTTAGTTTAATGCATAAGTAAACTATTTACTTAATTTAATGAGATAGTGTTTTATGATATCCATTAGACCTGATAGTATTTTAACACTTAACTAAAGGAGTCTATATATTGTTTATGGAATGAGACGGTTGTCCTCTTTAGGAGTGGGTTAATTTTGCTTTGTTGGATTAATTTTGAAGTTTTAGTTGCAAATACATTTAGCACCAATGAAGTGTATCTTTCTGTGCTTTTGTAAAAGGCTATTTAATGAGTAAATTCCAAGAGATATTAATGTAGTAGTTTTAAATGGTGCAAGAATCTATATACATAAACGTATTGAAAAGCATCCAGTTAGTATAGCAGGTTTTATTTTAGCAGCAGCAAATTATACAAGGAGCAGGGATATATTCAGTAGTAGTGCATTCATGTACTGACATGGAATATAAATAAATAGCAGGAACACAACGTAGTATTAGCAGCAGATTTTAAGGAAGTAGCAGACCTTGGTATTATAAAGCAGTCTTGGAATGTGTTGACAGCAAAGGTTAAGTAGCAGAAAAATAAACTGGCCGCAGAATTGGGACAGAAGACAGTGCCGAGAGCAAAATTAAGCGGTGTATTTAGTTGCCCGGAATCGAATGAAAATTTATGGGAAGGTTTGTAATAATTAGTAGGTAGTGTGGTTGATTTATTTTGTTGAAAAGATGCTGGGAGTTGAAAACAGTAGGAATTTTAGTCGCCCGGTAGAATTAAGCGGAAAAATTAGTTGTCTGGAATTTAACGAAAATTGTCGAGGTAGTTCGTAATAATTAGTGGGTGATTTTTGTCGGTTTGTTTTGTTGAATTAAGTTGAACGCGTGGAATTGCAGGTACAGTTAGATAAGTTGTATTGTCCCGATTTACGGGCGAAGTATTTAAGTTGCAGGTCTTATGACCAATGTTGTTTGAGTTGTGTTGTTGTTGATTAAGTTGTAGGTCTTATGACCAATGTTGTTTGAGTTGTGTTGTTGTTGATTAAGTTGTAGGTCGAATGACCAATGTTGTTTGAGATGTGTTGTTGTTGATTAAGTTGTAGGTCGAATGACCAATGTTGGATTAAGTTGATGCTATTGATGCATGTTTGAGTTGTTGTTTTCGTTGTTGTTGTTCTGGTTGTTCTTGTTGATGATGTAGTTGATTGTATGCCTTTGATAATTGTCGCATACATTGCATTCATGAGTCGGGGCTGTATGCTCACACCACGTTGCCCTTGATGGCATTGATTAAGTTGGCCTTGATGGCACCACGTTGAAGGCTTATGCCTTGTTGAAATGCCTCGATAACCTGGCATATGTTTAAGTTGGGAGTTTTACTCCGATGGTACCACATGCATGTGCATAGTTGTGTCACATTTTGAGTCGTTGTGAAGTTGCTGTTGTTCTTGATTCGTTGTTGCTGTGAAGTTGCCGTTGTGGTGAAGTTGCCGTTGTTGTGAAGTTGTTGCTTGTTATAAGTTGTTATTGCTATGTCTTGTTGCTTGATATAAATTACTAATGTCGTGAGCTGTTGTTATATATGTTGTTCTTACTATAATTTGCATTTTTTATATAAGTTGTTGGTATATGTTGTTATTTGTTGTCAATACAAGTGGGGTTGCTATTAAGTTGTTTATTTCCAGTTGTTGCATGACTGTTGTATGAAGCGGTGAAATTCGTATGATCCTAATCTAGTCCATTAATTATCATATTTTGTTTATAATATTCGATATCTCACCCCTTCTGTAATGATGTTACCTATTATGGGTAACTGAGCAGGTACTCAAGAATAGCTGCAGAAGTTGAGGTTTAATGTGAAGTCTTAGATGCTGTTAGCTCGAGTTGGTCTTGCTCTGATACGTAGCACTCGGGGGGGATGAACGATTGTTGTTTAATTGTTGGTATTGTCTTAGTAGTTGAATCTTAAATTGTTGTTATTAAAGAATTGTTGTTTCAAAGTTGTTTTGAGTTGGACATGAGGTTATGTCATTATAAGTTGAATTATGTGAAGCCGCTTATTAATAAAAGTTGTTTTGTTTTCAAAAGGATAATTCCGGTTGTTATCAGTTCATCCGAATCAGTGTTATGTATCTGAATTATTTGTGATTAATATGAAGTTGTTTTCTGTTGAAAATGTGACATCCTGCTTATGTTGAAGAATTTTTAAAATGAAAACTCTGATTTTATTACTTATCCGCCGGGTAGAAATGGGGTGTTACATCAGTGGTATTAGAGCAGGTCGGTCTGTCCGGCCAATGTTGTCTAATGTTGTTTCTTCCTTAGTACTCGACATGTGTGTGGAACACTGTCGGTGCTTGTTTGTTAGTAGTTTCTAGTAGTTGTCTACAAGGTTGTTTTGAATTAAGTGGGGGAGATGTTTGCTCCCGTACGTGTTGTTGGTATGTAGAAGTTGGTTCAAGGTGATGTTGATAGCGAGGGTGCAAATGTTGATGAAGCGATGTTTTTGGGGACCGGCGAGAGTTTAGACTCATGAATTCGTATCGGTCGAATGTGAGAAGTGTGTGGAATATGGACGAGGAATTGATTGAGAATAAGGAAGCATTCCAATGGAAATGATAAGTTGATGGATCAAGTCGGTAGATTAATATGCCTTGAGTATAGTCGGATTAAAGTCGAGTGATTCTCGTAGTAGGATGAAAAGAAAGGATGTTGGTGAATTTTGGAAGCAAGATAGAAAGATGGAACTTATGTTCATCGATCTCAAATTCTGATTTTTGCAATTTTGGAGCAGCTGTTAGTAAGAGAGGCATAACTTTTTACTCGTGATTCGGATGGAAGCAGTTCTGGACTTTTTGGAAAGCTTACGAAATTCCCTACAGTTTGCATATAAGAGTTGTCTTCAGGAAGTTTGTGAAGAGGGAGAAAAGTGCGTTTTAATATTTGGGTCTGGTGCTGATTTTTGGAAAATTCTGCATACGGAAATTCTGGACCAGTCCCGTTGTGTGGCTGATAACTCTTTACTCGTAAATTGGATCTGAGCGATTCTTGAAGTTCTGAAATATACACAAAATTCTCTTCATTTTAGAATATGATTTTGTGATTGAGAGATCGGTATTGAAGGAGATATATATGGTTGAAGTTGGACGACATTTGCTGAAAACTTTGGAAGGATGAAAACAAGTGTGGAATATTATTAAGAATAAAATGTTGGTATTTGTAAGATGTGACTGTATCGGAGAATGCTTGGAGATACAACTTATGTTGAATGAGGATGATTAAGATGATGATGCTAAGTAAAGGTAATGTTGAGAGAAATGTGAATGTTGATTTGTGTTGTTAAGAATTTTCACCTTGGTTGAAAGTTGTAATTGGAGCAACCTGAATTTGATCGTTCTCAATGTTGTAGCGATTTCGGTGATGGAAAAATATTTAAAGTCGTGTTGTACCATGAACGTGCATAAGAGGATGCGTAATGGATTTTGAACGTTTTTGCATCGTTGACGAAGTTGAAACTAAAGAAACTAGGAGTGGCATTGGTAAGCCTTAGAAAGTTGGCGGAGCATTATGCTTACGGACTTTGGGCACAAGTTGAAGTACGCTATTGTGTTGGGTACTGATGATTTATTTCACCGTTATGGTTGTCGGCTGTCTATTGACAAATTGAGGAACTGATCACCCTTAATCCATTGTTGATAGTAGACGGAGTCATAATTGATGGATAGATGTGTCGTGCCAACTAGTATAGTATGTACGTTGAATTGGTCGAAGTCAAGCCAAGTGCTTGAAGGTTGTTTGTTTTGCTGATACAAGTTCATATGTTAGAATATTAGTTGAATTTAAGGATGACAACACGAAGCTGTGTTTGATTGATGAGTAGTATGGAAAATTTCAGTTGAGACTGGAGAATGTGAGGGTTGAGTTACAGGTAGAACAAGAAGTTAAATTATAAGTTGATTTGTAAAAGTGGAGTTTTAGTTTGTAAAGATGATTTATCTTGTTGAATTTAAGTGGACTCAGGTGTCAAATGTTGTTGTAATGTTGTTATGCGCCTAAGGTGATTTTGGGAACTATGTTGATAAAAGATAGTAAAGTTGTAATTTATGTGTGGTGTTAACGGGGAGATCCCGAAGAGTTAAGTCGAAAGCCTTGGTATTATGTCGATTTTGATGATTGGAAGTTGGAGGTCAACTGAGTAGAGTTAGTACCTTGAAAGTAATCAGAGTGCGCAGCGAACGCGTAGTATATTGCGGTTGTTCAGACGTGAATTGTACCGATGTTGATATTTGGTTAGGTTGATGTTGTGTTTAAGTTGGTATTCTTAAGTTGTTGTGTTCTGGTTCTTAAACCGGTAAATTCTTAAGTTGGTTACTTCTTGGGTTGCGATGTTAGTTGTCAATTGCATCACTTGGGTAGTATTCGCGTTGTTGTCGCCGTGAGGTTAAGAACCGTTGTTTGTGTTATACGTGGGTTTCCTTCAGAGTATGGAGATAAGGATCGTATATGTGTTTTGGTGTTGTTTACGTTGCTGCGGTAATGATGCGATGTTGTATAGTCGAGTATAGGCAAGTGAAGGTCGTTACTATGTTGTAAGGTGGTTGTTTCAAGGTATTACTCAAATGGTTGGCGAATAGTAACGATCATGTTGTAAGAGTAATTGAAGTATTGGGGTATACATATTGGGTTTAAAACCGTGATTGAGTTGTTGTTGGACTGGAAGATTAAATACGAGAGTTGGGATAAGGACGGTGGTGTCGGATAGATTTTCGAGGACGAAAATATTCTAAGTGGGGGAGAGTTGTAACGCCTGAATTTAATTAATTAGTTAATTAAATTATTAAAGGATTTAATTGTTGGAAATAGTCGAAGTTAAGAATTATCGGTATTATTCTAAGAAGTAATTGAATTAATATGTCGCTTGGACGGTTAAGTTGATAGTCAGATTATTTAGTCGGTTAGTCGGAGAATTAATTTTAGATATAATATTAGATTATTGGATTATTGATTTAATTAAGTTAGTTTAAATTGTTGAGTGAGAATTAGCAATTTTGGAGGTGTTGGCTAATAGGCCCATTAAGAGTATTATTTTTGTGTGGTTGGAGTTAAAAAGAAATAATACTATTATTATTAGTATTTTTATGAATTAGTGAAATACGGAGGTATCAGTGAGAGAAAAGGAGGTTAAGGGGAATAAAGGTTGTACGTGGTAGAAGAGAAAAAAAAAAGAAAAAGAAGTTACGGAAGTAGCAAAGCGAGGGTTTTGGAAGCACCGGCGGTTGGAGAGGAGAGAACACGAGAAATTGCCGGAAAAAGTTCTACTTTTCGACCGGAGATTCGAGCGGCCATCAATTAAGGTAAGGGTGGGTTCGAATCTTATAAACGGGATTATGATAATTTTTATGTGGGATTTGGGTTACATGAATTTGCTATCAATCCTGTGTTTGTGATGAATTTGTGATTCTGCAAATATCTTGGGTGTATCGCGAAACTAGGTTGTTCTGTGCATTATTGTTGCTCGCAGTGTGCGATTGTGAAGATTTACATTTAATTTCCATGTAATGTATTTGATGTAATATATTTGGTGAATTGAAGTTGTTTAGTGTAGAAAGGAAATTAAGAATAGGAATTGGAGGCGGGGGCCTCAAAGTAATGGAGGTGAGCACCCCCATTTAATTAAAGGATGGAGGCGAGGGCCTCCAAGTATTGAGGCGGGGGCCTCAGAGCAATGGAGGCGGGGGCCTCAGATCAATGGAGGTGAGCGCCTCATATAATTAAAGGAAGGAGGCGAGGGCCTCCAAGAATTGAGATGGGCGCCTCCTAAGGTGTGTGGATGAGACGTTCACCTTGGGTCGTCTGTTACTTGAACTCAATTTAGTTTAATGCATAAGTAAACTATTTACTTAATTTAATGAGATAGTGTTTTATGATATCCATTAGACCTGATAGTATTTTAACACTTAACTAAAGGAGTCTATATATTGTTTATGGAATGTGACGGCTGTCCTCTTTAGGAGTGGGTTAATTTTGATTTGTTGGATTAATTTTGAAGTTTTAGTTGCAAATACATTTAGCACCAATGAAGTGTATCTTTCTGTGCTTTTGTAAAAGGCTATTTAATGAGTTAATTCCAAGAGATATTAATGTAGTAGTTTTAAATGGTGCAAGAATCTATATACATAAACGTATTGAAAAGCATCCAGTTAGTATAGCAGGTTTTATTTTAGCAGCAGCAAATTATACAAGGAGCAGGGATATATTCAGTAGTAGTGCATTCATGTACTGGCATGGAATATAAATAAATAGCAGGAACACAACGTAGTATTAGCAGCAGATTTTAAGGAAGTAGCAGACCTTGGTATTATAAAGCAGTCTTGGAATGTGTTGACAGCAAAGGTTAAGTAGCAGAAAAATAAACTGGCCGCAGAATTGGGACAGAAGACAGTGCCGAGAGCAAAATTAAGCGGTGTATTTAGTTGCTCGGAATCGAATGAAAATTTATGGGAAGGTTTGTAATAATTAGTAGGTAGTGTGGTTAATTTATTTTGTTGAAAAGATACTGGGAGTTGAAAACAGTAGGAATTTTAGTCGCCCGGTAGAATTAAGCGGAAAAATTAGTTGTCCGGAATTTAACGAAAATTGTCGAGGTAGTTCGTAATAATTAGTGGGTGATTTTAGTCGGTTTGTTTTGTTGAATTAAGTTGAACGCGTGGAATTGCAGGTACAGTTGGATAAGTTGTATTGTCCCGATTTACGGGCGAAGTATTTAAGTTGCAGGTCTTATGACCAATGTTGTTTGAGTTGTGTTGTTGTTGATTAAGTTGTAGGTCTTATGACCAATGTTGTTTGAGTTGTGTTGTTGTTGATTAAGTTGTAGGTCGAATGACCAATGTTGTTTGAGTTGTGTTGTTGTTGATTAAGTTGTAGGTCGAATGACCAATGTTGTTTGAGTTGTGTTGTTGTTGATTAAGTTGTAGGTCGAATGACCAATGTTGGATTAAGTTGATGCTATTGATGCATGTTTGAGTTGTTGTTTTCGTTGTTGTTGTTCTGGTTGTTCTTGTTGATGATGTAGTTGATTGTATGCCTTTGATAATTGTCGCATACATTGCATTCATGAGTCGGGGCTGTATGCTCACACCACGTTGGCCTTGATGGCATTGATTAAGTTGGCCTTGATGGCACCACGTTGAAGGCTTATGCCTTGTTGAAATGCCTCGATAACCTGACATATGTTTAAGTTGGGAGTTTTACTACGATGGTACCACATGCATGTGCATAGTTGTGTCACATTTTGAGTCGTTGTGAAGTTGCTGTTGTTCTTGATTCGTTGTTGCTGTGAAGTTGCCGTTGTGGTGAAGTTGCCATTGTTGTGAAGTTGTTGCTTGTTATAAGTTGTTATTGCTATGTCTTGTTGCTTGATATAAATTACTAATGTCGTGAGCTGTTGTTATATATGTTGTTCTTACTATAATTTGCATCTTTTATATAAGTTGTTGGTATATGTTGTTATTTGTTTTCAATACAAGTGGGGTTGCTATTAAGTTGTTTATTTCCAGTTGTTGCATGACTGTTGTATGAAGCGGTGAAATTCGTATGATCCTAATCTAGTCCATTAATTATCATATTTTGTTTATAATATCCGATATCTCACACCTTCTGTAATGATGTTACCTATTATGGGTAACTGAGCAGGTACTCAAGAATAGCTGCAGAAGTTGAGGTATAATGTGAAGTCTTAGATGCTGTTAGCTCGAGTTGGTCTTGCTCTGATACGTAGCACTCGGGGGGAATGAACGATTGTTGTTTAATTGTTGGTATTGTCTTAGTAGTTGAATCTTAAATTGTTGTTATTAAAGAATTGTTGTTTCAAAGTTGTTTTGAGTTGGACATGAGGTTATGTCATTATAAGTTGAATTATGTGAAGCTGCTTATTAATAAAAGTTGTTTTGTTTTCAAAAGGATAATTCCGGTTGTTATCAGTTCATCCGAATCAGTGTTATGTATCTGAATTATTTGTGATTAATATGAAGTTGTTTTCTGTTGAAAATGTGACATCCTGTTTATGTTGAAGAATTTTTAAAATGAAAACTCTGATTTTATTACTTATCCGCCGGGTAGAAATGGGGTGTTACAATTTGGTGGATAAAGTGTAAGCTATAATGATCTTAAAGTACCAACGTAACTTCCAAAAGGATCCACTAAAATAGAATTACATGACAAAATTACAAGGAGAGAAAGAAGTCTATCAATACATACAACTTACAAGACACATTCCAGTATGTTGCATCAAATTATAAGATTACATGTTAAATTAGTTCTGCGAGTCATTTCAAAAGTCAGAGCAAAATCTACAATAGGAAGTTATGAGAATGCATGTTTAGTTTCTATGAAAAGCACCAAATTCTGAACATGTTACTGCTTGTATTCTAAAAGGCTACAATTCTAAAGAAGTTATGTCTCGCATAATTCATCTTCCCTATTTCAGTTATCATAAAAAAATATTACTTATAATCAAGTTTATTTCATTTCTTATTCAAGCTTCCATAATCCATACTTCATAATAATAGTTGTGTCAAGAAACACAAACACAAAATGGTGATTCACAACAATCATAATATCTTTTCAATAACTTTAATACAACAATATTGGAAAACTCAAGAAGGACTAAAAGTGCAATCATTAAAGTATCCCAGTTGATAGCTAGCTTTTAAGGGAGGATTCCATAAGTGCTTGGGTACTTCCCAAATTGCAACCTTGAAATATTTTTTTTCCAGATTCGATTCATGAGATTAAGAAAAAAAAATTATCCCTCAACGAAGAAGAAGAACTACTCAATTTCATGTTTCCCTAAACCCTAACTTTTAATTTTGAGAGAAATTGTGAAGAAAGAAGATGAATTGTATTTGCCCTAAGAAAAAATTGGGGGAAACGACTGCAAATGAAACCAAGAAGGAAGAAGATGGCATTCAAATTTCATGTCACCTGCCACGTAACAAATACTAAACAGACGTTTGACCAAACTAACGGCAAAGACTAACTTGGCAGCATTTTAAAAGTTAAGGGACGAACTCGCCACTTTTTAAAGTTAAGGGACCAAATTAGACCATGGTGTAAAGTTAAGGGACGAAAAGGGTTATTTTGCCTATAAATTAAATATAATTTTTTTAAGCGCTGAATGCAACTGTTGGCATATGATTGAATTTTGAGCTAATACTTTGCAAAGACCTGTCTCATAACACATACAAAGGATATGCAAATTTTTATGACATTCTGAATAAGTCTCGTTTTATTTTGTTTTTCCGATCGAAACACGGATATATGTGTTGCGATCGAAAAATCAAAATAAATTGAGACTTAATCGGAATGCAAAAAACTTTGCAGATCCATTATATGCATTATTAGATAAGTCTATGCAAAATATTATCTCAAAATTCAATCATATGCCAACGTTTGCGTTGTTTCTATTTCATGGAAAATCGGCATTAAAATATTCAAATTTAGTTCATTTTAGTAAAAAAAATTAATTTTTCTGTGAGAGATCCTTATAAGGTTATAAACTTTCAGAAAATTTTATCTCATACCCCAACAATTATACACATTAGGGGTGGACAAGAAATGGTCAACCGACCGAAATCCGGTTCAACCGAAAAAATCCGCAAGCATTCGGTCGGGTCATATCGGATCTACGGGTCTGCGGGTCGGTTTCTTATTCATCCACGGATACTGTTGGTCGGAATTGGATGATAAGTTTTGATCCAATTAAACCCGAATCCGACCGAATGAGATATATTAAGCAATTGCAGTTTTAATTTTACACGTGATATGTCAGAAAATTGTTGAGCAGTGTGCCTCTTCTTTTCTTTTGATGTAGCCTGCGTAGCTGTAGCCTATAATCTCTTACACCAATTTAATTTTTTAAACTTAAAAATACTATTACTACTATATTATACTATTACATATTTATTTGTTTTAAATGAAAAGTATGTTTCTTCTTCTTCCTTATGTTCTTCTTCTTGAAAAACCACCATCACTCTCACAACTTTCTTCTTTGTGATTTCTTTTCTTCACTCAACACTCCCTCCATCCTGACAACTTCACCTTTAAATTCTTTTTTACTCATTCATTATTATTATATAATTGTAGTGTTTATAAACATTTATACACAACATTAATCTTAAGATCTTTCCATTATTTTTCTTGCCACATTCTTCCCTCTTTCTCTCTGGTTTTTATGTGATTTTAACTGCTAATATTTTTTATTCACACATTAACAAACCGAACTATCCGAACCGATTAAACCGTGATCCGAAGAACCGATCACCCGACCTAACCGCAGAAGAAAATGGTCGGAAGTGGGTTTATGATAGCCAACCGCGGGTGTCCATCGGATTGAGATTTTGAAACCGAATCCGACCGAATCCGATCCGTGTCCACCCCTAATACACATACCCCTACAATTTTGTAAATATTCCAATTTTACCCTTTTAATATTTATTTTTTTTAGTTTTTCACATATGGGTAAAAAATAACTATTTGATGATACATCGGGAGTGGTTTTTAGTAAAGGCAATCCAATCCCAAAAACACAATTTCTCCACAAGAAGCGCGGCCACGACCGTATTGGCAAACACAGAAAGCATCCCGGCGAACGAGGAAATGCCGGAGGTATGCACCACCACCGTATCGTATTTGACAAGTATCATCCCGGTTAATTCGGTAAAGTAGGTATGCGATACTTCCACAAACTCCGCAACAAATTTCACTGTCCCACCATGAACATTGATACTCTCTGGTCTCTTCTACCTCAAGAGGTGAAAGACAAAGCGGAGAAGTCGAAGGATACTGCGTCGGTTATCGATGTTTCGCAGTTTGGTTACTTTAAGGTTCTTGGTACAGGGGTTTTACCGGTGAATCAGCCGGTTGTTGTTATGGCGAAGTTGATTTCGAAGATTGCGGAGAAGAAGATTAAAGAGGCGGGTCGTGTTGTTCTTCTTAATGCTTAATTAGGTTTTTTTTTGTTTTATAATTTTTTTTTTATTACTCCGATATGTTTTAGGTTTTGATCTATCTGAATTCTTAATTGATAGTCATTATTAAGTGAAATGGGATGTTTGATGAATTTGGTATGAATTGTGATATTTGGTATGAAATATTAAATGTTTGATTTTTTGAAGAATTTTTGGAATTGTGATATTTGTTATGAAATATTGTTGTTTAGGCCTTGATGAAAATTGAAAACCAAAAGTTGATATTTTGATGTATTTTGTTTTGTTTTAAAGTCTGCATCTTTGTTTTATACTGAAAAGCTTTGCATTGGCAGTCATTTATGCAATTTTTTTTGTGACGAATTATGCTGTTAGAAATCAATGGTTATGGTTTGGTTATTTTATCTAGGCATGTTAACAAACCTTAAAAAGGGAAAATTGGTTTAACTGTGGCAGGTAAATGAAAAACCCGAGTTAAAATCAGGGAAGTTATTTGGTTTAGTAAAAAAAAACACTCCAGATGTACCAGTAAAAAAATTAAAAAAATAATTAAATAAATTAAAAAGGTAAACTTGGAATATTAACAAAATTGTAGAGGTATGGGTATAATTTGGAGGCTATGGGGTAAAATTTTCAAACTTTCATACAACAAATCATGAAAAAAAAACCGAATTTTAGGTAATAAGAATGACGTTTTTAAATTAGATAGGAATTAGTTAGGAATTTATTATGGATTAGCTACAAATTTCGGGTTTAATTATGATGTTCATCTTAGCGACGGACATTCCATCTCTATAATTTTAATTAATATAAAAAATAATAAAAAAAAAATGGAAGAAATTGCCATGTGACATCCACGTCAGTATTTTTTGCCACATTAGCGTTCTCATTTGTGTGCCTAGTCATCAAAAAAGTTTCACGTGCCATGTCACGTCAGCTTTTGCTAACAACCTTTAGCAGGATAGACTAAAAGTGGATGGAAAATATTAGGAAGACCATTCTTTGAAGTAAATTTTTAGAACGATTAAAAGTAAAAGTGGCCATATTTAAAGGGACTAAGAACATATTCAACCATAAAAAAAATAAAGTTTAAAAATAAATTTGTTCTACGAAATTTTTGGGAAGATTAGCTTGGAGATGGAAGAAGGTGTGATGAGGTTGAACGAAGGGGATGATTCGGAGGGGGAATATGATGAGGTTTTTAGGAATTCGATTTTGGAGGTTAAAAGGAAGGCGTGTAGTAAATTTTGGTTGAACCTTAAAATCAAGGAGAATATGTTAATTCAAAAATCTAGATTAAAGTGGCTTAATGATGGCGATAACAATAGTAGGTACTTCCACGGAATAATGAAAGAGAGAAGGAGACGGAATTTCATAGGCTCTTTGAATACGGATAGAGGTACGGTTGAAAAGGTGGAGGATGTGAAGGAGGAGGTTAGGGCTTTTTTTTGCTTCTAAATTTGTGGAACCGAACCACGAGAGGCCGGTTCTTGACAATTCTCTTTTCAATGCTCTTGATTTTAATGAAAGGTCTTCGCTTGAAGCTCCTTTTTCGGAGGGTGAGATCAAGGAGGCGATTTGGGGATGCGACGGATCGAAGAGTCCGGGTCCGGACGGTTATTCTTTCCTTTTCATTAAAAAGTGTTGGTTCTTTATGAGGTATGATTTCATTAAGTGTTTTGAAGATTTCCACTCCGGAGCTCTCTTATCCAAAGCTTTACTTCTTTCTTCTTGACTTTGATCCCTAAATCTTATAATCCCTTGGACTTGGGTGATTATAGACCCATTTGCCTAGTGGGATGTGTGAACAAAGCGCTTTCCAAACTCTTAGCGGCTAGATTGAAAGTGGTTTTAAACACTATTATTTCAAAGTCCCAAAATGCTTTCGTGCCGAGAAGACAATTGCTTGATGGGGTTATTGTGGCAAATGAAATGGTGGACTTTGCTAGAAAGGAAGGGAAGGAGTGCTTGTTTTTCAAGGTGGACTTTGAGAAGGCATACGACAAAGTTTCGTGGGGACTTCTTAGGTTTGTGCTTAAAGAGATGGGGTTTGGAGAAACATGGAAGAGTTGGATGGAAGCTTTGGTTTTCACTAGTAGTATGTCGGTTTTGGTTAACGGTAGTCCGACTAAGGAGTTTTTGGTAGAGAGGGGGTTGAGACAAGGAGATCCGCTTTCTCCGTTCCTTTTTGCCATGGTGGCGGAAGCGTTGAGAGTGTTGGTGAGAAATTCGATGGAGAATGGCAACTTTGCGGGGTTCAAGTTTAACGGTAATTGTTTCTTGGACATCCTCCAATTCGCGGATGATACTTTATTAATTGGAGATGGGAGTTGGAAGCACATTTGGGCGATTAAAGCGGTGTTGAGAGGTTTTGAGCTTGTGTCGGGATTCGGAATTAATTTCAATAAAAGCAAGCTCATAGGGGTGAATATTAGATCTAACTTTTTGGATGTGGCTTCTTGGTTTTTATCTTGTAGGAAGGAGGATAACAAATTCACTTTTCTCGGCATTCCGATTGGTTGGTATTCTAATGGAACTTCTTTATGGATGGGGGTGATTTCAAAAATGAAGAAGAGATTAGCCCATTGGGAGAATCAGATGCTTAGTTTCGGTGGTAGATTGACGCTTTTGAAGTCGGTTTTGTCTAGCCTTTCCATCTTTATGCTATCTTTTTATAAGGCTCCTAGAAAGGTAGTTAATGAATTAACGTCTATTCAAAGTAACTTCCTTTAGGGTAGCTCGGAACAGAAAAGGAAAATTCATTGGGTTAGTTGGAAGGTGGTTTGTCTTCCAGTAGACAAAGGCGACCTCGGATTAAGGAGGATCGATGATTTCAATATTGCTCTTCTCCACAATGGAGGTGGAGGATATTGGCAGATCCTAATTCTTTATGGTTCGATGTTTTGAAGGCCCGTTATGGGGATATCAAGTTGATGATGGTGAGAATGGAAGGCTTTAGTAAAATCAAGAATCACATGTCAATGTGGTGGAGAGATATTGTTAGTTTTGGAAAGTACTTCCCGGAAGACTTATTCATTTCATATTGTCAATTTAAGGTTGGTAATGGTTATTCTACCTCTTTTTGGCATTCTTATTAGCTTGATAATTTTTGTCTTAGAGAGAGTTTCCCTTCGCTCTTTAATTCTTCTATTCTTAAAAATGTGGCGGTGGCTTGTATGGGAGGTTGGAAGGATGGGATTTGGTCGTGGGGGGAGTGTGGCTTGGCTGCTCTGCGGGAGGGTACTGCTGCCGATCAGTTCCAGCAGCTGTGGAACCTGCTCCAGCCGACGCAGCTGGTTATGACAGAGTAGGACTCCATGTCGTGGCTGCCGGGTGTTTCGGAGGGCTTTTCGGTGGCTAATTTTCGGCAACTCTCTAGTAAGTTTCGGATCCTCTACGGTTCCTCTTGTAAGTTTGATGAAGCTTTAAATTTTGTTTGGAAAATGGAGGTGCCGTCTAGAATTAAATTCTTCAGTTGGAGTTGCTTTTTAAATAGACTCCCCACAATGGATTCTTTATCTATTAGAGGTTGTCCCTTTAATAATGATAACTCATTGTGCGTTTTTTGTCGTGTCAGTCTGGAATCTTTGGACCAAATTTTATTGCATTGTGCAGTTTCTAAAATGGTTTGGAAGGAGGTTGGTGAGTGGGTTGGATTTGGTGATTTTGCTTATTCCGATATTAGGGAGAGTTTTTTGAGTTAGAGGTCTTTTGGTAAGAGGAAGAGAATGAGGAGAGGGAGAGAAGGTTGTTTTTGGTTAGCCACTTGTTGGGTTTTATGGAGAGTAAGGAACAGGATTATTTTCAGGAATGATCCTTGGAACGTTCTTGATATGGTTTGGAGTATTTAATCTTTGGTGTGGAGATGGTCCTTTATAGGGAAAAATACCTCCAATTGTAACTTTTATGAGTTTAGCAAATTAATGTTGTTGTATTTGTCTTAAGTTTCAATTGGGTTGTAATTTTCTTTTTGAGCGTTGGCTCTTTTCTTTTGTAAGCGGGTTGGAGAACCCCTTTGTTCTCCTTTAATGAAACTTGCTTATAAAAAAAACAAAATTTTTGAACTTTTTGTTTTAGGAATGGAAATGGTGTGGGGGGTTGGTTTCCATCATTATGAAATTTGCTCCTTTCTATTTTTTTATTATTGTCTTAAATTTTGTTGGGGGTTGATAAAGGACACCTACCCCCCCCCCCCCCCCCCCCCCCTTCCCAAAAGAAATATACCATCTTAAAACAAGGAAAAAAGTTCCTAGAATTTTTTACCTAAATAAATCAGTTTTTCAAATTAATTTCTCAAATAACCTATGTTTCAAAAAAAATCCAAAATACCCCACTTTTAGATGAGGTTTAAGTGCGGTTGCCAGTTGAATTGGCGACAGCCTTATAAATTTAATTAGAGACGCCAATTAGATTGGAGATACCATATGGTGTTGCCAATTCAATTGGTGCCAGTGTAGAAGTGCATAAAGGCGGCACCAATGTATAAGCAGAATATTTTTAGTATAAATAGAGTGCCACCTACCATTTGCTACAATTCACACATCATTTCAAATTATTCTTTCATTTTCATCGTTAGCTCTATCATGATTGTTAAAATATATTGGTATGTTTGTTATTCTGCAACGAAACCTCCAATGAAAATGCTTTTCTAGAACATCCAAAACTTTGAGCATCTAGAGAGGAGTTTGAAAAGTTGGTTAGACGGATATATTAATGATGGGGAACGAATTAGAAGTATCAGAGAGACTTGTTTCGTACATCTCAATTGCAGATACTAATAATGTTACGTAGCGTATGTGGGTGTGAGTTAGAGATGACGATGGTGTTAGGGTTATGATGTCTGCAGCAGATGACATTGCTTAGATTGTTTTAATCTCTTAGACATGTTGTGGTGTTAAGTTTTTTTATCTGTTGTTTGTGTTGTTATGTTAAGTTTTTTTATCTGTTGTAATTTGTTACTATGTCTTATGTTTTTCGTGTGTGAAAAGTTTATCTTGTAACCAAAAGTAGATAAATTATAAATAACAAGGTTACAAAATATTACCACATTATAAATCACTTAAAATAAACAAATAAATGTTCATGTAGAACTAGCTCTAACATTGGGACAATTTGTCCGATTATGTCTGGGTTGATGGAATAAACCGCATGATCTTACCATTTTATTAGTCATATCCATTTTTGTTCTAATTTGCATGCTGTTAGGGCGACCATTTTTCTTCTGTCACATGTTTTCGTTGTGCCAAACTATGTCCCTTGATATACAGACCAATAATCTTCCAATTCCACCATCGGGAAATTATTGTTGTACACATTGAACATATTTATGACTTTTTAAACATCAGAGATATGCATGGAAGCGTCTTGGCGAACATAATAACATACAGCAATGACATGGGAGCAAGGAATACGGAAGGCTTGAAATTTTCCACAGTCGCACCGACCTCTATTCAATTGGAACCGATAGTCTTCATTCGGCCTCCCCTTGTTGTGGTCCTGCGTTTCCTTTACACTAAAAGTGTGTCTATGACGGTCAAAGATTGAAATGACATGTGTGCTAGCGTTGAGAGTTTCCTCCTTCATCACTTTCATGCAACTATCACTGAATAATTGCCCCGACTGTAATACCGAATGTAATTTTTTGCCTCTGGTTGCAAAATGTGATCCCAACCTAAAGTAGGTTGCTCTTAGTAACACAGTTATTGGTATGTTTCTAATGCCTTTGAAGACGTTTTTAATGGATTCAGCAAGGTTTGTTGTCACGTAGCTTCATCGACATTCTTCGTCAAAAGCTAGTCTTATACACTTCTCCAATGGAATGTTATCCACCCACCTTAATGCATATGCATTTGACAATCTAATTTCCTTGCGGTAGTATCGAAATGATGGTTGAGTTAAAGCATACCCTGCATTCACAAATTTTTTCCGAAGGTTCTTATCTTAGATAAATCTGAGTGTCATAAATGAAGTAACCGTCGTGACCATGTTTTAATTGATCTTGTGATTCAAACCCCGTCTAGACCAACTAATACTTATATGGCTTGGTAGAGATTGGTTGCAACTAGTTTTTTTCTGAAGACATGTATCTACACGACCCACAGCAAACCACTTACACTCAAGAATCTTAAACTTCTAACCCCCTAGCCAACAAAATTAATGACCCACAAACACACAAACCCACAATCAAAACATGCCAGACACCCAAACATAATGCCAAGAGTGTCCCCCATACCATCTCCAACAAAATGACTATTATCAAGACACCCAAAATGCATATGCCCCCAACACAACATCAAGATATAGCCAAAAAACCCAAGGAACATATAACACCAACCTTTCCTCATACCATAGCCAAAATTCCCAAACATCATACCATAGTCAAAACGACCAAACATCACACCATAGCCAAAATACACAAGCATCAAAACAATCATATGGCTTATAAACACCACAACAACCATTTCAAACTTTCTCCATTGAATTGTTAACACCAATGCCCTCTTCAGTTGTCCAGGCCGCACACCAATGACCTCTTCAACACATCCCAACTACTCTGCCATAGGTCGCGAACTGAGCTACAACAGTGTGTCGCTCCATACATAAGACTTTATAGAAATAAAAGAACTTCTTAGGGATTCTGGTGATGTTCTTGAGACCTCAAATCCTTAAACACCTGAAGTAAATTAACAACGAGAGAAACGAGTAAGGGTAGCTAGGGGGTGTGGAACCGGTGGCCGGTATGACCAACTCGGTCGTCATCGTTAGTTTATGTAAAAGTAATTTTAATTAAATATTAATGTTTACTATTTATGCTAAAAACAATTATGCTCGTACGTTGGTGCCAGACCAATTGGTGCAACTTTTATGCACTTGTACAAAGGAGCAAATTGAATTGGAAACATAATATGATGTCTCCAATCCAATTGGCGCCTCAACTTAAATTTATAATGCTAATGTCAATTCAACTAGAAATAACACTTTATCCTCATCTGAAAATGGAGTATTTTGAGAAATATTTTAAAACATGAGTTATTTGAGAAATTAATGTGAAAAACAGGGTTACTTCGATAAAAAAATTCATTTTCCTAAGGCTACATAAAATATCCACGACCTTTAAGAATGCGTGGCTTAGAATATATTTGAATTTATTTAATTAACTAAATTAAAAAATTGTTTCTTTACATACAATATCACTAACACCTAATTTTAATTTTTTTATGTCATGAGAATTTTAGAGAAGTAAAGAAACATAAATGGTATTTGAAGGTTTGGAAAATTATTTGTTTGCAAAAGGGTAAAATTAAGACGAATTTAATAGCGCATAAAATAATATGAGAAGAGCATGATAGCAATGAGAGTTTGAACGTGAACTCGTTTGATAACCTAAATTGACCGTGTACCAACATGTTTTATCCCTAGTGATGACTAGTTCGTAATGATAATTATTCCTAATTCTTTAGTGAATAAACTTTAACTATTCAAATTAATTTCTATGGCCATAGTAAATTGTAGATGAACCCAAGCATTTAATTATCAAGAATAAAAACAATTTCTATAAGGTATTCTTAGTTATAGGAGTTATGTAATATAAAATAGGCTTAAATGCAGTTTTGGTCCTTGTAAGTTAGCGGGTTTTTGCGTTTGGTCCCTGTAAATTTTTTTTTTGGGTCTGAGTCCCTATATCTCACTTTTTGCTTGCGGTTTAGTCCCTAAAGCCAAAATCCGCAGGAAAATCCGAAGAAAATTTCGCAGGAAACCTGCGGATTTTGGCTTTAGGAACTAAATCGCACGCAAAATGTCAGATATAGGGACTCAGACCCAAAATTTTTTTTACAGGGACCAAACGCAAAAACTCGCTAACTTACAGGACCTAAAAGACTATTTAAGCCTGTAAAATATTTCAATCAAGCGTTTCTATTAAAAATCCTTCCTAACAAGTATTTATAAATCTATTTTTAATTTGTCAAAAAGAATAAAACATTAAAAACAAAAAGAAAGAAATCATTTAGGCATAAAGTATCAATAATTATAAATGAAAATTCAGAAAATCAAATTTAATCAAGAATGTGACTCATTCTTAAGAAATTTTTTTAAATAACCAATTTTTTCAAATTAAATACGAAAATAACCATTGTTATAAATTTATTACCAAAGTGACCATGTTTCAAAAGGATAGAAAGAGGTGTAGCCATTGTGGTTGGCGCATGCATTAAAATTTTACACATAGGCGCCATTGTGGTTGGCGCATGCTTGTATGTGTCGCCACTGCAAGTGGCGCATACATGCATCCATTAGGAGCATGCGCCACTTGTAGTGATAACTTCTTTATTTCCAAAATATATAAATACAACATCCCTCCACATTATTTTTCACACATCTTCTTACTATTTCCTTCCATTTTTCATCAATCTCCTTCCATTTTTTTTGTAAATGTATTCATATATGTGTCCTTATAATCACAAGAGAAATGCCGATTTAATTTATTCGACAATAATTCCTCCAATGATGATCAAACTCTGGAATACATAGACGTTCGAATATCTTAACAGGAGCTTGATCCATTGGTTAGATGGAGACATTGCAGAGGGTGAAAAGATCAAAAGAATTAAAGGCTTGTTACCACGTTCAACCAAAATGGAGAAATTTGTTTCTGGGAGAACGTTAAAACTGACAGAGATGTTCACATGATGATGTATAGTTCTCTGGAAATTGTCCTGATGGCTGTAATCGCATAGTTATGATGATTAGTCATTGTATTTGTTTGTTTTGTTGTATAGTTTTTATTTAAATTATTGTTTAGTTGTTGTTTTAAAATTATTGTAACCAAATGTTATGATATTTATGAAATGAATGACTTTTTTAATAGGGTTAAATAAGTTTTTAGTCCCTATAAAGTTTGAAATTTCATTTTTAGTCCCTCCCTACCTTTTGGCAACGGTTTTTACAAAAAAACCGTTGCCAAAACCAGCTAAAACCGTTGCCAAAACCTAGGAGGGACTAAAAATGAAATTTCAAACTTTATAGGGACTAAAAACTTATTTAACCCTTTTTAATATAAAGCAAAACAGTTACATTTAAAATTATTTTGATGTGCTTGGTCCAACATTGGGACAGTATGTACGATTGCGTCCGGGCTAACGAGATGAACTACATAATCTCACCATTTTGTTCGTTGTATCCATTTTAGTTCGAATACGTGTGCTGTTAGGGCGGCCCTTTTTCTTTCTTTGCATTATTTCATTGTGCCAGACTATCTCCCCTTAATATGCAGGCCAATAGTATTCTTTTGCTACCACCGGAAAGCTATTATTGTAAACATTGCATATGTTTATAACTTTGTAAATGGTGGATAGTAAGTTGGAAGGGTCCTAGCGAGCCTTTGAACATGCCTCTATGATATGGGAGCAAGGCATACAAAAGGCTTAGAACTTTCCGCAGTCGCACCAACCTCTATCTAGTTCCACTCAATAGTATCCCTTCGGCCTCCCTTCATTGTGATTCATTGACTCACACTACTACAAAACGCGCAAACAACAATGCCTAAGTCACCACGGTTCTTCCAAACACCGTGGTGACATCTCTAAACTCAGGCGCTAACATTTTATTTTATTTTTTAATTATAAAATTTATGGTATAATAACGGTTGACGTTATAACCGATATGATACAATCTATCTTTCATGGGTTCGAACCTCAGCGCTCTAAAAAATTTCATTCATTTAACGTTAAGGCGCTCCTCTCTCT
This sequence comes from Lathyrus tuberosus, assembly GCA_022829125.1. Classification (NCBI taxonomy): domain Eukaryota; kingdom Viridiplantae; phylum Streptophyta; class Magnoliopsida; order Fabales; family Fabaceae; genus Lathyrus; species Lathyrus tuberosus. The sequence continues at coordinate 5,020,689 of JALAZF010000006.1, read as the reverse complement.
ATTATTTATTTTTAAATAAAATAATAAAAGGGATATCACTACGGTTATTATGAGTAACCGTTGTGATATAAAATTTTATTCATTTAACGTTAAGGCGCTCTTTTCTTTTTAATTTATTTTTAAATAAATAATAAAAGGGATATCACTGCAGTTATTATGAGTAACTGTTGTGATATATTTTTCTATTATTTAAAATATAATTACGATTATTCTTGTAAACCATGAAGAAAAGTGATATTTTTTAATATATAAACGAAAGTATCTGCTGCCCAGTTCATAACAGTCGTTTCTCTCTAAAGAAAACCCTAACATAACCCTCACCTCTCATGAATCTTAAGCAATACTATAATAAGTGAATGGCGAAAAGAAGCTTAAAGGATATCTGACAGGAGAAACGTCCAGCGCAAACTCTTACGACGACGAAGATGGTATGTTCTCCTGCTATCTTCTTTCTACTCTTCTTCTGGATGCTGTTGGTGTTTAGAATTTAGGATTATTGTTTTAGGGTTTGTTTTTAGGTTGCTATCGAAGCATTATGTTGTTGATGTATTAGGGTTAAGTTTGAAGTTTGTTGTGTTTCCTTGTAGATACATGATTATGATGGTGGTAGCAAGCGTATGGTGGTAGCAAGCGTATAGTATGGTGATGGTTCATATGGTTTTTGTTGCCATGGAAAAAATATAAGAAGTATGAAGTTATTGTATAAACTTCATCCACCTTATATTTTTTCTTTATGGCATCACAAACTAGATGAACTTGATATATCTTGATTTGTTACAGTTCCATGATTATTTTCAATAATAGGTGCGTTATTGAGTCATTTGTATATTGATTTGTTACAGTCCCACTTAGGGTTTTGTTTGAACTATATATGAATTTGTTTTGAATACTAACAATTTTATTTTATTTGAAATAGCTGAAGCTGTATAGTAAAGATGATACATGGTGATGATGATGGTGGTAGCAAGCGTATAGTATGAGTTGATAAGGTACATATGGTTTGTGCTAAAACAATGTATGTTTTTTTATTGTGTTGCATGGATCTTTTGTGTTGTTGTTGTTGTTGAAAACTGTTCTCAAAACAAGAACAAAACATTGCTAACTCACAAGAAAGAGGCTTCTTGTGACTTAGCAATGTTTTGTTCTTTATATTCTTATACAGGTTGGCATGAGATTAGGTTTAGTTTATTATATACTATGTATATTGTTTGTTCCACTAACCTTTTAATGAAAATGCAATCATTTAATTGACATAGAAACTGATAATCTGAAAATTAAGATGTATTTAAAAACCAACCTATATCAATAAATGTTTTTCGAATTGCAACAACGGTACCAGGACCGTGATTATAAGTAGCCCATTTACGACAACACTCTACATAACAACACCTTGATCTGCGTGATTATATGTATTTTCCAACCATTGTTAAATGGGTTTTCTGTAGTACTGTCAGCAACACTAAACCAACCTTTATTACGGGCAAACACTGTGACCACATGTGTGTTAGATTTGGTATCCTCCTCTTTAATGTATTTCACTGAACTATTACTGAACTTCATTTTGAACGTCTGGTCTCAAAAAGTTACCTGGGCCTAAAATAGGTTTCTCTCACCAACGCGATTATTAGTAGGTTTCAGATGCTTTTGAAGACAAAGTTCATTGATTCCGCGAGATTTGTTGTCATGTGGCCCCATTCGTTGTCCATTGTCATATGCCCTGGTCCACTTCTCTAGTGGAATATTGACTATCCACCTTGTTGCATCTGGATTTGTCAATCTGATGTCTTCACGGTAGTGTTTGAAGTAAGGTTCTATTAATGCACACCCTGCCTTCACAACCTTCTTCCACAGCGTCTTGTCTTTGATCTTCCGCATGAATTTTTTAGCGTTGTGTCTAGTGCAATAGTCATGCATTGAAAGAGGATCCTGCCAACAATTATCAAGGTTTTTATACGAACTCTCAATTGATACATGTGAGTCCAAAATCATTTATAAGTTAGGCTGAGGAGCAACGTGTAATCAAATATTTTTTAGGAAAAACTATATCCACCAGTAGTCTCCCCTTCAACTAGATGGAAGGCAATTGGAAAAATGTTGTTGTTTCCATTTTGTGCCACTGCCATGACTAGATTTCCTCTATATTTCCCGTATAACCATGTTCCATCAATTTGTATAATAGATTTACCAAAAGTAAAACCTTTAATGCATGGTTTATACGCCCAAAAGAGTTGGTGGAATATGCCATTTTCACTAACACAAGTCTCGTATGGGGTATATGCTGACAAGGTCTCTAAAATGACAACAGTCCCTAGAGAATAATGTTTAGGAAGTCCTTTGCACTACTCCTCCCAATTTTTGAACACTATTTCAACTTCCTTAGTCCTAGCTATCAATACATTCCTGTACGGAGGAGTATAACTATATCGCGTAATGACAGGCAAAATTTCATCAGATATTAACTGAGAGCTGAGTTAGGATGATCCTACGTTAGATTGGTGATAATGCAATTGTGAGCTGAACCCATAGAACATATATTCCAAGAATCACTCCTCTTCTGGTAAGATGTTGTCAATTGGAACAGGTATAGCTCATAATGACAGAAGATCTTGTACCTCATCACATTAGTTCGATCGACCCTATAATCACGTAATAATTCCATGTGATAGTTTTTAATAGCTCTGACACAGTCTTCTTTTGTGCGAAATTTGTCTCCCTCTTTTAAGGATCCTTATGTTTGCATATATGGATTGTGAAATATATATGACGATGGTTCATCTGCACCCAAGTTCAAGGTTGTCATGTCTTGAGGTGGACAATAAACATGACTAGCAGGAAATGGCTCTTGCTCATGGTTGACAATGTCATTGTTCACCATTTGATCAACCGATATCTCATCTTTTTCTTCTTCCTCCTCATCAAAAACATCGACTTCAGCTTGTTCATCATTGACTTCGGCTTATTCATCGTCGTCAGTATCACAAAAAACTTGTGAAGAATCAACAATCTGAGACAACTGATTTTGTTGCTGTAAAATATATATCTCAATATCGTTGAACCCAGAATGTTCGTGACTGAGAAACATAGTATGAACATCTTCGTCATCTCAGATCTTTAGTTAATAAAAATTGACTTGGTTGTCGGCAAAAAAGACTGGATTTTTGTAGATGATTTGTGCCACCGGACTACACTGCAATTTCGTTTCTATTCTCTCTTTCAAATGTGAAAAATTTGATCATAAATTAATTGTACACCGAGTAACTTTGGTATTAAAAAATTAAAACCGATTAAGTTACAGTCAAATATCTCACTATTGATATATGCATTGATCATGTATTGCGGTGATGGAGCCATGCATGCAATGTATTTTAGTGTAATGGTTGTGACAATATACTGTGAGTTGTCTTTGAAACGTATTATTATTCACTTAAATAAGGATGAGGATGGAATATTTAAAAGCAGCCAATGCGCCATACCCAATGGAGCATGCTCCTTATTTTCAATGTATGCGCCATTTACATTGGATTGTACTCTTGTTGAATGCATGACCCTATTAATCATACTACATGAATCTTGCATGTATACACAACCTGCATGGAATCTCTACCACGATTCCTTTATTAGAAGGCTCCATATTGACTAGTGAATGCTTTTAAAAGACAGCCAATGCGCCATACCCAATAACGCATACATTGGAGTTCACGTGCAACACAGTCTTCACATGAATGCAAAACCCCATCTATAAATATTGCTATCTCTTTCACCATTTCCATCAAACACACTCAATTTCATCACTTTTTTTAGCAATAAACACTTAAATCTACCCACTTTGTGAGCAAAAAATGTCTCTACTAACCATGGGTGATGAACATCGAGGAACTATCAACAACATTCTCGAGTTTGTACGTTACTATTTTCGTTAATACAATAGCTTATTTAATTTACTTAATATTATAGCTTATTTGTTTTCATTTCTTATTTTTTGTTAGGACCCAAAAAGGTTTCGATGTCGCGTACATGAATATGTACCACACTACCCATTGATATAACCATACTACGAGTAGGCGGTTTTGGTAATGTACTCAACATGGTTTCATACTCTGCTGACTACAAATTTATTCTTGATTTGTTAGAAAGATGGAGACTCGAGACCCACACATTTCACCTTCCATTTGGTGAATGTACCGTCACACTAGAGGATGTGTACATGTTGTTGGGTCTACCTATTGATGGTAAGAGTGTTAATGGTAGAGTTAACCAAGATAACTCTATATGCGAAGAATTGTTGGGTGCCTCTCTGTGTGAAGACACAAATACAGGACAAACTTCAGGTCAACCTAGGGATTAAGATATTAATTTAAAATATCTTAAACAATATTATTCAAGTATAACATAAAAGATAGAATTGATTGAGTATGAAAAGATATTGAAAGATCGGTGTTATATTATGATTCTATTTCGTCATTTTTTATTTCCCGAAAGTACTGGTAATGCAGTAAATACTATGTATTTTCCGTTGTTATGAAACATAAATAAAGTAGGCACATATAGTTAGGGTTCGGTTGTTTTGTCCCATCTATATAGTTTGTTGTGTAAAAATACAAAAAAGAGTACTTGTACATTTTATTCTTGTGCCTTTTTGCTACAAGCATGGGGTTGGTCGAGAATATCGTTACTCGCCCCGATCAACGAGAAGCCATTCACATTCCCTTTCGTAACAAAGTAATTTTATCATAAATATTTGAATTTTTTAGGCTTTATACTACAACTAGATGGAACTAATATATTTTCAATCTTTTCATTTTATATTATCAGTTATGGGGATGAATTACAACCGATGTCCCAAACACGCTATAGTAGTGTATCGCAATCTTTTAGACCACCTTGGACCAGATGATGTATTAAAACCTAACTACTCTAAATTTGGTTTAAATACAATCAAATTACAAATCTTCTAATTATGTATTTTTCTTATGCAGTTTATTTGGAGGTCGTATCTTGGTATCGACCATGACGTTAACCCCGAGGATGCTGCAGTTTGGACAATAAAAAAACCCATCATCAGGTTCACTAGTGTAGAGATGCACCAGAGTGACCATGTGAAATTGCAGTTCGGCTTGTAACAACAGATTCCAATCCCTCTGACGTGTTTGGGACACTAGCATCAAGAAAGAGTCGATGCCCAATGGGGTTATTCCGATTGGAGAAACTCTATTAAAGAGATGTGTCGTCAATGGAGTAATCGATGTTGGTACATCTTAAATGAACCTATCATACAAGGTTTTCGTACCTCAAAAAATGAGAAATACCTCGCAAAGAGCAATCGCACGCTCGTAGGATGGACTTAACAGAGTCGCCACCGATCTTTATTTATTCCCATAGAGGTAAAGGGAAAATATCGAATAAAACCCCTAAAAGAAAAGACAAGGATATGGTCATCCCAACCCATATCAGAGTTCGGGAGTCGGTTACGCAAGGGGAATGTGTTAGCACCCCCCACGTCTGTTGTACTTAACTGGAACCATTAAATTAGTTGTACGTGTTAGTGTTTGTTTAAAAGTTAGGCTTCTCAACTTATTAAAAGGTAAATGAAATGACAAAAGGGTTTATTTTTTATTAGGGTAATGAAGAAAGGGACCTAAAACGGTTTTTATTATTAAGGGGCCTAACAGATTTCACAATCCTGCTCCTACGTATCTCAAAAGAGAAATTAAGTCACACGTAGTTCTTGGTAAAAAAAGTTTTTTTGTTGGTCGATTTTAGCAAAATCTATTTTGTACTAATCGACGTAAAACATTGTTTTACCCAAAACAGGTGAGGAAAAGACGTTTGCACCATATTGAATGGATTTACAAATCACATCCACGCCACTTATCTCAACTCAATGGTTGGGGATGAAGCATTGCTTTGCATCATCTTAAGACAAAATGTCTTTTGTTTTTTAAAAGGTTTTAGGTCGTGCCAAGAGGCAAAAAGGTTTGAATGGGTTTGATGTGTTTCAGGGTTCAAAAGACGAGTATTTATGACCTGCAAGCTCTTATAATTTGGGTCTAATACTCGAGACTACATCTAGACCTTTCACACAGGTAATCTTTTTCTTTCAATTTTATTATGAAAATGGTATGAATATTTACAAGTTTTTTGAAAGGAAGATGAACAATTATTACCTGCAAGCTCTTACAACTTGGGCCTAGCTTTCGGGACTACGTATGGACCTTTCACCCACGTAGTCTTTTTCTTCAAATTTTATTAAAGAATATGATTTGAAGAAATAAAAGGTGAGATCTTCGAAAAAGCGTATGAAAATTGTTTTGAAAGTGATGAAACATTAGTGAAGTTAGTGAACATGGCTAATTACATTACATGATGTGAACATGGTTAGAAACAAATTAATCAAATCAAATAAACATATGAAAATCAATCAAACCAAGCGTCGAGCAATTTACTAAATAATCAAAATTTAAACAACTTCATCACATAAACTTCTAACTAAATAATTAACTACTAAAAAATAAATAAGATCAAGAGAATAAAAAATAAAATAGCTAACATGTGAAGGATGGAAATATGAACATGAGGTGTCATGAAAACAAAACTTAATTTAAAACATAATTAAAATTTACAAAAAAAATATATAAATAATAAAATGTAAGAGAAAAAAAACATTTATCTGTAAAGAGGGGTCGCGCCCCACTTGGTGAATAAAGTATTTTTTTTCAAATTTTAAAACTCAATAGTGCACCATTGACATGTGTCACAATTATTATAAAAATAAAATAATGGCAATGCAATAATAAAGAAAAGAAGACAAAAACCAGTGAAACCCTACATCCTCCTTACTGCATCATGCAAAAAGAAAAAATAAAGGAAGAGAAACAAAACAAACCCTTTTTTCACTTGCCTTCTTGATTTCACCTATCTCTCATGAGTTCCTTTTTGAACAAAGCAACACAACATGAATGAAACAGAACATCTCTCTTGCGACGACGAAGAGAGTTAGAATGATAGGGAGGTGGAGGAGACATGATGGGAGGAGAAGGTTGTTCGTGGAAGGTGTTAAGGTGGCTAGTTGCTCGGTTGCTTTTGTAGCGGTAAAAATTGTGAGTGTAAGCTATCGATTAACTTAACTCATAAAGCAAGAGTCGCCACCGCACTTTTATTTTATCCAAAAGGAAAGGAAAAAGAGCGAACAAAACCTAAACAAGTTCTAAAACAAGAACAAACAAAGAATGGGTAAGGGGGTTGGTTACGCAATGGGAAGGTGTTAGCACCCAAAACGTCTATAGTACTCTATAGGAACCCTTTGAAATATCTACGCTTTTTGGTTTGAAAATGTTTGTTTGAAAAGAGATTGAGGAGGTGAGAAGAGAAATATTTTTTAATATTTTTGTGTTTGGAGACGCTTATCATCTCATGTCTACGTACCCACAAAGTGCAATATAGGATCAAAACCTCGTAGTTCGTGGTACAAATAACAAAAATTATTGGTTATGATTCATTTTATCTTGAAAAGACAACTCGTCATTCTCAAAAGATAATACTTAACTAATTACCCAAAGGTATGGGAATGAGGCATTTGCATCACATTATGATGGAGGATTTGCTTGGATTACAATCAACAAGACTATCTCTTTAACATCCAAGTGGAAAATTACCATACTTTACACAAAATACCATGGTTAGGAGCTTTACATCTCATCAAAGAAGATGACTCATGTCTAATCTTTTTGTAAAGTTTAAAAGAAAAAAGTGCACAAAGCACAAAAAGAGTTTGAATGAGTTTTGTATTTTTTTATGTCTTTTTGAAATGGTCAAAATATGATTAACATTGATTGACATTTATTAAAGAAAAAATAAAGTTTGAAAATCACTTGATCAAAGTCAAGGTTTTATTATGAAAGTGGTTCTGAGTTTGAAAATAAGAAGATTTTGAAAAAGGGAGAAGATTTTGAAAATTTAAGAAGGGGTGGAGAAGAAGTGACTACCCTATTGCATAAAATAAAAGCTAAGGTAAGAAAGATCTAACCACATGGAGGCACTCTTCAAAGCATAATAAGAAAAAAATTTCATCCTCTTGAGCCAATAAGGAAGCCAAATAAAGACTAGAATACTAACTCCATAATGATCCAAAGCATAAGGGAGAGAATCCTAATTCTAAGTCCATAAGCCCATAATCAAGCCAAGAAGTCTAAGAGTAGAGATCCTCCAATGCAAGGGATAGTGTGACCATAGTCCAAAACTTAAGAGCGCAAGTCTTTTACTAGTTTAAGCCTTTATTAATGTTTTTGGGTCCAAATGGACAAAAGAAAGACAAAACCACAAGATAATATGGTCCAAGTGGACAAAAGAAAAATGACATAAACATAAACATGATATGATATAATGAGAAATGAGCAATAAAAATTAAAATAAAGAGAGATAGGGAGAAAGAAGGAAACATAAACAATATAGTAATATAATATAATAGTATATACATAACAGTAGCACAAAGGCCATAGTGCCACAAGCCTTCAAAAAAGTAACACTGATTTGAGTATTTTCCTTCTCGCATCATGAACTATAATGGATGAACAATGTACTTAGGCCAAGTTTAATGAAGACTTGTTATAAGATTGATAGAATCAAAGCCTCTACACAACAAGCTTCATAGATTTTGAACCTACTACAAAAGATCAACCATCCTTGGGCTTACAATCATAAGTTTGGGCCACGAAAGTTCATGTTCTGATTCGGAGAGGAACAAATGTAGCGCTATGTTAAACAATCGCCAAGTGACTTATATAGAAGTCACCCTACAACGAGGCCGGTCAAAATGATCTTTGTGTTAATGCATGCTAGATGAACGATATGTAGATCGTCATCTGAAAGCAATACCGTACGAAAAGAAAATAGGTAGCGATCTAGTCTTGATCAAGAATTCACCAAAGAAATTATAAGATCCATAAGACTTTCATTGATCAAAATAAAAAGAAATTGAGGGAGAGGTGAAGAGAAAAACCAAATTGAGTTACACTTTCAAGATCCTTTCATCTTCGAGTTCAATCACTTTAATTGATAAGTTTCAGTGTGAAAACATATCACTAATTCAAAGCACCTCAAATGAATTCAACAATTCATTTAAAGATAGATTTGAACTAATGAAGGTTTAATTACTTTAACCATATCCAAAGTCCATTGAAATTGAAGAGAAATTAATCTCAACAATGCACTTCAAGGCCAAAACAACAAGAAAGGGGAAGAAAAAGGAGGAAAAACCAAAACAATCCCAAAAACAAGTGAAAATCACATTCTGGACACTGGTTAACCGGTAAACCAAAATGAACTGCATTTGGTTAACTGGTTACCACTGGCAGGACAACAACAAAATTATGAAAAAAATTCAGCATTCATGATCCAATCATTTCTTCAAACACCTCATGGTTATGGATGCAAATTAGCACGAAAATTCAAGTAAAACAACAACAAATAACACCAATAAAACACAATTTTCAAGATCCAAAGATCAAGGAAACAAGATCAACAATAGATCATATTGTGAAGGATGTTTCAAGAACAACTATGGTACAAAATGAGATTACCACTCCAAATCAGAAAATTGCTTCAAATTGCTCCAAGATCTAAACTCCAAAGCCTTAATCTACAAGAATTGATGAAGAAAACAAGTTTGGTTGAAGGTTTAGCTCAAAGTTGAACAAGATTCAATGTGAAAACTTGTTAATTTTCAAAAGAAGAAAACTGAGCTTTGAGTGAATTTTTGTGGTTGGGGATAGAATTGGCAAGAGGTTTTTTGGCTATCAAATGCTTGTGAAATGAATGAAATGAGGCCATTTAGGATTGGATAATTTGGTGGGCTAGAATTTGGTTTAGAATCAAAATTAGGATTGGAATTTGAATTTTGGAGGTAAAATCAAAATCAAGTGGTAATTAGTGAGGGTGTATGGTGGGAATTAATTATAATGAGGTAGGGGAATTAAAATGAGGTGATCTAGAATAATCTCATGATGAAACAAAGTGCGTTTGGTGTCAAAACGCTGCAGAATTTGAATTTGGCTCATTTTCTCATAAAACGCACTTGTTAACCGGTTAACCAAAATGAACTGCATTTGGTTAACCGATTAACACAACAAAAATTGAGAAAAAAAATGCTTTTTGATGTGTTGTCTTGGCTTTGGCTCGATTCGTTTTTCTTGTCAAAGAAGGCATGGAAATAAATACATGAACCTTGGAGTCTCTTGAATAATAATAAAATAAATCTTGGAAAGTCTTGATCAGTTGAATTTTGAATTGTTTGCAAATCAACTTTGACTTTGTTCGGATGAAATTCATTCGAGCTGAGGGACTGATATTGATATCCTTGATCCAAATTCTTCTTGAAAAAGTTAGTAACAGAAAAACAAACATAATTTTGGATTTTAATTAATGGTTAGTAAACATAAACAAAAGCAAACATCAAACAAACAAAAGAACAGAGGTGCCTGGCGATCTCACTTAAGAATAAAACTTCAGTGGAGGGCAAAAGAACCAAAGCTTGTGATCTTGTTTTTGGTTTTAGATGCAAATGACATATGGGATATTAGGTGTAAAAATTAGGGTATTACAGCTGCCCCTATTTATGTTTCTTCTAGCCGGAGATACGAAGATGGGCATCTTTGTCTCGACGAGATAGAAGAGACTTAAGTATAACGACAACCCAATTTTTGGCCCTAAGAGACCACAAAATGATATGATCGTGCAGATGATATGCAGACACAAGACCTCTTTGGGGAGAAATGCCATAGGAGACAAACAAAAAGCTGGGGGAGTAAAAAGAAAGGACTCCACAGGGAATGACAAAAGAGGGAATACCTATCCCAACAGGGGAGGAAATAAACTTCACTGGGGAAGATAAAAGATTAAGATTCCACTGAGGGGAAATTACCAACACCAGAAATAAAAGAGGGATAAATTGTCCCAACAAGGAGGGAAAAATCTCCGCTGGGGAAAAGATCATCTACTACCATACATCCTGTAATAGCAAGATCAAAAGGAAATATTGCCAACTACCAACCAAGTGGCAGCTACAACAAGGCAATCAACCAAAAGGATATGAGAAATATTACCTACTACCAACAAAGGGCAGGACAACAAAGGTAATAATCTCAAAAGATCCGAGAAATATCACCTACTACTAACTAAATGGGCAGGACGACAAAGGTAATAAACTCGAAGAGGGGGAGATTACCAACTATCAACCAAGTGATAGCTACAACAAGGTAACCAAACCTGGCTATATTACCTACTACTAACTAAATGGGCAGGACGACAAAGGTAATAAGCCAGATATACCACCTACTACCAACTAAATGGGCAGGACGATAAAGGTGATAAGCTCAAAAGAAGAGGGATTACCAACTATCAACAAAGTGATAGTTACGACGAGGTAATCAACTAAAAGGGGTACAAGAAATATTACCTACTACCAACTAAAGGCAGTACGACAAAGGTAATAAACTCAAGAAGGAAAGATTTGAACGAAATCTTCTAACAAATTCCACTAGAAGAACCTACTGTCGAGGTCCACTGTGGGGATTTTAAAAGATATCAACTGGAGGATTCTACTGTCGAGACTAACCAGAGAATTCACAAATGAAACAACTTCTGCCGAGGTTTAACTGAGAACACACCCACTGTCGAGGTTGATTTTTTGCTAGAAAATCTTCTGCCGAGATTTAACCAAGGATTCTACCGCCGAGATCATAAAAAGAAAATACCTTCTGCCGAAGTCAACTATAAATCTTTTTTTTTTTTGAAATTATCCGAGAAATCTACTGCCGAGAATCTTGGAAAGAAAATACCTTCTGCCGAGGTTTACTGAAAATTCTATTACAAAATTTACCAGAGAATCTACTGCCGAGATTAACCAAAGATATGAAATAGAGCCACCTTCTTCCGAGGTTTGCTGGAGATAAAAACCATTTGATGGGATAAATTGACAGAGTCGCAACAGGCTTCTCAAATAAAGAGATGCCAATTAAAGTTACACAATAGATTCTAGGAGAGTGTTGCAACAAGACTGTTGGGAAAACAAAATCTTCATCTTCTGATGGTAATCATAGACACAAAATCCCCAAGGGTGAAAAATAAATGCGATCCCAATCATTTAGGTTGCACAGCCTAGAGAGGTTCAAAGTAGTCACTGCCGGGGACCAAAGTTCAATCCAGGAATGAACCATAGAGAAACGGTCAAACAAGACTCATCCCGGGGTGGAAATATCTCACACTGGGGATTAATTCCATCCAGACAAATGAACTGGGGAGAAAAACTAACACAAATATCTTCCACGAGGCATAAACTCAGTGGGGAATTAACAAAGATAAGCATTTTCTGCTTACGGGTCAACACTCAAATGGAGACTGAGGACACACACACTCTGTGGGGAAAACAACACCAGAGAGCAAAGAAGGACCAATGCAGATGCAAGATGCACAATATAACAACAATATGCTATGCACAACAAAAGAATGCACATGCAATGCATATGAGTATGAATATGTTGACGAAACAGGCATAAAGATAAGCAGAGGGTGGAATAAACATCACAACACCACTAAAATACTCGGCTGATCTAACCAGGATAAAGATATCATTAGCAACTCTGCTAGGGATTTAACTGAAGAAATCCTGCAAGAGATAAACAAAAGCCATCAAAGGAAAATAAATCCTACTACAAGGCTCAAATCTTGCTGGAGGAAAGAAGATATTCCTTGGGGAGAAATCCAAATATCAATCTTCTAAAATCAACGATCCACAAAGAGGAGAAAATCATGAACTGTGCTCTGAGGATGGAAGGAAAGCTATTGGGAAATTATAACAACCCAAATCTTCCGACTCTTCCTGGGGATCATAAAAATTCACACGAACTTCCACTTTAATAAGATGAGGAGATCTACTGCGGAAAAATAATGAATCCGCTGGGGATTGTAGACATATAAACATCTACACAAAATCCAATGGGAAAACAAGGAAGATCTGCTAGAGATACGAGAACACTTTTATGGGATTAACCAATTTTGAGCAAAGCATCCTGGACTTGCTGGGGAAAACAGCAAAAGGTCAAACTGTGGGGGATTTTAGATCAATACTCGTCATAAATGAGAGAAAACCCAACATGTGACTAATATATCAATACTCCTTAAATAGAGATGTCATCAGCGACTTCACTAGGGAATGACCGCAATAGTGATGCATAATCTTCATTGGGAAGAATCTCTGAATAAAACAATCTGGAGAGAAGTACATCCTGGACTTGCCGGGGATGATAAGAAATTAACATCACTCCTCTATGCTTGGGAAACAATCGAAACAATAATGCGCTGCCTCCATTGGGGAATTAGCAAGGATAAATCTCTGGGTAGAACAACCTGGAGAGAAATACATCAACAAGGCAAAGATAAAATCCGTCAAGCGGTCACTATGTCAATTCTTCTTAGAGGAAAATAACATTGCTCTCTGTTTGGGGACATCCAAAGCAACAACAACACGTCTAGAGGATACAACTCTGAGTAAGGATTTTTCACATGATTTTTGTTGGGGATGGCAAAAGATTGAATCTCTACGTGGGGATTAACACCAATGAGAGAGGGTCTTCAAAACTGCTCAACTGCCTGACCGTAACATAATCAGCTGGAGAAAATCTGGATCGAGACATAGCTGGGGAAAAACCGAATAACACTCGTCTGGAGAAAACTCAAACCGGTATACCATCATCTTGTCAACAACTGGTTATATTCATAGGAATAAACTCTACTGAGGAAATATCAACAAACTCTACTGGGGAGATCATCAACAGAATCTACCGGGGAGAACATCAACAGACTCTACTGGGAAAATATCAACAAGAACGAACTCTGCTTAAAAGCATATCAAGTTCTGTTGTGTTTGATCAGCCGTATAATAATTAACTTTTGCCCCAAGTTGCATGATATATACGAAATTTTCCTCCAGAAACTTTGTACCACAAGGACTTGAAATAACCTGTCCCAGTGTTTTCAAACTCTGAGAGATTTATCGAATCTCGACATAAATACCCCAGATTAACAGAACTTGGCACATTCTTTGATCAATGGAGTATTCAACCTTTGCCCCTATGAAACCATTAACTAGGAAAACAAACTTGCTCATGCTCAACAAAATCTTCAGGCAACATGCCCCTGGATATGATCATTCCTTGAAGTGATTGGCTAATTACTCATCAGAGCTTCAGGCTTTAAAATATTAAGCTCATCACTGATGCTCATATGTAAGCTTCTATGATGTCAACAAATCTATACGAGCAGAAAATGTCAATTCTGAGAATGATAATTCTAATGCAATTACACATGTTAGTCTTGAAGTTTTTACTGAAAAGATGTCGCAAAACCTTGTGAATAAATCACTAGTTAAGATGTGACATTGATTTTTTTGAATGCATATGCAATACCAACAAAGGTCTTTTAGCACAACTCATGGGAGTCAGGAATGTTATCTCGTCAAAGTATGCTTTCAAAATAAACCCTGCTTCAATTAGGTCTTTTGAGGGTTGTAACGTGGTCTGGTTCACGGTTTTCAGGAAAAAGGGATTTTTAGGCTCAAAATTTATTTGTACCCACCCATTCTTCGTGATGTTCTTCAGGACTATATTCAGATAATTTGACCTAAATGTGCATCTCTCAAAGGATTTTGTGATGGTTGAGGAACCAATGAAAATGATGTTTTAAGAACCAATGAGATTTTTCAGGGAATAACAGCGATCCTTTTGTCTGTAGTCACATTGATTTGTTCAGTATTTTTCTTTGTAATCCTTTCTTTTCGCTTTTCACGTTTTTCTTTCTTTTGTTTTTCCCTAAATTTTGCCTGGACTAAATCTTCTGAGATTTTTGATGTCCAGCGGGATGCCCTAGTTTTTGCCTAAGTTACTTGTTTTCAATTTTTTTTTTGATTTAGCGGACTTTTATTTTTCTTTTGATTTCTTTTTTTTTCGAACAAATCATGTGACATTGGCTTACCTGACTTGTTAAAAGGGTTATGACTGCCTCTTCCCTTTATGAATGGGGATGGACATTGTGGTTGGTCCTTAAATGTACACTCCTTTTGGAAATTTGAAAACTTGGTCAAATTAATTGAAGTCTACCCCGCCCCAGGTTAAATGTAACGGTTTTTTTTCATTTAGAAAATAAACTCCTACTTCAAGGCTCAAAGGGGTTAACAAGGAATTATCTCCTTATATCTCTGGTGTTTGAGAATTTGAAATAATGCCTTACATCATCAGCAGGGTCTTATTCAAAAACATATAACCAGAAACTTTGCGTTTTCACTTCATCATCCTCCCTCCAAGAGTTTAAACAAGAAGTTGGTATTACAAATGCAGGAAAATAATTTATGAGCGAATGCGAATGGATTACTTCAAGATAAACATACTCATTGCATTATGATTAATATTCAAAACAAACAAGTTTCTACATGCAAACAAAGCATTAACAATCACGAAAGATTACATATAAAATTGCAGTAATAAACTAAAGACTTGAAGAGATTGTCTCAGTCTGAGCTTGAAAGAATATCCTCAACTTTCTTGGGAAACACATAAGCAAATGCACGACCGCTGAGGGTCAATCATCGACAATAGGAATTTCCTTGAGTGTTTATATTTATCAGCATAAAGGTGTTCCATTCAAAATGGGCTTCCTCCCTTGAAGGTCAATACCTCATGGTCAACATCTCTTGAACCTTTTCCTGGAAAACCTTGCACTCCTCAATCGGATGTCCCATTACTCCATCATGAAACTCACAACTGGTATTTGGATTGTACCAATGAGGACGAGATTTCATGAATCTGGTCTTTCTGGGTGTCATTACTGAGTTTCGGGCAACATAAGACCACAATTGACTCTAATTCATTTGGATTGGATCAAACTGGAGAGTCTCTCCTTTTGGACTATTGAGAGGTATATATTGATTCTGGCACTGAGGAGAATCTTGAATCGCATCAACTTCAACATTTTCTTTCACTTGGGAATCAATACTAGGTCGGTCATTCAAACCATCTTGGATTCTTCCACTTTTGAATGCATTCTCGATGTTTACTCCGACTTCCACAATTTGGAAAAATCTAGAGGTACAACGCCTACCATCCTAACATAATAGGAGTCTGACAACGTTCTTAGAAACATTTTAGACAGTTCTTTCTCTAAGAGTGGTGGATGAACTTGGGCTGCCAATTCTTTCCACCGTTGCGCATACTCTCAAAAGGATTCACTGTCCTTCTGACTCATACTCATCAATTGATCGCTGTCTAGAGCCATGTCCAAATTGTAATTGTACTGCTTCATAAAAATGTCAGCTAGGTCTTCCCAAGATTGAATATGGTTCCTTTCTAGCTTCATATACCACATCAGGGATCCCCCATATAAACTTTCTTGAAAGCAGTGAATCAGTAGCTTATCGTTGTCAACATGAGCAGTCATCTTTCGACAAAACATCGTCAAATGGTGCATTGGACAGCTAACACCCTTATATATTTCAAAGACATGCATTTTGAACTTTGGGGGAATAACCACGCCTGAAACCAGACACAAGTCATGAACCTTAAGACCAAATGTATTGTGTCCTTTCATCATCTTCAATTTGTTCCTCGAGATCACGAACTCCTTCCTCGATTTCCATAACTCTAGGATCATTCATCTTTGTCAAAGGGTGGACATTCCGAAGATTTGGCGTATACCTCAGAAATCAGGAATCTATTTCATTAACTTGAACAGCCAGGTTATTTTGCACAAGTTGAAATTGAGTAGGAACATCCACTTTTAGAGCATTGTCGTCCTGAGGAAAACTGTACATCGAGTTGGTCATTACTGTAAAGCCTGACATGTGATCAACATTCTCTGGTTGCTCCATTGTCCATCAGTAACTACTTCAAATTCAATATGAATGCCAGAGATTCAGCTAAGTCATCTTCTTTCTCTGATTAGCCCGAGTATTATACCGGCGATACAACTTGTCTGAACGAAGACCAAGAAAAGGAAGCAAATAAGACACCTGGGAAAGGCAAGATCCAATGCAGAATGATGCTTGATGTGCAAATGCAAATGCAAGTTTTCAACGAACTATAAAGCAGTTTGCAAACATTACATTAATATAACACACTGGATACACCAAAAATCTCATTTACAGTTTCACCAATCTTACGACAGAAGAGAAAATGAAATCTAGTTCTAAGGAATTATGTCTGAAAACGACCCAACTCTGAGCTGATACTTCTTGCGAAGCCTCTTGATTTATCTTACATAGCCGATCTTCAAGGTGTCTTTCTCTCTCACGAGTCGATCCATAATACTCTTCCAAGAACCGAAAGTAGGAAGATGAGAAGATGATGAAGTGCTAGAGGAAAATAAATCCCCTGGCTCCCTTGATCTCTTCAAGACATGTCACTTAAGAAACTCAATAAAGATTGGCATACCAATAAGATAGGCATACTCCTCTAAGGTTGGCAATAGCTGATAATCTGGGAAAGTAAATCAACGATGCGACAGATCGTAGAACTAAACCAAGGTATTAAGAATCCCCTCTTCAACATCAGTCCTCAGAATAAACAAGAGTTTCCCAAACAGCCTTTGAAATCCACAGGACTAGATACCAAAGATCCAAGCTTTCTCAACTCTTGTAAGTCAAGACTCGTGAAAGTGTACTTCTTAGTGTTCCTTCTTTCAATATCCATGGTTCTAAAAAAATTGCGATATTTGCAAAAAGAATCTCTAAGTTCCTTGAAAACTGATGAAAAAAATGCCCACGAATACAATGAATGCATGTATGCAACAACCACAAACAAGATCACACAAAGCCCACAGGTTCAAAGGTTCGAGTCACGAGCATGGAGTCAAGGGAAAAAAACCAACCCCCCATGGTGTGTACTAAGGTTTTATCAGCACCTGTAGAACAAGGTTCTAAAACGTTCCCAGAGTCCTCAATCCTCTTTCGGATATTACTAGCACGCCGATTACTCGGGAATCAGTAATATTCTCAAGAGAACCTCGTCTGAGTGTAGTATCGCGTATCAACTATTTTAGGTTTACACCCTCATAGTCACCGCACTACGTCCTAATTGGCCAAGATGGGTTAATGGAATACTAACGTCCTCAGTTTCTTAGGCTCCCAGATCGAAAATAGCAATGTTTTCACGATTACTTGATCGACACATCACATCCTCAAAGGGACCTCCACTGAGTGGCGGGTTCTCAAGTTCACTTGTTCATGATTACTCCCTATAAGATCCCTTGACTATACCACCACCTATCATAAGAGCTCTCCGATCCAGGTATAAGATCTATCTCACCACACAGAGATCACCCAAATAGAACAACAAATAACAAACAAATCAAACAATAAGCGATAAATAAATCAAAATAGGCTGAACCCGCCAAGAAACAGAGTCCCCAACAGAGTTGCCACGTTTCTGTAGCGGTAAAAATTGTGAGTGTAAGCTATTGATTAACTTAACTCATAAAGCAAGAGTCGCCACCGCACTTTTATTTTATCCAAAAGGAAAGGGAAAAGAGCGAACAAAACCTAAACAAGTTCTAAAACAAGAACAAAAAGAGAATGAGTAAGGGGGTTGGTTACGCGACGGGAAGGTGTTAGCGCCCAAAACGTCTATAGTACTCTATAGGAACCTTTTAAAATATCTACGCTTTTGGTTTGAAAATGTTTGTTTGAAAAGAGATTGAGGAGGTGAGAAGAGAAATATTTTTTTAATATTTTTGTGTTTGGAGAGACTTATTATCTCATGCCTACGTACCCATAAAGTGTAATATAGGATCAAAACCTCGTAGTTTGTGGTACAAATAACAAAAATTATCGGTTATGATTCATTTTATCTTTAAAAGACAACCCATCATTCTCAAGAGAGAATACGCAACTAATAACTCAAAGGTATGGGAAAGAGGCATTTGCATCACATTATGATGGAGGATTTGCTTGGATTAAAATCAACAAGACTATCTCTTCAACATCCAAGTGTAAAATAACCATACGTTACACAAAATACCATGGTTAGGAGCTTTACATCTCATCAAAGAAGATGACTAATGTCTAATCTTTTTGAAAAGTTTAAAAGAAAAAAGTGCACAAAGCACAAAATGAGTTTGAATGAGTTTTGTATTTCTTTATGTCTTTTTAAAATGGTCAAAATATGATTAACATTGATTGACATTTATTAAAGAAAAAACAAAGTTTGAAAATCACTTGACCAAAGTCAAAGTTTTATTATGAAAGTGGTTTTGAGTTTGAAAACAAGAAGGTTTTGAAAAAGGGAGAAGATTTTGAAAATTTAAGAAGGGGTGGAGAAGAAGTGACTACCCTATTGCATAAAATAAAAGCTAAGGTAAGAAAGATCTAACCACGAGAAGACACTCTTCAAAGCATAATAAGAAAAGAATTTCATCCTCTTGAGCCAATAAGCAAGCCAAATAAAGACTAGAATACCAACTCCATAATGATCCAAAGCACAAGGGAGAGAATCCTAATTCTAAGTCCATAAGTCCATAATCAAGCCAAGAAGTCTAAGAGTAGAGATCCTCCAATGGAAGGGATTGTGACCATAGTCCAAGAATTAAGAGCACAAGTCTTTTAGTGGTTTAAGCCTTTATTAATGTTTTTGGGTCCAAATGGACAAAAAAAAGATAAAAGCACAAGATAATATGGTCCAAGTGGACAAAAGAAAAATAACATAAACATAAACATGATATGATATAATGAGAAATGAGCAATAAAAAATAAAATAAAAAGAGATAGGGAGAAAGAAGGAAACATAAACAATATAGTAATATAATATAATAGTATATACATAATAGTAGTACAAAGGCCATAGTGCCATTAGCCTTCAAAAAAGTAACACCGATTTGAGTATTTTCCTTCTCGCATCATGAACTATAATGGATGAACAATGTACTTAGGCCAAGTTTAATGAAGACTTGTAAGAAGATTGATAGAATCAAAGCCCATACACAACAAGCTTCATAGATTTTGAACCTAATACAAAAGATCAACCATCCTTAGGCTTACAATCATAAGTTTGGGCCACGAAAGTTCATGTTCCGATTCGGAGAGGGACAAATGTAGCGCTAAGTTAAGCAATCTCCATGTGACTTATATAGAAGTCACCCTACAATGAGGCCGGTCAAAATGATCTTTGTGCTAATGCATGCTAGATGAACGATATGTAGATCGTCATCCGAAAGCAATATCGCACGAAAAGAAAATAGGTAGCGATCTAGTCTTGATCAAGAATTCACCAAAGAAATTCTAAGATCCATAAGACTTTCATCGATCAAAATAAAAAGAAATAGAGGGAGTCGTGAACAGAAAAACCAAATTGAGTTACACTTTCAAGATCCTTTCATCTTCAAGTTCAATCACCTTTAATTGACAGGTTTAAGTGTGAAAACATATCACTAATTCAAAGCACCTCAAATGAATTCAACAATTCATTTAACGATTGATTTGAACTAATGAAGGTTTAATTACTTTAACCATATCCAAAGTCCATTGAAATTGAAGAGAAATTAATCTCAACAATGCAGTTCAAGGCCAAAACAACAAGAAAGGGGAGGAAAAACCAAAACA
The DNA here is from genome assembly GCA_022829125.1 of Lathyrus tuberosus. Classification (NCBI taxonomy): domain Eukaryota; kingdom Viridiplantae; phylum Streptophyta; class Magnoliopsida; order Fabales; family Fabaceae; genus Lathyrus; species Lathyrus tuberosus. The sequence continues at coordinate 5,000,057 of JALAZF010000006.1, read as the reverse complement.
GTCCCAAAAACAAGTGAAAATCACATTCTGGACACTGGTTAATCGGTTAACCAAAATGAACTGCATTTGGTTAACTGGTTACCACTGGCAGGGCATCAACAAAATTTTTAAAAAATTCAGCATTCATGATCCAATAATTTCTTCAAACACCTCATGGTCATGGATGCAAATTAGCACGAAAATTCAAGTTAAACAACAGAAAATAACACCAATAAAACACAATTTGCAAGATCCAAAGATCAAGCAAACAAGATCAATAATAGATCGCATTGTGAATGATGTTTCAAAAACAACAATGGTGGAAAATGAGATTACCACTCCAAATCTGAAAATTGCTTCAAATTACTCCAAGATCCAAACTCCAAAGCCTTGATCTACAAGAATTGATGAAGAAAATAAGTTTGGATGAAGGTTTAGCTCAAAGTTGAATAAGATTCAATGTGAAAACATGTTAACTTTCAAAAGAAGAAAAGTGAGCTTTGAGTGAATTTTTGTGGTTGGGGATAGAATTTGCAAGAGTTTTTTTTGCTATCAAAAGCTTGTGAAATGAATGAAATGAAGCCTCTATTTATAGGATTTAGGCTTGGAAAATTTGGTGGTTTGGAATTTGGTTTGGAATCAAAATTAGGATTGGAATTTTAATTTTGGAGGTAAAATCAAAATCAAGTGGTAATTAGTGAGGGTGTATAGTGGGAATTAAATATGATGAGGTAAGGGAATTAAATATGATGAGGTAAGGGAATTAAAATGAGGTGATCTAGAATATTTTCATGATGAAACAAAGTGAATTTTGGTGCAAAAATGCTACAGAATTTGAATTTGGCACATTTTCTCAAAAAATGCACTAGTTAACCGGTTAACCAAAATGAACTGCATTTGGTTAACCGATTAACACAACAAAAATTGAGAAAAAATGCTTTTTGATGTGCTGTCTTGGCTCTGGCTCAATTCTTTTTGCTTGTCGAAGAAGGCATGGAAATAAACACATGAACCTTGGAGTCTCTTGAATAATAATCAATTAAATCTTGGAAACTCTTGATCAGATGAATTTTGAATTGTTTGCAGATCAACTTTGACTTTGTTCGGGTGAAATTCATTCGAGCTGAGGGACTGATATTGATATCCTTGATCCAAATTTTTCCTGAAAAAGTTAGTAAAGGAAAAACAAACATATTTTTGGATTTTAATTAATGGTTAGTAAACATAAACAAAAGCAAACATCAAGCAAACAAAAGAACAGAGGTGCTTGGCGATCTCACTCAAGAACAAAACTTTAGAGGAGGGAAAGAGAACCAAAGCTCGTGATCTTGTTTGTGGTATTAGATGCAAATGATATGTGGGATCTTAGGGGTAAAAATTAGGGGATTACAACTTTTATGATAGGAAATTTGGTTAGTTGAAGGTGGTTCATCGTCTGAGTTGAGGTTGTTGTTTGTGCTTAATGGCCATTTGCGGGATACACTTCTTATGGTTTTGGAGGAAATGTTTATGTGAACAGTAGCAGATGGTTTTCATGTGGACAATAGTGTTATAATTTGTGTAGCGTAATGGCTAGTGGTTTATGGTTTCCTTGCTGTAACTTGGTGATTATGGAGTGGTGAGCTAGTGGAGGAGAATGATGTCATTGCATGGTGATGCGATGTGATGGCTGCCAGAGGGGTTGCCAGAGAAGGGTGAGGGCGAAGAAAACGGTGCAACGTTAGTGTTTTACGCTTGTTCAAGGGGGTTAAAGTAGTAAGAAAAGAAGTTTTCATGAATGGCGGCGGAGTTTAATGTGTGTGTGTGTGAGGTTTGATTGTGTACAAATGGTGTTATGAGGTTGAGAAAATATGAGGGTTTTTTATGGAGTAGGATGTTGTTGTAGTGGGGATGTTCATGAAGAAGTTGTTGTCTTTGGAATTTTTGTGAGGGATTTTTTTTGTTGAGGGAGGAGATAAGTGTGTTGGGTGATACTATGGTGTTGTTTTAAAGGCTTATTGAGGGTGTAATGTCACGATTTGTGTAAGAGTTGGTTTTAGTGTGGTTGTATTGAATATTCATGAAGAGGAACTATGTGATATTAAATCTCTTTTTTAGCATGTGGCAGTAAGTTGATTTAAGTGTGCATGAGGGATAGAGAGTAACAATGGTTTAAGGTTGGTGTTGAGATATTCTTTTGTGTTTGTGAGATTTTACAAGTTGGTATTCTTGATGTGTGGTAAGGGTGAAGCAAGGAGGTAGTTGTTGTGTTCGAAGGTGAATTTTCAGGTGGAGCAAGAAAATGTGTTCTATTATTAAATCTCTCGTTTACATGGTGATTTGTTGGACAAGAAGATGAATGAATGGTTTTGTTGTAGTTATGGAAGTGTGCTTTAGGGAAGAAAGTGAGGTTGTGTGGAGTTTTTTATTGCAATAAAGGTTACTTGAAAAATGAAGAGTTTGTATGTGGTGGGTTTTGGTAGTAACAAGTTTTTGTGATTTCTGCAACATCAATTGGTTTTGTGAAGGTGATGGAAAATTGGAAATGAGAAAGTGCAAGTGCTGTAGCGGCATTGATGAAGATGAATAGTCAACGTTTGGTGTTGTTGGAAACAACTGCAGACCAATTTTATGGGAGGAAAAGTGGTCATGACAACGTGAAGGGAGAGGCTCGGTGTTAGTTTGTGGTTTTTTTAACTCTCCAACATTAGTAACACATATATATGATCCAAAATTAGGGTTTCTAATATTAGGCATGCCCAAAATACCCCTCCTAGATAACGTAGTAAACAAGAATACTTAAAATAAAATGAATTAATATATGAATATATATATATATATATATGGCTTAAACAATGGTTTCGTCCCTGTAAGTTGGCGAGTTTTTGGTTTTCGTCCCTGTATCTTTTTTTTTCGGTTTTAGTCCCTATATCTTACTTTTTGTTGGTGTTTCGTACAGAGGTTTCCTGCGGACTTTCCTGCGGATTTTGGTCTTTAGGAAAATCCGCAGGAAACCTTCGGATTTTCCTGCGGATTTTGGCTTTAGGGACTAAACACCAATAAAAAGTAAGATATAGAGACTAAAGCCGAAAAAAAAGATACAGGGACGAAAAACAAAAACTCGCCAACTTACAGAGACGAAAACATTATTTAAGCCTATATATATATATATATATATATATATATATATATATATATATATATATATATATATATATATATATATATATATATATATATATATATATATATATATATATATATATATATATATATATATATATATATAAGTAATCCATTAACTCTATTTATTTTTTGTTAATATTTTGACTTAAAAATAAAAATAAAATGTATCAAAATAAATAAAAGTCGGACGAAAAATGTTCGAAAAATGAATAGAATGCATTAATATAATCAACGCGGAATAAACCTCTCGGAAAAATAGAGCGTTTGATTTAATTTTGAAATAAATTTTGACAAGTTAAAAGGCTCAGACTGATCAAAATGTGACCGAAATAGTAGTTGAAAATTAAAACGAGGACACCGTGTTTAAACTGAGCCGAGGTATTTGATCGACCCACACCAACGAGCTTCATCATCATACGCCCAACAACCAACCCTACACCATTGCCAAACCCAAAAACAATGTCAACCCACCCAAATCAAACTACCAACCTCACAATGTCAACCTACCATATACACCCAACCACCAAACACCCAACCTTGCAACCAATACATGCCACACACCAAAACATAAAACCAAAAGCCTGATCTATACCACCAACAAGCAGCCACCACATATGTTTATAGCCTCGATAATTTATACGATTCCACTCCATCGCACATTTGCCCTCCTCAAATGAACATCCTAACATCCCACCACAAAAGCACCCAATTACTGTATGACTTTCTTACACAATAACAACCATTGTTTTTTTTCCAAAATGATACAATGTATCAATTCAACCAACCATATTGTCCTCACATAACCCAACCACTATGACCCAACATCGACAATATGGACACCAAACTGAATTATGGCAGCGCCGTTAACAGCAACCCCCGAACTATTGGGGACAAATGATTGAAAATATGTCAAATACGCCAGGACCCTCGCACCAACCATCATTTCCCCAGGAAAATACTCAAAGACCCCAACACCTCAGGAAAATCGTGGGAGACCTCGAAGGCAGGCTAATGCGCCGGTATATGGAACCAGGGGACATTTCGATCGGACGGATCATTGATTTTCTATTCAATTGTTGCCAGCTTGAATTTTATTAAATAATAGTATAAATTAGGTTTAATTTCCCTTTTTTATTACAAATATTTTAATTAAAATTATTAAAATTAAAAAATAAATAATTAAAGGAATATCCACAGCAGGTGGCGCATGCTTCTAATGGATGCATGTATGCGCCAACTTGCAGTGGCGACACATACAAGCATGTGCCAACCACAATGGCGCTTATGTGTAAAAAAATTGTGCATGCGCCAACCACATTGACTATTTCTCTTTTCAACCCTCTGAAACATAATCACTTTGATAATAAATTTAAAATAATGGTTATTTTCGTATTTAATGTGAAAAAATTAATTATTTAAAAAAAATACCATTCTTAATATTGGAAGATTTAATTACTCATAAGCTAAATAATATCCATAATCCTGAGGGTTTAGCTATTCTTTTTCTCTCGGTTTCTCTTTTTCTACAATGATTTATGTATCTCTCTTTGCATCTACATAGGTCTATTTATAAATAGTATTTTTCTTTTTATTAATTAATTGTTCTCCTAAGAAATGAACTCAACGCTAGAGCTGTCAAGTGGGTTGGCCCGACCCAGCCCGCATCGGTCCAATGGGCCAACACTTATAAATAGGCTGGAGTGGGCCAGCCCGATTACTTCACGGGCTATCAAAATTGAGCCCGACCCAGTTTCTTATGGGTCGTGCAGCCCGGTGGGCCATGACCGCCTATATATTTTGATGTTAAAATTTTAATTTTTAAATTTTAATTTTTAAATTTTAATTTTTAAATTTAGAGACAATAAAATACAACCATACATAACAAAATAATTACTCATCTAACCATTCAAATTAGATATAAAAATATATTGCCTAGTAGACAATTTTTTGGCTAAGTCCCATGAACACTTGGTGAATCCAACAATTGTCACATAGTGTGTAACACCCACATATAATATCATGCATCAAAGCACAAATACTATACATGAATCTAAGTGTTTGGTACTGAAATACCATAAGTTCCTAGTTAACACAATATATACATTACATGCCCAAAACTTAATACAAAAAACTACGACATAATGTATACATGATGTTCTAAGACACTAAGAACTAGATCAAAACAATGATCTCAAAATAATCTCCACAACGGAAGTCTTGCCATCCCAAAAAGCTACGATTCGTAAGGATAATCAAACGACTTTATCCTTACCCTTCGCGGAACCTGCAGTACCTGTAATATAATCAACAACATGGCGTGAGATATTAAATCTCAGTGAGTTCCCTATCTTATAGATTCTCTCGGCTTTACAAGGTTCTAACCGTCCTAACTCAAGTCAAAAGGGAAGGGAAATGACCTTGAGTATATAATCTCGCACTATATGGAAACATGTTCATGAGTTCACCAATTCAAAATATCACTAATCGATAACCTTACCAAGGCATCCCCTTTTCCCGTCCTCTTCTACGTCTAGAAGTCGACCCGAGTCATGGGTCCTTGTAGTTACTTGGCATATGAAATTGATTCGGGAACATCGGCCTGTTAACCGTGAACCGTCACTTCTCATGGCCTGTTAACCATCACAAGTCTCTTTACCATATAGGCTCCATTCGTACTCGGACGCGGGAATCAAACCTGCCAAGTAATTGTGCACATGGTTTAGAGGAGCTCGAGACTCATGAAACTGCACTCAAGTGAAACAGTTACGATTACGTGATCACACACACAAACGTGATTGTATTCGACAATCAAAATGCCACAATGCCTTAAGACCACATTCGCCTTTTTCTCATAATCACAATAGTTCACACATGTTCCATACTAGTGTTTCACTCTCTCCTAGACCAATACTCGTCACGGATGCACCTTTCTACATCGAGTGCCCGAGCATCGTTATCTAGGTTTTCTATCACAACTCTATTCACAACCTAGAATCATATCATTAGGTTTGGGGTAAGTTTTCTCACTCTTCCGAATTCATTTTTAAGCATGCAAACTCTCACAATCCAGTTAAACAACAATAAGATAGGCAAAGCATATTACAATTGCCCAATAGAATTACATGTGATAATTCAAACATAAGTTATACCACTTTCGGGTTTTCCTCTGATTATTTAATCGGACAACAAAACCTATATTCTTTAATTCCATAACGTAAAACATTTTTACAGCTTTCCATCGATATAAAGAACGCTTAAATCGGGTATACGAATCGAAAGTTATGGATTTTTAAAGAAAAGATAAGTATTTGAAAACTCCCAGGACCGTCCGGCGGTCCATGCTTCGCCCGGCGTTGCCCCCCTGCTCCTGCTACTTCACCCGGTGAAGCAGCGGCGTAAGACCCATACCAAAAACCAAAGTTCCAGAATCAAAACATGATGCGCCTCTTGACTTTCGCCCGGCGGAGCAGCGGCGCAAGCCTGCGTCGCCCGGCGCTCAAAGCGCCGCCCGGCGGTGCGTATCAGAAACAAAAATTTTCTGCTGCGCTTTTGGTGTTCCAAGGGGTCCAAAATTCACCATTCCCACACCAGATCATTTCCAAACCACAAAACAAGTATTATCAAATGATCATATGCATATTACGACTACACTACACAATTTATATCGATTTTCATCCGTCAGATTCTTTGATTTAGCAAAATTACTCATTTTCTCACAATATCAAACCTAGCTCTAGAACTCAAGAAATTATACAACTAAAGTCTCTATCTAGAACCCACCTGGATTAGAGGATGATGATGAAGAAGATGAGGTGAATTGATGAAGAAGAGATGATGATTCTTGATCTTTTTCCTCTTCTAGGTTTTCTTCTTTTCTTTCCTTTCCTCTTCCTTCTCTCTAACTTCTCTCTCTCTCTCTCTCTCTCTCTCTCTCTCTCTCTCTCTCTCTCTCTCTCTCTCTCTCTCTAATTGTTACAATGTTTGGAAAGGGTGGAAATGAAATGATATAGAAAAATATCATTAATTAGTAACACTACTAAATGTCCAAATAGTCTCTATAGCTCCAATAATTAAAGCCTCAGAGACAGATAAGCTCAACAGTTACTCTAATTACCTTTCCAGATAAATTCTCAGAGTACACCGGAACGCAGTTGATCATACTAATATTATCCAGAGCAAAATAATTTACGGGGTATTACATAGTGTAACTTTAGAGACAATAGAATACATTCACACATACATAACCAAATAATTAATCACCTAACAATTCAAAAGATATAACAAAATAAACTATAAAGTAGACAATGTTGTGGCCTAAGTCTCTTGGACACTTAGTGAATCCAACAATTGTATCTTCTCCACTTCTACTATATATGTAATTCATAATACATGATAAGTCAATAGCTTGAAACCAAATGCTGGGAAACAAGACTATGATAATCTTTTGAAGCCTATTTTATAGGAATTATTATATTAACAAATGGTAAAGTAGTTATGTTTTTATATGCTTCTGCCTCTCTATTTAGTCCTTTTATTTATAATGTAGTAGATTAAAATTAAACTACCACCTTCTGGTGCATGCATGCCCTTGTTAATGTTATAACTTAACTGACAACTTCATAACTTGAAAACAAATGTACATTGAAAATAAAATACAAAGACTATTAATTACAATTTAAAACTCACCTGAAGGTCCAACATCTTTAAAATCATGCAACTGATTATGTGTACAAATTAATGCTTGCACGGTTTCAGGGAGTAAGAAATTTCTATACTTATACAAAATATCACCTCCAATGCTAAAAGAAGATTCAGAAGCCACTGTTGTTATTGGGATGCTTAAATTTTGGGTTAATAGTCATTTACCCCCTGCAATACAGGAAACTTTTGATTTACCCCTCTTTAAAAAAATAATTTTGAATTACCCCCCTGAAATTTTAAAATTCTAAGTCTTTTACCCTCCAGGTAGAAAAATTACCCCCATGTAAAATATTTTTTTTTCGATTTACCCCCCTGGTTTTTACACGTTTAGGGGGGTACCCCAAAATTTTAGGGGGGTAATCCAAAATTTTTTTTTTAAAGGGGGGTAAATCAAAAGTTGCCTATATGGCAGGGGGGTAAATGACTATTAACCCTTAAATTTTTACAAGCCGTTATAGCAAGTTGAGGAAATCAAACACTATTTAATTTCCCATATTGAAGAATATCTACGTCATCATCCAAACATTTTTCATCCAAGTATATTTAAAGTACGGACTTGCCATCATTTGAAATCTTTTGTATCTTTTCTTGATGGTATTCCTAGAGTTAGACATGCAAAAACTATTTAAACTAGGCTTGAATAGAAAAATAAAGTAATGTAATGAGAATAAATGTTATTGTTGTTCTGGACTGGGTGGTGCTTGCCCATCAGTCGGGCAGGCCCAACCCAACGCTACTAAGAGGCCCATTAAGGCCCAATCCTCTCTCGTCGAGCACACTCAGATCCCATTAATATCGAGCAGGGGCTACATGGCCCCGAGGAGAGGTCACGCCGCTCCCCTCCACGTGCTCCCCCCACCCCCCGCGCGGGGACACGTCATCAAGTGACTACCCACCTCCGAAAGAGTTGGTTTGCCCACTTCCCGGAGATCTCGGGGCAGTTACTCCAGGGCGAAGACCACGTGCTGGTCTTCCCTACGCCACGTAAGCCCTGACAGTTATCCGCATTGGGCCTAGCAGTCCAACCCAGTGCAGATGATCGTTGGCCCAGCGCTGGGGGCACACTATAGATATCCTCTTTCACTAGAGGGTCAAGTATTCTAATTCTTACTCTCACCTTCTGTACTTGCTTGCTCCGTTCCCGACTTTAGCATCGGAGTACGTTGCAGGTACACCCCCACCGTCTCATCACCACCGGAGTAGCGGAGTTCACGACGTTTGCTGGCCACTAATCTACTTTCTGATCAGGTATGATCAATTATTAAAACTTACCTTAAAAAATGATGTCTAGCCCAATGGTTGGCTAAAAGAGTGAGATTGAGTATTTCTTGATGAGCTTGCTGCAACCATATTATTTTGATATGAACCAAAGAGATCATACAAACCATCATTCACTTTCTTTACCTTGTCCTCATAGCCACTTGGATCAAGTTTCTTAAGGCAAAAGTTCAAAAAGTCAAACGTTGATGTTGGGTCAAGAACTTTTTCAAGTGCAAGAGTAACAGAATATTCACTCCTATACTTATCAAACTTTTCCTTCATCCCCTTATCAATATCTTTGATCACATCATCTTGACTTTTCAAATTTCTATTCAATTTCATCTCTATAAGTCCAACTTACATGAATTATAAGTTTGAGGTTGTGTAAGATGATCTAGAAATTAAGTTAGTAATATTATAAAATGGAGTCAAGGAATTACAAATGTTCTCTGCTCTATCTCACTCTTCAATGCTTGAACAAATCTTGTAGTTTTTATCATTATAACTCAAGCTAATGAATGCACGTTGATATGTAATAGCACTTTCAAGCATCATATATGTGACATTCCATCTTAGTACACACATCTAACCTTAAAATTAACAAAAGCATATTTTAGTCCAATTTCCCCTCAAAATTACTAATTTATTTTATCAAAATAAATTATTAAATTTTAAATTTTTTAACAGGCCAGCGCGAAACCCGCTTGGCCGGGCCGGCCGGGCCCATAAAAAACATCGACCCAATGGACTGGCCCAAAAAATAGGGTTGTATTTTTTTAATACTTTTTTATGGCCCGACCTGTACTAAAATTTAGGACTTATGGACTGGTCCAATAGGCCGGGTCCATTTTGACAGCTCTACTCAACGCGTGAACCTCGTGTTCACATTGGAGTACTTGATTATTATGGTCTGACGTGAAGCCATGTGTGAGTTTTTGTTTTGTTTCAAAAAGTGATACATCTCTAGTAAGTGTCTGAAACCATTGATGTGTATTGTCTTGTCTGTATACAATAACAGAACAATCTCGAAAAAAATTTGGCTCTCTGCCTAGTAGTAATGGATTCTCACATGAAATTTTCTTTTCATTTATGTGATTTTTTTAAAGGATTTTTTTTAAATGAGGATAATATAATTAAAAATAAAAAGGTGGATTACAAAAATAAGGGGGGACTATACCAAAACCCTTCAAAGTTAAGAGAATCTAAAGAAAGGCAAACCTAGCCTATTCTTTACAAAATCAGCCTGAATACACAGAGGAATATCGGAAAAGAAAGTAGTATCCGTCAAAGTGAGACCTAAGTTAGCAAGGGCATCTGCACAACTATTCCCTTCTCTAAAAACATGCGAAACAACAAAATTCCAATTAGACACTAAGTTTATACAATTAAGCCACCTATTCCTAATCACTCCAGGCACACAAAAAGGAGGACTGAAGGCTCTAACAACAGCAGTCGAATCCGATTCCAACCAAATATTACTCCAATTTTTCTCATTGGCGAACTCAATTGCTAACATAGCACCCGAAAGTTCGGCAATGAGAGAATTAGCAACACCAATATGAGACGCAAAAGCGCCCAAAAAGGAACCATTGATATCTCTAGCAAGACCTCCACAAGCAGAAATACCTGACGAAACAATAGACGCTCCATCGCAATTAAGCTTAAAAAAATTCCCTAAAGGGGGTTTCCACAAAACTTCCAAGATATTAGAAGCACGCGGCGGCCGATTGGTAACTTTAAAATTTTTAAGAATTTCAAAATCATGCATAGAGAAATAAGGACCAACCGCAATGGCATTGGCCGCAATAGAAACGGCAGCCGTAATAGAAGAGAAAACAGAAGAGAGAGAAGTTGTAGTGGCATTAAATCTCACCAAATTCCGGGCCCTCCAAATCGAGTTAAAGGCAAAAATGATAGCTACCGAACACACCGTCCTACTGTGATCATTACTAGCTGCCCCGATAATGCGCCAAACATCCGGCAACCCAACAACAGCAAAAGAGACTTTAAGCATCCGAGAAACCCAACCCCAAATGTTGGAGGCAAAAGGGCAAAAAAAGAAGAGGTGAGATTCAGATTCCTCCTCCAAACAACATAAATCACATCTAGACGGAAACGAGAAAGAACGCTTTTTCAGCTGTGCATCCGTAGGTAATCTATTATGAATAAGTCTCCACACTAAGAAAGATTTAGACGGTGGAATCGACTTGCTCCAAATCCACTTCCAATAATCTTTAGAAATCCCTTTACTTCTCTTGAACTCATAAGCCAACTTGAGAGAGATTCCCCATTAGAAGAATGAGCCCAATATCTCTAATCCAGAAGACTATCAAAAGGAAGATGACCACTAACAATGCGTCTCTGAATAGATGCCGGAATATTGATGGAAGCCTGGGAGAAATCCCACGAGCCATTGACAATGATATCCCCAACCAACTGATTATCCACCAAAAGTGGAGTATCGTCATCCAAACACAACGGAGTACCACACCAAGCGTTGAACCATAAACTAATAGCCTTGCCGTTGCAGATACACCAAGAAGAGTTATCCAAAATAGTATTCACTTCAAATTTAGTGCTGGACCAGAGAGAGGAGAAGATATGATGCTTTATGAAATTGTGATTACGCAAGACTCGGCTACGGAGGAGACTAGCCCAGCTGTTGTTAGAATGGAGCAAGATCCAAGCCAGGTTCAAATTGAAGGCTTCGTTCAGCCTGCAGAGAGAACGGATGCCCAACCTGCCTTCAGAACACGGCTGGCAAACGGAAACCCAAGCCACAGAAACAATCTTGTTAGTCACAATGTCACCACTCCAAATAAATATACGAATCGCCTTTTCAAGCTCCCGAAGCAGCGACAACGGCCAATTGTAAACAAACATACTATGATTAAGCATTCCAATAATGGTGGATTTGACTAGCTCCACCCTCCCGGCAAAAGAAAGAAGCGAGCCTTTCCACGACGACAATTTACTTAATATCCGATCTGTTATAGGCTGCAAATGAATCCTTTTGGGTCTACCAATAAAAAGAGGAACTCCCAGGTACACAAAAGGCAGGGAGCCCAATTCAAAACCAGTAAAAGCAGCAAGAATATTCAATCTGGAGTAAGACATAGCACCACCAAAAATGAAAGATTTCTGGCGATTAACCTCCTGCCCCGACACTGCCGCATACTCCTGGAAAGTGTTAATAGGCATGTTAATATTAGACACCTTGCCTTTACAGAAAATGAGAACATCATCAGCATAAAGAATGTGCAATGGAACCCTTATGCCGTTAGGACCCGAAACCAGATCAAGATTGTTAGAAGAGACAAGCTGCTGAAGCTTCCTGCTGAGGACATCTTCAGCCAGGAAAAAAAGAAGAGGCGACAACGGATCACCCTGACGAACACCACGTGAGCAAGAGAAGTACCCATGAAGAACTCCGTTGACGTTGATAGAAACGAAAGCAGAATGAAGAATCGATTTGATCCACCCACAAAATTTATCACTGAACCCGAAATTACGAAGAACTTTCAGCAGAAAATCCCAATTAATAGTGTCGAATGCTTTTTTAATGTCGACCTTAAGCGCAACATTACAACACCAAGATTTGGAATCCAAATGATTAATCCCCTCCGAAGCAAGCCCAATACAATCCTGGATGTGCCTACCATGAATGAAACCACGTTGCTCCTGAGAAATCAGAAAAGGCATTAAAGAAGCCAGCCGATCAGCAAGGATTTTAGTGATGATCTTGAACTTGAAATTGGATAAGGCTATGGGACGAAACAAATCCAGAGCATCAGCCTCTTTCACCTTCGGAATTAAGACGATAGAATTAGAATTATAACCGGGAAGAATCCAACCGTTGATAAAAAAATCCATAACTGCATTAGAGACATCCACTTTAACGATATCCTAGTGAGATTGGAAAAAGCTAGCTCCAAAACCATCAGGCCCTGGGGCACCATCCTTATGAAGCGTGAAAACGGCTGCAGAAATCTCAGCCAGGGACGGAATCTGCGTGAGAATAGAATTCATGTTGTCTTCAACGAGGCGAAGAATCGTATCATCCACCAATCTCATATCCTACAAAATAGAAATGTTAGCAGAAAACAGATTTTTGTAATAGCTAACAGTGTGGTCAGCAATGTCCTTAGAATCAATCAACACAACACCATCATGCTTAATCATGGAAATAGCCTTCAGCTTGGATTTAATCTTAGTGACACGGTGGAAATACGCCGTGTTTTGATCCCCCTCCAAATGCCAAATGATCCTAGATTTTCTCTCCAAAAGCACTCTTCCATATCAAGAGCCAGTGAGAGGGATTTCTGCGCTTCAAGTTCCTGTTGCTTAAGAGAGCCATTCAAACCTTCAGACTGGATTTTATGATGAATATTCCCTAGTAATTCTTCAGCACTCTTGACATTAGAGGTGACATTCCCAAAAACACTCTTATTCCACTCCTTGAGCTTATGTTTCAACAATTGCAGCTTACGAGTAAGAATATGCATGTGACAACCAATCACCTTCGTAGACCAGACCGATTCAATCAGCTACCGACAATCCTTGTGTAACGACCAAGCCTTAAGAAATTTGAACTGATAAGCCACGCGAGCTGTGTTAATATGAAATTCAAAAAGCAACGGAGAGTGATCAGAGGTATGTCTGATAAGAGTAGAGACAGAGATTTGATTGCAGACATCTATCCAAAAAAGATTACCAATGCATCTATCAAGGCGCCTCTCAATAGAGTAAGAAGAAACACGCTTGTTGGACCAAGTGTAGAGATCTCCATTAGTTGGAAAGTGAATAAGACAGTTGCTGTCAGACCAATTCTTAAATTCTGTCATCGGAGTTCTGGCCGGAGAAAGTTTACCCCAGTGTTCATGAGCACCAATGATAGCATTGAAATCTCCCACGAATGACCACAGAAGAGAATGAGAAGCAAGGAGCTGCGTGAGATCATCCCAAAGCACCTTTCTTATAGTGAAATCAGTGGAGGCATAAACTGCAGCACAAACAAGCAACTTATTATCCAAAACAAAATGGAAGGAGACAAATTGATCAGAATAAGAAATGATAGCAGGGGAGATATCAGTTAAGCAGAAACACCATAGAGAAGGCAACTCTTTATTATTGACCGCAAACAATTTGGAACCTAATCTTTGAAACCAGTTAGGAGGGAACTTAGCATAAGTCATTTTAGGCTCAGCTATGAAAATGAAATCAGGATGATGAAGCGTAATAAGACGCTTCAGAGCTAATCTTGAAGGAGCATTAGCAACTCCACGAATGTTCCAGTAGAGGCACTTCATGATGCAGGGCGCTTGAGTCCTGCTTGAGACCTTGTCGAATATTTTAATTTCTGCCTAGAAGGTTGCTTCTTTATGAGTTTGTTCAGGGCCAAGGAGAACACACATACGTTCAGATTCGGAGTTTCCCCAATATTTTCCAACGCGGCCCAAGAGTTGTTTAGAAAAACCGCATCTGCAACAGGTGAATCAGGCACATTATCAACTTGAGTAGCTTCTACACATGTGGCTAGCTGAGACTCTGACTCCACCAAAGGTTGCGAGAAAAAATTGAGCGGATTAGGAGTGACGAGATTCTGCTCTGAAGAGGGAAAAATCAAGTCAGCCTCTTTGTTGTTCTCCGAACCGTGAACGACATTGTTCAAATTAATTAAATGGGTATCTTCCTCAGCAGCGGAATCCAAGTGAGGAGGAGCCTCCTGCGAAGGAGGAACATATTTAGGAACAAAAGTCGCCTTGGGTTTAGGTTGTGGTTGGAGTGTAGGTTTATGGAGAAGTTTGCAGTGATTCACATCATGCCCAGATTTCTTACAGTGAGAGCAAAGGACAGGGAGATTTTCATATTCTATATCAGAGAAAAAAGCAAAACCCTCCCTTTCGACAAGAACATTATGATTTAGAGGCTGTGAGATATCCATGTCAACCAGAACTCTAACAAACTGCCCAAAGGTTCTATCAAACCTAGATTTAGACGACGCCGCATCTATGCATATTGGAGTTCCCACACAGCTGGCAATGGCATAAAGGATACACGGTCTCCAGTATTCCTAAGATAGACCATAAAAACGGACCCAAACCTGCGCAGAAGAGTTGTGTTGAGAGGCTGGATTGAAATCTTTCGACCAAGCAAAAATCTTCAAAGAACCTGGGTTTAAACTGATTGGCCCCTTTGCTCTGACACGTCTCATATCTTTCACACTTGAGAAAGTGAATTTGTAAAATCCCTTACCAAGAGAGAGAACCCCCCAGCTTTTGATATCAAACCAGATCTGAGAGAGTTTTGATTTAAGCCCTGCGACTGTAAGAGGAGAAGAGCCTTTTGGCCAGATGATCCTCCCGTGCAGGTTGTTCTTGCATTCGTTGAGACCTACTAAGTATTCGTCTTCTGGAATCGTTATGGAGGGCCAGTCCCCTTTGATGATGGGTTGAGGTAGCTGAGAAACTGGGATGTCACAAACACCTTTAAGAGCTTGTGCAAAAGATTTCGAGGTTGGTGGAACAAGAGATGAATCATCTTGCTCAGAAGAAGTTTTTTGAACCGGAACTAAAATGGTTTCAGGGAATAGGTCAGAGAAATCCATGGGAGGAAGTCAGAAAAACATACTTTGCATGAGAAAAAAAGAAGAATCCGCCGGCGGCGGCGAGCGGTGAAGAAAAACCCAAATTCCAGTTACCAATATTAATATTCGTGAAATAATACCCAATTCAAAGGGTATTATTTCACGGATATTAATATTGGTAACTGGAATTTGGGTTTTTCTTCACCGCTCGCCGCCGCCGGCGGATTCTTCTTTTCTTCTCATGCGAAGTATGTTTTTCTTTACCCCTCTAAAGGCTTTGATTTCACTTCATCTTTTGTTTGGGGGAGATGATTCATTCTTCGGTCAAGCTAATTTATAAATATATAAAATTTGAAATAAAAATAAGGGTTAATAGTCATTTATCCCCCTGTAATATTGGCGAGTTTTGATTTATCCCCTTAAAAAAAAAATTTTGGATTACCCCCCTAAAATTTTGGGGTACCCCTTAAGCGTGTAAAAACCAGGGAGGTAAATAAATAAAAAATATTTTACAGGAGGGTAATTTTTCTATCTTGAGGACAAAAGACTTAGAATTTTAAAATTTCAGAGGGGTAATCCAAAATTAGTCTTCTAAAGGGGGGTAAATCAAAAGTCGCCTATATTACAGGAGGATAAATGACTATTAACCCTAAAAATAATAAAGTTTAAATATATACGCTCTCTTTTTAAATTATAAAATGTTTTTGGATATTGTATGCGAACTAGAAAAATATAATGTGAAATTATAATATTAAATTTTATTTATTATAGATGAAACAGAAATTTAAATTCTTTTTATAAAATAATAATAAAGAATAAAGAATATATCAAAGAAAATGTAATTATTGTTGTATTAGAAATGTAAAGTAACTTATAATTTAAAATATTTTTTTGATAAAGTAATTCAAAATTTGGGAGAAAGGGAATCTTTGTCATTTAAACTATATTACTTTGGGTTAATTGTGATTTACCCCCCTGACATATGAGCGTGTTTTGGTTTACCCCCCACCGTTGTCATAGGCAGGTTTTGGCAACGATTTTTTCAAAAAAACCGTTGCCTAAAGGCATGGAGGGGGGTAAATCAAAACTCTCTCATATGTCAGGGGGGGTAAATCACAATTAACCCTATTACTTTTTATTTATTTTAAATTTTATAACTCTAACCATTTTTTTTTCCATTCCTTTATGCCTAAGAAAAGATTTTATAAGTAATAGAATAGGAATGTCATTCACTTCCTTTTGATGGGTGGGGTTATTCCTCCATCTTTTTGTTGAGGATAACGACTTTTGTTCTATCTTTTGTAAGAGTTCTTCTTTTTTAAATATGTGACAGCTCATTAAAAAATATTATTTTTTCATGTAATAATTTTTTTTACCATTTATAAAAATATGTGTCATCTTACTTAGGATCTTTGCTTTTTTATTTAATCTATGCAAAATTAATTTATATTAATAATTGAACTTTCTCTATATAAAATGTTTTATTTTAATAATATTAATAATGTAAAAATTAAAATAAACATTAGTGTTGGCCAACTATGAAATTTTTTCAAAAATTAGTTGATATTTTTAAGAGTGTTGCTCTTTTTATTAAATGATTGCACATAAAAATAAATTTTGTCTTTTAGTTGTTGGTGTTATTGCATATATATATATATATATATATATATATATATATATATATGTATATATATATATAGAGAGAGAGAGAGGTTATGTTATGAAGTTACTGTTACAAAATTACACAATTAGTTACTATATATACAAAAGTAGTCACTAACTAACTAAGTTTAAATTAATACATAACACGCTCGCTTAATTTAAACTTTCACCAAATGATACATATCAGAAGATGATACTTCAGACTCTGCGTCTTCGACTCTAGCCACTTTTTATAAACTGCTTTAGACTTCAGAGGTTCATAAGTAGTTCCCACATTTGACTCCTTCATAGGTATCCGCTTTAGAGGCTAGAGTGTTCCATCCTCTGATACCTTCAGAGGCTGATGACTTAGACGCCATCAAACCTTCATAGGTATCCAGAAGTTGTTCCAACCTCGAAATCAAATGCCACCATTCTCATGTATATCTTTAACTTAGAAAATTGCTCTCCTGTTACATCCTTAGCTAAGATATCAGTAGTATAGTCCTTGGTAGGACAATATCTCATTGTCAACCTACCTTTGTTCACTTGATCCATTATGTAATGAAACTTTGTTTCAATATGCTTGGATCTTCCATGAGAGACAAGATTATTTGCTAAGTTTAATGTAGATTTGTTGTTAACAAGGAGCTTGATTGGTACTTGAATGTTCACACCAAGTTCAGTCAATACAACTTCAATCCAAGCAGCTTGACATGCAGCTATACAACTAGCAATATATTCTATCTCACAGCTAGATAGAGCCACAACAGGTTGCTTCTTAGAGATCCAAGAGATTGGAGCTCCTTGAAACTTGAAGACTTAGCATTTGGTACTCCTCATGTCCAGTATGTCACCATACCAGTAAGAATCAGAAAATCCTATCACCTTTTCTTAACTTCTCTTTCTTCCACATAAGAAGAATACACCAAGCCTCAAGGATCCCTTGATGTATCTTAGTACTCTTTTCCCAGCCAACGGATGAGACTTCCTTGGATCATGCATGAATAAGTTCATTAATGCTACAACAAAGTTGATATCTAATCGACTATTGCATAGGTACCTCAATAATCTAATCATCTACTTGTACAGGGTGACATTTGCCTTTTCTTCATCATTATCTTGTTCTAGCTTCTGACCTGATTCAACTAGAGTCACAACAACATTGTAGTTCAGTATGTTGAATCTTTTCAGCAAGTTAATATCATACTTTGCCTGATGAAAGATTATTCGACATTCTTTGTATATAAACTCCATACCGGGAAGTATGACAAGTTACCTAGATCTGATATCTCGATCTGACTTGATTGTACTCTTGAGGTCTTCAATTTCCAATTGAGATTCTCCAGTTATCATGAAGGCATCCACATAAAAACACACCAGCAATAGTATTTCACCTTACTTGTATTTTGCATACACACCATACTCTGCTGAACATTTTTTTAAGCCATGTCTGATGAAGAAAACATCAATTCTCCTGTTCCAGGTTCTAGGTGTCTGCTTCAAGCTATACAAAGCCATGTATAGTTTGTACACCGTATGCTTTTTTCCATTTACTTCGAAGTCTGGAGGTTGAGACGCATATACCTCTTCATCAAGAGGACCATTTAGAAATGCATATTTTACATCCATGTGTGACAAAGTCCACTTTCTACTACAAGCTAATGCCACTACAAGTCTTATAGTCTCATGCCTTGCTACTAGTGTGAATACCTCAGATTAATCCAGACCTTGTCTTTGAAGGAAACCTTTTGCCACAAGTCTTACTTTATGGTTCACTAATGTTCCTTCTGGACTCATCTTTACTTTGAAAATCCACTTCACATCAATTTACTTTTTTTATTTCTGGTAGTTTAATCAGCTTCCATGTGCCACATTTTTCAATTGAACTGAGTTCCTCCTTCATTGCATCTTTCCACACTTTGTCTTGCATTGCATGCTGATAATTCAATGGTTATGCACATGCTAACATTGCCAAGTGTATTATTTCTCCTTCCTCACCACTGTATTGTCAAACACAATTTCAAAATCATTCAGCCTTGCAGGTATCTGTCTATTTCTGGTTGGTCTTGCCCTTTTAGTAGACTCCACTACATCAACTAGAGTCTCAAATAAGACTGGATTCACTTCATCATAATCAAACTGGCACCTGATTCTTTAAATTCTTGGTAGGACATCTATTTAGAACATAAGCAGCAGTAGATAATACTTCACCCCATAATTTATGAGGCAATGGCTTTTGTTTCATAATGCTCCTAACCATTTCAACCACGCTTTTATTCCTTCTTTTAGCCATACCATTATGTTGAGGTGTGTAGGGTGGAGTTACTTCATATAAGATGCCACTTTCATGATGGAATTGCTTGTATTCATGGGAATGATATTTCCCTCCTCCATCTATCTTGAGTATCTTAATCAGTCTTCCACTTTATTTTTAGCCATAGCCTTAAACCTTTTGAACATGTTTAAAGCTTCCCCTTTGGTCTTTATCAGGTACAATCACAACATTCTACTAAATTCATTTAAAAATAAGATTAAATACTTGCTTCCTCCACAAGAAAGAGTTTCAAAAGGACCACAAATGTCATATTAAACTACATTCCGTACATGTTTGGCACTCATTGACAACTTCACAAAAGGTATCATACTCTGCTTCCCAACCATGTATGCACATGTCACATGTTTTATCAGGTGTCACTATCTTAGGTGTCATTATCTTTTTGTGCCAAAGCCATCTTTCTTCATCAGGAATTGATGAATAAATACAGTGTTTCCCAGGCCATCAAACTAGCCTTCCAGATTATGGTTCTGGTCGGAGTTGATTTCAAAACCATTCTTCCATTATTACAAAGAATTTTTTCTCTACTAGCTAACTAATGCTCAGTAGATTACGTTGCATACCAGGGAAAAATAACACATCTTTTATCAATGTTGTTTTGCCTTACTTTCTTTGTATGACAATCTTACCCATGCCTTCTACCATTAAGCTTCTGCTATCTTCCAACTTCAATCTTGTCTTCTTTTTTGAGTTAAAGTTTGTCAACCACCTATTTTGTCAAGTCACATGGTTAGAACAACCAGAGTCAAGTACCACATATCAGAAGATGAAGTCCCTTTAGAGGTAGTTATCATCAACATGACAGGGTCTGAATCTGAATCATCTTGCTCCATGTTAGCTTCCTTTGAACGCATCTTTTTTCTTTCCATTTCCAGACAAGTAATCTGAAGCAAAATGACCACACTTCTCCCAATTGAAGCATTGAATCTTTCTATTGTCTTGAAACTTTTTCTTGTTTTGAAATTTGCTAGATTTTCCTCCTTCTTAAAAGGATTTAGATCTTTCTTCAAACTTCTTCTTCTCTTTGCTATCTGGTGTGGCTTCTCTCTAGTGCTATCCTTTTCCCAGCTTCCACCTTCTTTTCATATAATCAAAACCTTCCTTTCATGAATGAGCAATCAAGGCCTATTTAGAATCATTATCTGTCTCTCTTTGATTCAGTCTCAGTTCTCTGGCTTTAAGAGATCCTTACAAATTCTCCATCTTATTTGTTTCAATATCTTTGGTTTCTTCAATTATTACTACTATCAAATCATATTGTGGAGTGAGACTTCAAAGTACCTTTTCAACCTTCATTTTCTCTGTCAACGTCTCTCTAGAATTCTTCATTTGATTGGTTAATGCTTGAACCCTTGTGAAGAAATCTAATATCGTTTCGCCCTCTTTCATATGCAGCATTTCATACTGCTTTATCAAAGATTGGATTCACACCTTCTTGACCTTCGTATCTCCACCGTAATATTTTCCAGCATATTCCATGCTTCTTTCGAAGTTGCATTATGAGATATTTTATCAGACATATCTTGAACATTGAAGATGATTCGCGGTGAGAATTGGATATCAAACTATTAGTTAACTTGAATCGCAAATCGTTTATTCACCACCGGTCTTTGATTTATCCAAGGGAAGGGAGAAAGATCGAATGTCCCACAGTATGCAATGCAAATGCAAAACTAAGAGTATAAGGTTCGGGGGTTGGTTATACCTAGGGAAGGTGTAAGCATCCTAGATATATGTAGTACTCTACAGGAACCTCTTGTTTTTCTTATGTTATTTGTTAATTATTATCTGTTTGCTAAGGGTTTAAGGGTAGGAAGACCTAAAGTTCTATTCCTAAGTGTGCTCGACAAGATATAACATCTTGGGCCTACATATCCTGTCGGGAGGGAATTAGAGCTCTTGTAGTTCCTCTCTGAAGGATACTAAAGTTTGAAAAAGGTCTAGGAGAAAAGATGAGTCATCATCCTAAGAAACCACCACAGTTTTGAGAATTGTTTGTATTTGTGGGGTATGAGATCGTATGTCCCTTCTTTGAGATGATTCACATATAATTCTCTGTGTGGAGAATTAGGTGAGCTAAAGATGTTTGATTGATTTTAAGGGGGACTAACTTAGAAAGTCTATCCTAAAGTTTTCTATGAACTTATCCTAAAGGGTGTGAACCTATGCAGGTATGAAATGCAAATGAATATGCACCATGCACAATAATTGATTACCATGCATGGGGGTTTCCCTTGGATATAATGCAAACAATGATAAGATTTAAACGAGAGTGCTAGCAAAGTGGTGCTAGTCTTGTGTATAGTGACCAAAGGTTGATAGCGATGCCTAAAGGCGATCGACTTACATAGATGGAAAATGACTCGATGTTGGATCGAGAGTTTTATGTTTTGAAAGGTTTAGCACACAAAAGCAAGCATACATCACATATAATGCTAAACAAACAAAAGCATAACCAAGACATGATATCAAACAAGAATAAACTATTTCACACCCAAGCGTACTATTAAGCGCGAGGGATTCTAACGGGGAATGACTTATTAAGAAAAGATATTGATTAATTTTAAAGGGAAATTAAAAAAAATGTTTATTTTATTTTGAGAATTATGTTTAAAGATTATTTTTAATTTTAAAAGTTAGAGTTTTCTTGTTAATAAAAAAGGTTGTAATTATTTTAAAAGTTTTTTTATTGTTATTTAGTTTTAAATTTATATTAAAAAAAGAAAGGTTATTAATTAAAGGAAGATTTTAATTTGTATTTTTTTAAAGATTTTTTATTAAAAGAAAAGGATTTAACAAAAGTTTAATAAATAAATTTTTTTGGTTATATTTTACAAAAATGATGTTTTAGATATGCATAGAAAAGGATGTTTTAATATAAAGAAAGAAAAGTAAAAAAAGTTTATTTAATTAATTATGTAAAAAACAAGTTAAAAAAGAAAAAAAGGAAAAAAAGAAAAAGAAGGGTTAAAGTTAAAAAACGGAGGGATCCCACGCGTAAGGGTGAAGATGGTCTATCGCAGACCCTCAGATTATAGCCCTAGGATCAAGGGGCGCTGTGATCAAGGGACCAAAACGTGAGGGTGCACGATGCACTTTATGTGTGTGCGTGTACAGGATAAAAAAAAACAAACAAAAACCAAAACGCAACAGACTCTCACCCTCATGTTCTTCTCTCTTGTTCTCCTTTCTCTCAAAATAGGGTTTATGGAACCCTAATTCTCACCGCCGCTATCCTCCCATCTCTCCGATTAAATAAGCAAATAACCCTAACCCCATACAATCCCGCACCGCAATTTCACTATGATTCAGAGGTTACAATATACATGGATATGCGAAAATAAAAAAACGAAGGAGATTGGAGCGATGTTGAATAAAGCTCGTGATGATGAACGAATCTTATACCAATTGATTCAGCGAGGTAAGTGGACGTTGATATCTCTTTGTCTCCGTGTCTGGTGTTGGTTGGTTGCCTTGAAAATATGGTGATTTTGCATAGCACTTTGGATTAGGGTTTGATGCTTTGAACGATCTTTGAATTAAAAAGTTGGTGATGATGAAGCTCTCTCTCTGTTTTTCGTCTCTCTTAGGATAGGTTTTTCTGGTATCGCTTCGAATGTCACTAGTGCCCTTTTTATACCTCTGAGGTTGATATTGATTTGATTGTGTATTAAATGGTGTTTCCTTCTTAATTATGGGCCAGTCTGATTTGAAATCCATCTTGTGTATTGCTTTGAAAATTTACCTCTTTGGTTTGATTGTGTTGGAAACAATTTGGAAAGTTTGGATAATTGCTTCTTTTTTGTGATTTAGTGAATGACTGATTGCAATTTTTTTTGCTTTGTTTTAATGGTAATAACCAAGGATGAAAAATAGCACATTGATGACATTTGAAAGGTGCCAAAACTTGCCATTGTTGGGCGAAAGCTTGATGAAAAAGATTCTGAACCAACATTAATTTCGATTTCCCAACGATTTCTAAACTTGCAAGGTTGATTCTATTAATTTTAATATTTTCACAAATATCGCGTTAACGTTTCCTTTTTCTTTTTCATGTACGAACTGAGTGAGGATGAACCTTGAGGATGATCGTGAAGTTGGAGCTGCTTGGACGGTGCCTTACAAGTTCAATAGCAGCTTCTACCAAGTTGCTATACGACTCAAAGGAAGGCAAGCTTGGGACAAGAACAATTTTATTCGAAAACTGCTGCTGGCTTATGATAGTTGTTTGATGCTAAGTGTCATACCCCAAATTTTGACCACTAAGATTTCCCATCATTGTGAAAATCATCATCACAGTATGGGGGAACCATCTTGCCTCATTAGTCTCCACAAAGATGGGTGAGCATCCACTACAATCAAATTTAGGGTTTCTAGCCCTCTCAGAGCTTTAGACAAATGATCAATCAAGGAATGACATAATCTTCAACTTGTCTAACCTCTCAAGTAACTACAAAGGATCAAAAGGACTCACACTCCAAGGATTAAGCACAAAGCTGCTCCCTTCTAGGTGGATCAAGCCCCAAGATCGCCAGTATCACCAAATTAGGATTTTGGTCGATCAGGGCCTCCAAAGGGAAATTTTCCTCTGGGCATGAGCCAAAGATCCAAAACACAATCTAATATACTCCATGGAACCTCATGGACCCATTCATCAAGTCAATTTTGCCTCAGGGGATGCATTCATCAAAAATCAGGAATTAGGGTTTCTTGACCTAATTCACCCCTAAGTTGACTTTTAGGGCAAATCCTGAGCCAAGACCTCAAAGGAGGATTGTAGGGTCTCTAATACACTACATTGATCCATTTGCAACAATGGATTGATCCAAGAAGCTTGAGCAACAAGTCTCAATTTCATCTGCACCACAATTAGGGTTTCGCGAGGAAAGTCAACTGTAACTTTGACTTTTGACCAGGACATGCTCCCAAGCCCTATGACATGCATCAATATATCCTATGATACCCATGGAACATGTCCATCAAGTTTGATTTAGGTCAAGGACATGATTTCCTAAAGAATTGCACAATTTGGAATTCATCTGATAAAAAGTCAACTGTGCACAAAAGTCAACTTTGGCTTTTTGAGATTTTTCACAAAAATGGATTTTTAACCCTAAAATGATGTTAATGTATGATTTGAATCATCATTCATCAAGAAAAATCAAGAAAAGTTGGATAACTTGTAAAAGGGGTAACCATAAAAACTTAGAAAAATTTCTAAGTTAAAAATAAAGTGACTAGGGTACCAACTTTGGAGGGTCATAACTCCTAAACCACAAAGTCATTTTTCCCCATCCAAGGCTTGACTTGTAGATCTCATGGCCCTCTACAAAAGTGTCAACTACAAGTCATTCCAATTCATTATGGATTTTGAGTTATGGTTGGAGCAAAATCACTAAAACATGAAAATCCATCATTTTCCAACACTTCGAAAAATTCTGGGCAAGCCAGATTTTGTGTTGAAACACCAAAACTTGTGGGATTTTTTCACATAGATGCAAGCTGAATCAGTTACAAAGATAAACATCAATGTTGTTGCAAATGTTGCCAAGAATCCAAGCAACTCAATAGCATGAAACCAATCCACTTGTGCCAAGAATTGTGGCTGCCACAACATGCCATGTCAAGGCTGCCATGAAAAATCAGTTTGGGAGTTTTTTGCCATCCACGATTTCTGAGTCAAGAGGAGTGATCACTATGCCACATGCCTTCAATATGACCATGAACCAACTGATCTAACTGATAGGGCTGAGTAAAAAAGCCAATGAATCTTCCAACTTGAAATTCATCCACTTTGGCACATTTTTGCCTTGAATTCAAAGGGCATTAATGTGGAATAGTGCATTTTCAACAAAGTCACTCTACTCAGTCAAGTTCTCTGATTAAACAACAATAAAAACATCTGAAGAATGTGATTTTGTTTAAGGCATAGCCCTGCTCTTGGGAATGGCTAGTTTGCCTTGCTTGAGAAGAAATCCTCCAAGCCAATCCATGCAAATGTGATCTGATCCAGCAGCCATTCACTATTCCTCCAAGACAAAAGTTGATCACCTATAAATAGAGGTTCCAATGGATCATTCATCTCACACCAAAGCCAGTTACAGCACTGCTTTCTCTCATTCTTCCTTAAACCTCAAGTTTCTTGGTTTTTGAGTAACCACTATCGGGTTTTGAGTTGCAGCCTTAGGCAATCAATTCCAATTGCTCAAACACATCACATATGATGTATTTGAGGTGTCCAAACACTTAAACACTGACTGTAACACCTCAGGCTCAAAATCACCCTTCAACTAAGCCATTATGCCTCAATTATGCAGATGGAGGTCTCCAACTTGATCCAAAGAGTTTCAAAGTGTTCCAAAGCTTGCAACACACTCCATAACATCCATTGAAGCTGTAGGGATCATTAATTCACAACTGGAATAAAGTTTGTGCAGAGTTCCATTTCAGCTTGCATCAAGGTAAGCCTCAAAACTCAAACTCCATGATCCATGCATATTTCCTTGCATGATATTTTTGCCAATTGCTTGCCATCATATGTTGATTGTTTTCCCTCAGAAAATTTGATCATAGCACTCATAATCATGCCTACTCGATTTCTTTTGCAAAATTAGGGTTCATACGGCCACAATGATATAATTTGCTATACACTGAAAATGAATGAAATTGGGTATTGCCATCTTCTTCTTGTGAAAAAACGCATGAGTTTGGTGTTTGAATCATGTCAAATGGTTGAGAGGTGAGTGAGATAGAGGGATTCATGCACGAGCTAGAGGAAGAAGATGGCCATGGCGCCATTCTCAGAAAATCCAACAAGTTCTCTATATATTTTTCCCTTGCCATGTTATATTTGAATTGGCATTGCGCCCCAGCGGTTCATCAGCTGGTTTTGTGTGTATTGGCAAGCGAGAGGTCTGGGGTTCGAATCCCCCTCGCCCCAGACTTCTTTTTATCACTTGTTTATTTTGTTATTTTTCATATTATTATTTTTAATGATTTGAAAAATTAATAACTCCTTCGATTTTTATCATTTTTGATTGGTTCTTTTTGCAATAATCCACAAAAATGTTTAAATATTTGATTTTACCAAAAAATCCCAAAAATATTATTTATTTCATATATTTGATATTTTTGCAAGAATTAAGGTTTTATGTGTTTTTAGCATTTAAAATATTTTTTCTCCCTTTGTTTTCTAACCCTAATTTGATTTCAATCATTTTGTAGGAAGAAACCTGATTTTTTGGAACATTGATCCAAGATCATAATTTGTTTTCATATATTTAACAAACATTGATCATTTTAATTGAATTTTTATTCAATTAAAAATACATTATGAAAACAAATTAGGGTTTTGAATTAATTCAACCCTCATCAAACTTTTTCAAATAATCTTGGGGCTCTCCTTGAGCTATAAGACCCATTCAAAACACTTGGGCCTCTAATAGAGTGCAAGACCCAATCCCCTTTTAACCAAAACATTTTGGGCCTCACTTATTGTGT
This sequence comes from Lathyrus tuberosus, assembly GCA_022829125.1. Lineage (NCBI taxonomy): Eukaryota > Viridiplantae > Streptophyta > Magnoliopsida > Fabales > Fabaceae > Lathyrus > Lathyrus tuberosus. The sequence continues at coordinate 4,972,887 of JALAZF010000006.1, read as the reverse complement.
AAGTCCCTCTGCGTTAAAAGGAAACCTCGGCGCGATCGCCATTTCAAACGAAAAGTCAACTGGGCCTACCCTCGAGTAGTAAGACCCATTTCTTTTCTTTAAAACTTTTTAGGCCTCTTGAGAAAGTGTAAGACCCATCCCTTTGTACAGAAAACTTTTTTGGGCCTCAGTCACTTGTATAAGTCCCTCTGTACAAATTCAAACAGTGCGCTCACTGATAAAACCCTGGGCCTCTCCTTGAGCTGTAAGCCCTAAATCTTTCTTTTTCAAAGCACTTTCTCCTTTAATTTTGAATATAATATTGTTATCAAAGCTTTCTTTGTTGAACAACTTACCAAACAGCATGGAAGCTCTACAACTGAGTAAGTGTTTATTGCTTTCATTTACCGCTTTCATATACATATAACTGTATTGTGGGGCTGTTTCACTGTAAGTCTTCTTTCATAAACTCATATCAACTATGTAATAATAGTATAGATATTTAGAGTTTCCCCGGCAACTACGTCTAGAACTAGGTGACGCCGTTTCGTTTATTCGTAGAAATAGACAACTAGATCCCCAATAGGATCACCAGATACAGTCTTCTCTTCGGCTGTCCTCATTAGGAATTGTCAAGAAACTCTACTCCCAGAGATGAATGTATTCTACATGAATGGCATCTTTGAGTTTCTTCCAAATTCTCGAACTTTCCTGACTTGATCTATTCCTTGTGAATAGCTTTCCTTGAATTTCTCGGGGTTTGGGGACCCACGGGCTTCTTAAAAGCATCGGCCTCCTCTTGGGCATCGTACAAGGACCCACAGGCTTCCTAAAAGCAACCCCGCCTCCTCTTGGGCTTAGTACAAGGACCCTACGGCTTCTTAGAAGTATTCACAGCCTCCTCTTAGGCTTCGTATAATGATCTCTGCCTCCGGGAATGATAGCCTCCTCTTGGGCATCGTACAAGGACCCATCAGCTTCTTAAAAGCTTCCAGCCTCCTCTTGGGCTTCATACAAATTGTCCCGACGACCTCCTAGAGGTATAGGAACAGAACTTAATCATCTCCATAGAACAGTTCTTTCAAAGAGTCTACTACTGTTTCTCAAAGCATAGTACAAAAGATGAAACTCTAGACACGGACGGTCTAATCTCCTTGAGTCTCAAAGACATTCTTAAGCACCCTTCGTTAAATAGGAAGGAAACCCATAGACTCGGACAGTCTCAATACCCTTTGGATTTCCCACTTCCTTGAAGAACAGGAATAACCCGGATCCTTGAATCAAATCCTTGAGTACAGTGTTACTCATATAAGAACTTATTTTCTCTTTTAAAATCAGTATACTGGACCTGTCACTTAACTGGAAAAACATTTAGCCTCTCTCTCGGGCTTTGTACGAGACACATAAGAGACTCACTCATTGAGTCGATCACCCCTTTCGCCTCCATCTCGGGCTTTATACGAGATACCAAAAGACTCCATCGTCAGGTCAAAACCTTTTAGCCTTTATCTCGGGCTTCGTACGAGACACATAAAAACTCCCTCTTGTTGGGCCAATAGCCTCCTCTTAGGCTTTGTATAAGAAAACCACTGGTTGATCCAATTAACCTTTTAGCATCAAAGTTGTGCCTCGTTCACAGTACACAAACATCAATAACTCTTTCCCCTTCATCTAATCGCTGTAAGCGGCAAGCCTCTGGATCATCTACATCCATGCCACTGTCCCTCTTTTAGCATGAGAAATTCCTAAGGAAAGATGGCATTGCTCTAAACTGAGTTAAAGTCTTCTCCTTCAGGTTAAAACCCCCTATAAAGGAAATTATGGCATTGCTAGGATCCACACATCCCGGTTAATGTAATTCTCCTTTATAAACAGTTGTGACATACAACCCCCTCTTTAGAGATGACAAATTCTTTGTAAAGTCAAACCCCTTTCAGCTTCACATCTTGGGCTTTTAACAAGATTCAAACTACCTTTCGCTTCATGTCTTGGGCTTTGAACAAGACACCAAAACACCCATTTCCTCCCATAGAATAGGAGGAACTACGAACGCTCTGATTTCCCTGTTTCGGTAAACGGGAATACGTAGGCATAAGATTGAAAGAAAAATCTTAGCGAGCACACTAAACAAAAACCCAAAATCCCATATCCTAATCTAAAGCAGTATCCTAAAAGAGAGAAATCAGTATTGGCGAAAATACAAATAACCAGTACAAAGGCCCCCCACATTGATAGCATTCGTAACCTAACAGACCGCTGTTTAAACTCAGTATGCAAAGCAGGGTTAATTGGAGACATTTATTTCCCTTCCTTCATCAACTTTAATAGGATAAAAAATGAATTGACCTGTAGTTAAAACTCAACCGCAGAGAGCGACAGTGCTTAAGAACCGCGTCCAAAATCGCTCGCTACAGAAAAATGGCGCTCACCGTGGGGCCCATCTCTGTTTTTCTTCTTCCTTTTCACCTCTTGTGTGAAAACCACAGATTGGGGCTTCCGCTGGGGAACCCATTTTCTGTCAGGAACTTAGGATTCATAGCTTTAAAGGTCTAGGATGTTTAGGACAAATATATATACTGCTTTTCCTAATTGCTATACATGTTTATTTTTCTGCTAATGGGAATGCGTGTGATGCCGCATGTGGAAAGATTGAGTATACACTTAAGATAAGTGATGGCGACGAGGTTGACCATCAACCTCAGTGGAGGCTGACCAATGCAACCCATTCTCTCACCTAGACAATGGGCCGATTGTGATGTCTGAGAAGCTGAGGAGCCAAACCCTTTTGTAGTGCGGAAACTATCGGGAATAGTTGTTAAGTGATACTACCCTCATTTGAGGCTGGTGATCTATTCTCGGTGAATGGCACTTACTCTAAGATTGCTCTACAACTCGCTGGCGATCCGCTTGTTGTTTTGCTTTCCTGGGAGGAGCTGATGATAATGAGTACAGGTACAAAAATCACCCTAGTATAAACCTTTGAGGATGGGTAGAGCCTTGACTTCATGACAATGACCCTCTGACCCCATGTTTTTTCTATGTTTTTGTGTGCTGCATTCATACATTCATTTAAAAAACATCAAAACATTCGAAAAAATTTCTCTTCTAGTCTCTCTGCTTTTCAAATTAAACTAAGACTGTGATTGCAAATATCAGAGAAAAGGATTGTGCTAATGGATTTCGGTAGAAGGAGAACTCATAATTACACCTTCAAGGTTCCAAAGCTAAAGGATTTGAGAAGGTTAACAAGGATGATCACTAACCCTGAGGCTTTCAGAGCCAAGCACGGGGGTTTGCTACCACTGTTAAGAGTCAATGCGATTGAGGGAATCATGGACGCACTCGTTCAATTCTACGATCCTGTTTATCACTGTTTCACATTCCCGGATTACCAGCTAGCACCAACGTTGGAGGAGTATTCTCATCTGATCGATTTGCATATCACAGATCGAGCTCCATTTTCTGGACTGGAAGAAATTCCAAAGAATCAGACCATTGCAAGAGCAATTCATTTGGACGAGTCTGAGGTCAGGATTCACATGACCGCTAAGGGTGGCATCCAAGGTTTGCCAGCCCAGTTCTTGACAAAGAAAGCCCTGTACTTCGCCAGTATAGGAAACGTGATTGCTTTTGAAAGCATCTTTGTCTTGCTCACCTACGGGTTGTTTTTGTTTCCCAACATCAATAACTTCGTCGATATCAACTCCATTAAGGTTTTTCTCATTGGAAACCCTGTGCCGACTTTTCTCGCAGATGCGTATCATTCTGTACACTTGGGAAATTTGTACAGCGGAGGGGAGATCACATGCTGTGTACCTTTGCTTTACAAATGGTTTATTTCCCACTTGCCCAAGTCTACTGCTTTTTGGGATTGTAAGAGTGCCTTACGCTGGTTGCAGAAGATTATGTCCCTCACCAACTCTGACATTGATTGGTGTAATAGGATTTATGATGGAATCAGAATCATTGATCATTGTGGAAACTTCCCCAACGTACCCCTCATAGGAACTAAAGGAGGAATCAACTACCATCCAGTTCTCGTTCATCGTCAATTTGGATACCCGATGAGACACGTCCCACGGGGTGTTCATCTGGAAAGTCTTTTCTTCAAAGAAGGAGAAAACGACAGAGCACTAAAAATGGAAATAGTGCAGGCCTGGAAGCACGTTCATAAGAAAGGACGAGAGTCTCTGGGAAAACCGGACTGTGTCTCGGTGGAGCCTTATCTCCATTGGGTACAAACTAGAGCTCTCAAGCTAAAAGTGCCTTATCCTCGTTACGGAATTTTTCCGCCAAAGGAATCTGTCATGTACTGCATGACGGAAACTGAAAAGCTTCAGGTTACTCTCAACAAAGTTCAAAAGGAGAGAAGGTCCTGGAAGAACAAGTACCGCACCCTCGACGTAGAGTGCATCAAAATACAACAACTACTGAAAGAAAAGGATGCTCTGATTGAAATTTTGGAGCAAGATGCTGTAGAGAATCAAGATGACCAAAGGAATTTGCTCACTCCTTTCACCTGGCAAAGGAATAACAACCCGACAACGGCCCAAGAGCCCCGGTCAAAGAAAAGGAAGATACCAGAATCAGCACCCAATTTCTCTTCAGAGAGGACTCGGGACCCATTGGCTTAGGTTTCTGTTTCTGCACTACTGTATTTCCATTTCTGTAATCCTTTGAATTTCAATAAAAAGGGATTTCCTCACTGTTTGATATTTGCAATCTAATTGTCAAAGTTTATTTTGATTAAACCAAAAAAAAAACAATTAATATAATCATTGCATTCATCATTCTCACATCGCGTATTCTTCTTCCCTACGAATCTCACATTTGTGTCTCGGTTCTAGAGTCAAACTGTCTCATTCGTATAATACTCAGGCCAATAATCAGAAAAAGATGGATGGTCTTGAGGAAGAAAACAGAGAGTTGAAAGAAGAGATCGACGCTCTGAGAGAGGATATTAGAAAGCTTCGTAACGACATGCAAGCCATGGCAGAAGCTCAGTTACAAAGAACTGTGATCTCAGAGATCACCTCAACGCGCATAGTGGAGAAGTATGATCCTAGGTATCAAATGCTGAAAGATCGTCCTTGGGGCATGCCTGTTAACTATATCCCTGAAGGATATGTTCTGCCGATCACTGAAGATCAGGGAATCTCAACAGAAGCCGTTGGGCCTGAAGGTTACAAACTTCGGGAAAGCGAAGATGCCAGGGGCATACTGAAGACTCCTGAAGGTTACAAACTTAGAGAAATGTCGAGATTCACTGTCGTAGGCAGGGTACCACTCCCTGTGGTGCACACTGTCCCGGAAGGACAGATTCCACTGATACCTTCTGGTAAGAAGGAAACTATGTTCGATATAATAGATGAATTCCAGGAATAGTTCCTGGAAATGCAGAAAGAACTGCAAGCCATCCGCGCTCAGGATCTATTTGGAAAGGACGCCGCAGACCTCTGCTTAGTCCCCAATGTGAAAGTTCCGCACAAGTTCCAAGTGCCCGACTTTGAAAAGTACAAGGGTAACTCTTGCCCTCAAAGCCATCTGGTGATGTACGCTCGGCGGATGTCAGCTCAGACGGAGAATCAGGACCTACTGATTCATTACTTCCAGGATAGTTTAACTGGTGCCGCACTCAAATGGTACATGGGTTTAAACCGTACCACGGTCAGTACATTCAAAGATCTTGGTACTGCCTTCGTCCAACAATACAAATACAATTTGGACATGGCACCCGATAGAGATCAACTCAGATTAATGTCGCAAAAGGACAAGGAAACCTTTAAGGAGTATGCTCAAAGGTGGCGTGAAATTGCCGCTCAGATTTGTCCCCCTCTTGAGGAAAAAGAGATGACAAAGATCTTCTTCAAAACCTTAAGCTTATTTTACTATGACCGAATGGTTGCCAGTGCACCCAGTGATTTCACCGAAATGGTGGGCAGGGCGTACGTCTTGAGGACGCCGTCAGAGAAGGACGTTTGGTAAAAGACACTGGATCGACGAGCGGTACTAAAAAATACGGTAGTGCTCTCCCTAAGAAAAAAGAGCAGGTTATTGGGAATATCTCTCTCGGAAAGCAAAGGCGACGTTATCAACCGGTAGCAGTTGTAACTCCCGCTATTAGCCCTACGCCTATTCCTATGTATCAACCTCAGGTTGCACAAAACCAGCCTGATCAGCAAAGGACACAACAGCCTCTTCAGCAGGCTCGTCCTCCATACAACAACAACCGTACAACACGACCATCAGGGTTTGATCCTATACCCATGTTATACGCAGAACTATTTCCGTTACTACTGGCTAAGGGGCACATCCAGACTAAGTCTCCTCTTACAGTACCGAAAAATCTGCCTTTTTGGTTTAAGGTGGATCAGACGTGCCCTTATCATCAAGGAGGATCAGGGCATAACATAGAGAATTGTCTCAATTTCAAATCCGACGTGCAAAAGCTTGTTAGGAGTGGGCTCTTGTCTTTCAAGGATACAAATCCCAAAGTTCTCACGAACCCGCTGCCTCAACATGAGAAGGCTGCAGTCAATCTGATTGACAAAGAGACTAACAATGTCTATCAAATTCACGATGTACTCTTGTTAAAGACCAATCTGGTCAAGATGCATTGTAGACAGAGTGGATAAGGCCATATGCCACCTCATAATTATCATCAGTGTAATGTCTGCTCTAAAAATAATCAAGGATGTTCTGTGGTGCAAGCAGCTCTACAGGAACAAATGGATCTCGGATGGATCCAAGAGCACCGAGTTCGTGGGGTTAACATTGTCTACACGAATTCTAACATCATTCAAAACCACGACATTCGTTTGATGAATGTCAACTTGGTGGCAATGCACTCAAGGCAAAGCCAGTATCATAATCTGCCGCGGCACGATTACAGTTCTTATCTGACTTGCTCGGTAAACAAACAGGGATGCACTTTCATACAAGAGGCCCTCCAGCATCAGATGGATCTTGGATGGATCCAAGACTACCATGATAGGAATCCCTATTAGATCAACATGGTTCAGATCTTCGATATTCGCGTGATGAATACCAACCTGGTAGAGTTACATGCTGAGCAAGTCCGACTCGGATTCTTAATATCACACGACTATCAAAGCTGTAAAGCGGGTTACGAAAACGATCGAGGTTGTACCCTTGTCCAGGAGGCACTCCAGCACTTGTTAAACCATTGGTGGATGCCAATCTATATGAATGAAGATACTCAGCAGATTAATATCAATAACATGAATCCCACTCGGCGTCAAAGTCAGGATATCTGATCTGTGGAAGCTAACCTAGTGAGGTTACATTGTATTCAAAGGGGGCGTGGCCAGGTGCCACCACACAATTATGACCGTTGTAGTCTCTGTTCAGAAAGTAACCAAGGGTGTTGCCTTGTGAGAGCAGCTCTTCAGGGTCAGGTGGATCGTGGAGAAATTCGTCCATATCCGGGTTCTGGACCCATCAACTGGACGCTGAACTACCTTGCCAATCAAGTCAAGGATGTTGTCACAATCTCTGGTCGTCACCGGACCAGGGATGTTTTTTCCATTATCCCTCTACTTGATGAATCAAAAGTTCCCAACCGGGAACGAATAGAGATTTCTTATGATGGTCAGAAAAATCAGAGGGCTCCCGTAGTCATCTATCTACCGGGACCATTACCGTATGAATCAACTAAGGTTATCCCTTACAAATACAGTGCAACGATAATTGAAAATGGAAAGGAAATTCCATTACCCTCCGTTATGAACATTGCAGACATCAGTCGTGTAACACGGATGGTAGAATCTTCAACCGAGGGGTTGGGGAACTTAACAAAGAAAAGGAACTTCAGACGGAAGCTCCTAATCTACCAGTCGGTCAGTCCAGTAATCCCGACCTTTCAAAAAATAATGATGAGATGCTGAAGCTCATCCAAAGAAGTGAATATAACATTGTTGATAAGCTGTTACAAACTCCTTCAAAGATCTCGGTATTATCACTGTTACTCAGTTCAGAAGCGCACATGGAGGCTCTACAGAAAGTCTTGGAGCAAGCCTTTGTGGAAGAGGATGTAACAATCAGACAGTTCGATAGCATTGTCTCTAACATCACTTCCTGCAACAATTTGGGATTTAGTGATGAGGAATTACTCAAAGAGGGTCGTCGTCATAACATGGCGCTCAACATTACAGTTAACTGCCAGGACGATGCTTTAGCCAGCGTATTGGTAGACACAGGGTCAGCCCTGAATGTTATGCCGAAGTCTACTTTGACTCAATTATCATTCAAAGGCCCTCTGATGAGAATCAGCGAGGTTGTCGTCAAAGCATTCGACGGATCCAGAAAAATGGTTATCGGCGAAGTTGATCTTCCCATAACTATTGGTCCTCACACTTTCCAAGTCACTTTCCAGGTCATGGACATCCGGGCAACGTACAGTTGTTTATTAGGAAGACCTTGGATACATGAGGCTGGAGCGGTTACATCAACCCTCCACCAAAAGCTAAAGTTCGTCAAGAACGATCAACTTGTTACAATTTGTGGGGAACAAGCCTTGCTTGTAAGCAACTTATCATCGTCTGGTGGCATAGAACCCTAGGAGATTATTGGAACTCAGTTCCAAGCACTGTCGGTAAGCAAGGACAATCAGTTCAAAGAAGGAACTTCCATTTCTTCATACAATGATGCTATTAAAGCAGTCGAGAGTACCAATACAATAGGATAGGGACAGCTTGTCATTCCTACCAAACTTGTCCTCTTTCATTGATGTCTCGATCAGCTTGCCCCAACCCTGGGCATTACCTGCTCTAACAACCTCGACGACCTGCTTATAAGACGAAATTGACGTGCTGGCTCTAGCTGTTGTAGGAGAAGATTCAGGCACTTTATTAATATTCACTGCCTCGAACGACTGGCAAAGCGTTTCATGGATTTCCCCATCCATCTCAACATACTTGAATGTGGCCAAGTGACTGACAAAAATGTCTTTTTCACCACACACTGTTACTACTTGTCCTTCAAACACGTATTTCAGTTTCTGATGTAATGTGGATGTGACAGCCCCGGCCGCATGAATCCATGGGTGACCTAATAAACAGCTATAAGCAGGCTGTATATCCATCACATGGAATGTAGACTTGAACACTTGAGGTCCAAATTGCACAGGTAATTCCACTTCACCGAATACAGATCGTTTCAACCCATTAAATGCTCTGACAACCAGATCACTCGGTCTCAAAATCAATCCATCAACCTCCAGTTTCATCAGCGCCTTCTTAGGCAAGACATTAAGCGAAGAACCAGTGTCAACGAGCACGTGGGACAACACCGCGCCCTTACACTCCATTGTAATATGCAGAGCTTTGTTGTGGTTTCTACCTTCAGAAGTCAAATCTCGGCTCGTGAAACCCAACCCATGGCTGACATTGACATTAGAAATCACACTCTCGAGTTGATTGACAGTAATTTCTTGTGGAACATAGGCCATCTTTAACACCTTCAGGAAAGCCGCTCGGTGTACATCAGAGCACATCAATAATGACAAAATTGAGATCTTTGAGGGCATCTAGTTCAATTGATCAACGATTTTGTAATCACTTTTCTTTATTATTCTCATAAACTCCTCTACTTCGCTGTCGAAGGTAATTTTGGGATCTGCTTCAGGCACGGGCACACTCTCAGCCACTTGTTTTCCTTTAGCTCTCGCCGCAGCCTCGACTTCTTTATTGTTTCGAAGAGTTTGTGGAGCAAACAACCTTCCACTCCTGGTAAAGCCGCCTAAACCAACGACCTTATCAACATTTGAACTAGCCGATGTTCCAACTTCCTGCTTCTTTCCCTCATGGTACACATCCGCCCCATAGTTCCATGGGACTGCTTTCTCAGAGGTAAACGGAACCGGCCCCGGCACCGTGATGGTAACAGGGCTGGGTCTTTCCGGCACAATAATTGCTACAGGAGCTGCCCTTGCAGGTACCTGAATTTCAGCAGGGGTATAATAAATTGTCATAACTGACACCTCATCATTATCTTTCACAACACGGTCAAACTAAAAAACGGCCTTCACTAATCAGATTCTACAAACCAATCCTCAGTCTGTCACAGCCATTATCTTGACCCATACATTCCAAACAATCTCGGTCACAACCCGAGAAGACCTGTCCCTTCAACAGACGACCTTTCACTACCAATAATGAAGTCTTCACCCGATTGATATCTGTCACCAAGTTCAACCTCTTTCATCCTCAATGGCATGCACATTTGCCCCGTCATGGTTCGTCATAGGGTTATGGATAACATTAGGAGGTAGAGAAAAGTTGATTGCTTTAGCATCTATCAGATCCTGCACCTTATTTTGAAATGCCCAGCACTTTTCGGTGGTGTGCCCTGGTGCATCTGAATGGAAATCGCAACGGGCATTAGCATCATAATTGGGTGGCAAATTACCAGCAATAGGAGGTCTCATGGTACGAATTTCAACCAATTTCAATTGGAGTAACTGGGGTAACAATGCTGAGTAAGTCATAGGAAGAGAGTCAATTTTGCGGTCCCTCTGCCTAGACCTTTGTTGGAACGGTGATCGCTGTTGTTGAACCTGCTGTTGTGGCTGCTGTTGCTGAACAGGTGGTGTTGGAATTGTCACTGCATCCACTTGGTGATAAGCCTGAGAACGTCCTTTTCCCCATCCTCTATGCACAGCGCTTGTCTCGCCTTCTCTCCTTCTCTGCCCATTAGCAAAAGGTTTCTTTGTTCCTGAAGAACCAGCACCATTTACATCCTGAATCTTCCCCTGTTTCAACAAATTCTCAATCCTTTCACCAGAAATTATGATATCAGAAAATCCTGTCGACGGACAAGCAGCCAATCCATCAAGAAATGTCCCTTGTAGGGTACCCATGAACATATCCGCTATTTCTCTCTCAAGCAAAGGGGGTTGAACCTGGGCGGCCATTTCTCTCCATGTCTGCGTGTACTCCTTAAAGCTTTCCTTAGCGCTCTGCGACAAACCTTGCAGCTGAGTGCGGTTGGGAGCCATATCAATATTATACTGATATTATTTCAGAAACGCTTCTGCCAAATCTTTCCAGCTTCTCACAGCAACCCTGTTCAACTTCATGTACCAAGTCAATGAAGCTCCAGCAAAACTGTCTTGAAAATAGTGCATCCACAACTTCTAGTCATCAGTGTGGGCTGAGATTCTTCCAAAGTAAGCCTGAATATGTGTCTGGGGACACGTATTGCCATTATATTTGTCAAAAGTGGGTGGCTTGATCTTTGGAGGAATTCTAACCCCCGGTACCAGACCCAGATTAGTAACATCAATGCCTAGAGAGTTCTTGCACTCCATAGCCCTGATTTTCTCAGCCAGCTCATCATACCTTCTGTCATTGGGATTACCCATATCAGCATCCAGCAAGGTGAATTGATCTTCCTAAACATCTTCTAGAGGAGGATTAACACCAACATTTCTGGCAGCCCCAGTAACCAGATTACCATGAGGAGTCAGAGTACCAATAGGAGGAGTAGTGTCCTTTGGCTGTGAATTGTCAACGTGATTACCTCCCGGCGTGACCTCTGGACGCTCGACCATAAGTCTTAACCTCTCTTGGTTATGTGCCATACCAGTCATGAGATCCATGAACTGGTCCATGCGGGTCTTCATCTCAACCAAATCATTCTGAATTTGATAAACCATTATGTTTCGATTGTCTCGTGTGGAGTAACGATGTATATGATCGGTAGCAATACTTCCTGAAATAGAATAACTATGAGAACCAGATAGGGTACCTGAAAAGCAAACAAAAATGCAAAAAATGAAATGCATGCAATGCAATGTTATGTTTTTTTTATTCCCAGGCCTTTTCGTGTCCCGATTTCGGTATTTCAGCAGTCCGCAGCAGTCAAATAACACACGAGATACAGTAGTTGATAAAAACACTCATTCAGACAAGTGCACAGATATGTGTAGGACCCTGTGAAGCGGCGTCGTGACCAAGTGTCAGTGAACAGTGATGTAATATCAGGAAAGCCACTAGAGAAAATACTGAGCATATCATAACTGGAAGAAAGCCCAAAGGCACTGAGTCTGGACAAATATTTGAAAACATACAACCTAAGTTCAGAAATTAAAGCAGCGATTCCTACAACAATTCTGTAGGTAATCGGATAGCATCAAAATAATGAAAGCTAAAACGGACGAAACACCACATCCTGTAACCTTAGACTGAGCCTCTTGACCTCCTCAAATAGCACAGCGTTCTCGGGATCTTCCGGCGCCTTAATCAGGCCTCTGATTAAGCATTCTCTCAAACTGAAGGATTGGTACAAAGTGTTGATATTCTGACACAATTCTTCCCCATTAGTACTACCATAGTCTGGCTCTGTCCTCGACTTCTTCACTTCTGCCCGGATCTTGAGATCAGCTATTTCATCCTGAGCTTCCTGTAATAGCTTCTGACTTTCTTTCAAACTATCCCGGTACTTTCGCTAAGCATGTGCAGCTTTCAATTCTTCATTTGAGGTCTTGGCCTTACCTTCCAATTCTTCAACCTTAGCTTTAAACTCTTCCTCTACCTTGTCCTGGCGCTTCTGGTCGTCGGCCCATTTTTGTTGCCACAAGGTAATAGCCTCATTAGCTTCCTTCAAAGAATTCTTGAGATTTCGGCGTTCTCTGGCATTATTCTTATCAATTAAGCCCCATCTTTGGAAATAATTCAGCTTCCCTTCGAGTTCTTCTTTCCGGCTTTTAGCCATCTTCTCAGCAATGTGGACTTTCTCTTCCAACCCTCTATTATCAAATGCAGCTTTCTGATACAGGCTGGTGACGTCTGCATTCTCAACCCTGAGTTCATGAACTAAAACTTCCTGCTTTTGGAATTCTTCAATTGGCACTGAGGTCCTTGGCTCCACTACCTTGGGATATAACGGAGGCTTGACAGAGAATGGCAACAGTGTGACGGCTACCCGGCGCTTTAGCCACTCAATGTAAGGAGGATAAGTCATGGGATCAGGTCTCCCAAACTCCATCTTACCTTTCTTAACCCGAGTGTTCCAGGCTTCAGCAATAGAAAAAGACACCTGTTCGCCATCTTTGGCAAGATAAAACAAGGATTCTGCCACATCTTTTTCCAAAGGAGGTTCTTTTAATGCATATCTAAACTGTTTCAGCGCGAGGACAGGATTGTAGTTGATTCCTCCCCTCCTTCCTACCAGAGACACATTAGGAAAAGCTCCACAACTAATAAGAATAGGTATACTTGTAACACCCTTCTACCCCCACAATCAGTTTTAAAGAAATAAATCATATTATCAGAGTAACATCCACTACCAAGGGTGTACATATTCAAAAACATCATATAATTCTCGTAGTCCTGTCCCGTAACACGGGTTGCTCAAACATCGTCAAAAGAAATCATAATCTCGCAGCGGAATCAACTTGTCATTTTAAATTCAATTAAATACTTCATAAGAAACTTATACAATCTAGAACAACATCATCAGTCTAAAATTCCAACATGAATCAAAAGAACACGAAGTTCGCAATTCATCCCAACCCGATGTTACATGACACAGAGCAGGACACCTCTAAACACTACTAATAACGATGGTAAGCGAAAATACTCCAAGGCTACATCCACCAGCATCGCAAATCTACTCTTGGTTATCTGCAAGTTACCCACATAAGAGGCAACATTTCCAAGCAGGCAGGGTGAGAAACCATAATTCATCATAGTAATATAAAGACTTGGAAAATAAACAGAATAGGCAACAACAACATCATATCATCATCAAATCTTTCGCTACACAATCACAAATACATCATAAATGCAACGTTGAACAAGATGAAATGCAAGGAATGCATGTGGTACCGATTTTTCTCCATGTGATGGACACTGGCCATCAACCCTCCACCAGGGAGCACAACATAACAACATATCACTTCAATCTGCACAGTGGGATTGAAGCTACCAATAGGCCGAAGCCCCAACATAGTAACATGTCATGAAATGCAATGATGCTAATTCTCCTCATTTCATCCAAATATCAACATGTGCATCATTCATTTCATTTTTCAGCAACATTCATCATAAAATCATGTTTTATCATCCATATATCAACAACAGCTCGACAACACGGAATCAATACGGAAAACATCACAAACCTCAAGAAACAGCAAAAACAAGACAAGCCGTAGTCCGACTCGGTCCAAGACAACAACAAAATTTTGGTAAGGCAGCAAGCTGACACGGCCGCTCGTGTCCTGTGACACGGCCCATGTCAGGAAGTCTGAACAAAATTTTCCCAAAGCGAAAAGAAAATAGGGTGAAATAAGTTTTTAGTCCCTATAAAGTTTGAAATTTCATTTTTAGTCCCTCCTGGGTTTTGGCAACGGTTTTAGCTGGTTTTGGCAACGATTTTTTTGTAAAAACCGTTGCCAAAAGGTAGGGAGGGACTAAAAATAAAATTTCAAACTTTATAGGGACTAAAAACTTATTTAACCCAAGAAAATATGCAGGGCAGCAGGCTGACACGGCCGTCCGTGTCCTGTGACACGGCCCGTGTCAGGCAACCTGCTAGTAAAAATTTTCCTTCCACTCCACCCGAAATCTGACACGGGTGCCCGTGTTGTGTGACACGGCTCGTGTCAGGATGCAATAAAACCCACTTTTTCCCAAAAACGATTTTCTGCGTTTTTGACTTCGATTACCCCAAAAATCAGTTTTTCCCCCACGAAAATTCGATCAAAAGACTCACCTAATACACATATATCAACACATACCACTCAATTTCACTATATTATCATCAAATCATTCATTCTACCTCAACATTAACTATAATTATACACAATAACATGAATACTTAATCTATTCGTCACCATGTCCTAAAGAACTACAAGGAATTATGAAATCTCCCCATACCTTAGAGTAATCCGAAGCTTTTTCCTTCTTTCTTCAAGATTCCTCTAGTAATCCTCAAGCCCTAGTTCTCCTTCTTCTCTCTTCTTCAGTGCTCTTCACAAAGGATACGACAAAATGAGGAAACGATCGTTCTTTTCTTTGACTAACAAATCCCAACTTATGAACTTCCCATCCTATCCTTACTTACTTTCCAATAAGACCACCTTGCCCTTTCTCATTTTATTTTTAATAATAATAATAATATAAATAACACATGCTCATTTACTTTATTAAATTATTCAAAAACACTCTTATACTCCAAAATTCTCCAAAATTATCAAAAACCTCTTAATTCCTTCTAAATTAATTAAATAAATAATTAAATAATCGATTTAGATTTTTGGGTCGTTACAACTCTCCCCTACTTTAAGAATTTTCGTCCTCGAAAATTACCTGAGGTAAACAGAGTCGGATACGACTCCTTCATTTGATCTTCACGTTCCCAAGTCCAACTATCACCAGCTGGTCCGCCCCATAATACTTTCACTAAAGCAATCTCTTTACCTCGCAGTTGCTTCAATTCTTGACCATCAATCCTCAAAGGCAAAGCTTCCACTGTCAGGTTATCCCTTACCTGCACATCATCCATTTGAATCACATGCGACGAATCAGAAATATACTTACTCAACTGTGACACATGAAACATGTCATGCAAATTTGCAAGTGACGGTGGTAAAGCCACTCGATAGGCAACCTCTCCTATCCTCTGCATAATCTGATACAGACCAACAAAGCGCGGAGTGAGCTTTCTAGACTTCAAAGCTCGTCCCACAATAGTCATCGGAGTAACTCTTAATAACACGTGGTCTCCCTCCTGGAATTCCAGTGCTTTTCTTCTCTTATCGTGGTAACTCTTCTGACGACTCTGCGACGTCTTCATTTTATCCCGAACCATTTTAATCTTCTCCGTTGTCTCTTGCACAATTTCAGGTCCAAGTACATAACTCTCTCCTGACTCATACCAACACAATGGAGTTCGACAACGTCTACCATACAACGCCTCATATGGAGCCATCCCAATACTAGCATGAAAACATTTGTTGTATGTAAACTCGATCAATGGCAAGTGACTATCCCAAGATCCTCCTTGATCTAGCACACAAGCTCTCAACAAATCTTCTAAAGATTGGATTGTTCTTTCCGTCTGACCATTTGTCTGCGGGTGATAAGCAGAACTCATCCTCAACTTAGTACCCAAGGCATCCTGTAGACTCTTCCAAAACCTTGACGTAAACCGCAGATCTCTATCCGATACAATACTCGAAGGCGTTCCATGCAACTTCACAATCTCATCAATATAAATCTCAGCTAACTTCTGCATAGAATAATTAATCCTCATTGGCAAGAAATGCGTCGACTTAGTTAACCTATCCACAATCACCCATATCGGGTCATTACCTCTTGCAGTCTTCGGCAACCCAGTCACAAAATCCATGGAAATGCTATCCCATTTCCATTCAGGAACATTCAACGGCTGCATCATACCTGAAGGCTTCTGATGTTCAATCTTGGACTTCTGACAAGTCAAACATGCATACACAAATTCAGCAATATCTCTTTTCATACCTGGCCACCAAAACAATCTACGCAGGTCTTGATACATCTTCATAGCACCAGGATGAATACTCAATCGACTTCTATGTCCTTCCTCTAAAATACCCTTTTTGATTCCAGAAATATCCGGAATACATACTCTATCTCGAAATCTCAAAACTCCATCTTCATCAATTCGAAACTCGCCTCCATTACCTTGATTAATCTTCATTAACTGGTCCACTAATTTCAAATCAGATTTTTGACCTTCCCGAATTTCCTCCAAAATTCCACTAGTCAGCTTTAGCATGCCTAATTTCACACTATCAGCGGTCGTCTCACACAACAAACTCATGTCTCTTAATTGCTCAATCATTTCAAGTTCTCTCACCATAAGCATCGAAATATGTAATGACTTCCTACTCAAAGCATCAACCACCACGTTTTCTTTACCGGGATGATAATTCAAATTTAACTCAAAATCCTTTAACAATTCTAGCCACCCTCTCTGCCTCATGTTTAACTCTTTCTGATCGAACAAGTATTTCAAACTTTTATGATCACTGAATACCTCAAATTTCGAACCAAAAAGATAATGCCTCCAAATCTTCAGCACAAATACTACAGCAGCCAACTCTAAGTCGTGTGTAGGGTAATTCCTCTCATGGACTCTTAACTGCCTAGAAGCATAAGCGACCACTTTACCATTTTGCATCAAACTCCACCAAGGCCCGTCTTTGAAGCATCACAATAAACCACAAAGGACTCATTCGAGTCTGGCAAAACCAACACCGGAGCAGTTGTCAACTTTTTCTTTAGTTCCACAAAAATTTCTTCACAAGCGACATCCCATACGTACGCTTGTCCCTTGCGAGTCAATTGCGTCAACGACAAAGCCAACTTAGAAAAACCTGCAATTAATTTACGATAATAACCAGCCAATCCAAGAAAACTACGAATCTCCGTAGCAGACTTCGGAGTCTCCAACTGCAAAACCGCATCAATCTTTGAGGGATCCATAGAAATTCCACCACTTGAAATCACATGTCCTAGGAAACTCAGTTCCTTCAACCAGAACTCACACTTTGACAACTTAGCATACAATTTCTTTTCCCTCGAGACTTGTAACACAATCTTCAAATGTTCCGCATGTTCTTTTTCTGATTTAGAATATACCAAGATGTCATCTATGAAAACTACCACGAACTTATCAAGATAGTCATGAAAGATCCTGTTCATATACTCCATGAACACACCAGGCGCGTTAGAAACTCCAAACGGCATCACCGTATATTCATAATGACCATACCTCGTTCTGAAAGCTGTTTTCGGAATGTCATCAGCCTTAACTCTAATCTGATGATAACCAGACCTCAGATCAATCTTACTGAACACACAAGCACCTACGAGTTGATCCATTAAATCGTCGATTCTCGGAAGCGGATACTTATTCTTGATGGTCATCTTATTCAACTGCCAATAATCGACACACAATCTCATACTACCATCTTTCTTCTTAACAAGCAACACCGGAGCACCCCACGGAGAAACACTAGGATGAATAAACTTCTTTTCTAACAATTCTTCTAGTTGTTTCTTCAACTCACTCAATTATGAAGCAGACATCCGATAAGGGGCCATCGACACCGGACTCGTACGTGGTATTAAATCCACAACAAACTCAATTTCACGTTCCGGAGGTAAGTCACTTATATCCTCAGGAAACACATCTTGAAACTCACAAACCACAGGCAACTTAGCACTGTCGGCTCCACCATCAACTTGCAACGATGCAAACACTGCGTACATCAACGCTTCATCTAATAAAAGTTCATCCACTTGCTTAGCAGATAAGAACATCAGTTCACCATCCTCACCTAACTCTGGAAATCTCACAGTCTTACTATAACAATTAATATGAACGTAGTTGAACTCCAACCAGTTCATACCAAGGATAACATCGATTTGGTGCAAAGGTAAGCACACCAAGTCCATCACAAAATCCTTCTCAAATATTGTCAAAGGGCACTTCAAACAAACAAGCATGGTAGTCACCGAACCATTAGCCGGAGTCTCTACTATCATACTACCATTCATGTTAGACAAATTCAAACCCAATCTAGTAGCACACTCAAGAGAGATAAATGAATGCGTAGCTCCCGTATCAATAATAGCAATCAATTCAACATTGTTAATAAAACAAGTACCTCAAATCAAGTTGTCCTTCTTGGGAACTTCCGAGCCAGCCAAAGCAAACACTCTTCCGGTAGTCTGGGCAGCAGTAGCGGTCTCCTTTGGTTTCTGGCATTGAGTACTGATATGCCCCTGTTCGCCACAATTGAAACAGGTCGGACCCTCATTCGGACAATCACCAATTCTATGCCCAGTCTTGCCATAACGGTAACATCTCAGAACTTTGTTAGTACACACATCAGCTTTGTGACCTGGCTCTTCACACTTATAGCACTTAGTAGGTGCATTAGCGGCTCCCCTACTTGACTTCTTCTCATCTGGTACCTTCTGCTTCCCTTTATCACCTGGGGTCGCATAAGGCTTTCCTCTAAACTGGCCCTTATCTTTTTTTTCACTTAGCTGCTTCTGGTGAGCAGATTGAGCTCGACTATCTTCATCATAGATTCTACTCTTATCCACCAGTTTCGCATACCTACGAATCTGTTGGCATCCGATCCCTTGCTTAATCTATGGTCTCAGCCCATTCTCAAACTTGAGACACTTAGAAAGTTCAGCATCTGCACGGTTGTAATGAGGACAAAACTTTACAAGCCTCTCAAATTTGGCAGCATATTCCACCACAGTCATATTCCCTTGCTTCAATTCAATGAATTCCACTTCCATCTTACCACAAGCATCTTCAGGAAAATACTTGCCCAGAAATTCTTGTTTGAACACATTCCAAGTCACCACAGTGCCAACATCTTCCAACCTCTGACGGGTGTTATCCCACCAGTCCTAGGCCTCCTCTTCCAGCATATGCGTTCCGAACTGCACTTACTGTGTATCAGAGCACCCCATCACTCTAAAAATCTTCTCAATCACCTTGAGCCACTTTTGTGCGCTCGCCGGGTCATGAGTTCCTTCAAACTTCGGTGGGTTATTCCTCTGAAACTTCTCCAACGCACGAAACTCATCAGGAGCATGGTTCCGAGCAAGAGCTGCAATAGCATCAGCAAGAGCGCACGTGTTGTTCCCAGCAATTTTGTACAACACTCACCACGTCAGAAAAACAAATAATCATTAACAAGTAACGACTGACAACAGACTGACTACACAAAACTTGGTCGGACAGACTGACCTGTTCTGATACCACTAATGTAACACCCTTCTACCCCACAATCAGTTTTAAAGAAATAAATCATATTATCAGAGTAAAATCCACAACCAAGGGTGTACATATTCAAAAACATCATATAATTCTCGTAGTCCTGTCCCGTAACACGGGTTGCTCAAACATCGTCAAAAGAAATCATAATCTCGCAGCGGAATCAACTTGTCATTTTAAATTCAATTAAACACTTCATAAGAAACTTATCTAATCTAGAACAACATCATCAGTATAAAATTCCAACATGAATCTAAAGAACACGAAGTTTGCAATTCATCCCAACCCGATGTTACATGACACAGAGCAGGACACCTCTAAACACTACTAATAACGACGGTAAGCGAAAACACTCCAAGGCTACATCCACCAGCATCGCGAATCTACTCTTGGTTATCTGCAAGTTACCCACATAAGAGGCAACATTTCCAAGCAGGCAGGGTGAGAAACCATAATTCATCATAGTAATATAAAGACTTGGAAAATAAACAGAATAGGAAACAACAACATCATATCATCATCAAATCTTTCGCCACACAATCACAAATACATCATAAATGCAACTTCGAACAAGATGAAATGCAAGGAATGCATGTGGTACCAATTTTTCTCCATGTGATGGATACTGGACATCAACCCTCCACCAGGGAGCACAACATAACAACATCTCACTTCAATCTGCACAGTGGGATTGAAGCTACCAATAGGCCGAAGCCCCAACATAGTAAAATGCCATGAAATGCAATGATGCTAATTCTCCTCATTTCATCCAAATATCAACATGTGCATCATTCATTTCATTTTTCAGCAACATTCATCATAAAATCATGTTTTATCATCCATATATCAACAACAGCTCGACAACACGGAATCAATACGGAAAACATCACAAACCGCAAGAAACAGCAAAAACAAGACAAGCCGTAGTCCGACTCGGTCCAAGACAACAACAAAATTTTGGTAAGGCAGCAAGCTGACACGGCCGCCCGTGTCCTGTGACACGGCCCGTGTCAGGAAGTCTGAACAAAATTTCCCCAAAACAAAAAGAAAATATGTAGGGCAGTAGGCTGACACGGCCGCCCGTGTCCTGTGCCACGGCCCGTGTCAGGCAACCTGCTAGTAAAATTTTTTCTCCCACTCCACCCGAAAGCTGACACGGGTGCCCGTGTTATGTGACACGGCCTGTGTCAGGATGTGATAAAACCCACTTTTTCCAAAAATGATTTTCTGCGTTTTTGACTTCGATTACCCCAAAAATCAGTTTTTCCCCCACGAAAATTCGATCAAAAGACTCACCTAATACACATATATCAACACATACCACTCAATTTAACCATATTATCATCAAATCATTCATTATACATCAACATTCACTATAATTATACACAATAACATGAATACCTAATCTATTCGTCACCATGTCCTAAAGAACTACAAGGAATTATGAAATCTCCCCATACCTTAGAGTAATCCGAAGCTTTTTCCTTCTTTCTTCAAGATTCCTATAGTAATCCTCAAGCCCTAGTTCTCCTTCTTCTCTCTTCTTCAGTGCTCTTCACAAAGGATACGACAAAATGAGGAAACGATCGTTCTTTTCTTTGACTAATAAATCCCAACTTATGAACTTCCCATCCTATCCTTACTTACTTTCCAATAAGACCACCTTGCCCTTTCTCATTTTATTTTTAATAATAATAATAATAATATAAATAACACATGCTCATTTACTTTATTAAATTATTCAAAAACACTCTTATACTCCAAAATTCTCCAAAATTATCAAAAACCTCTTAATTCCTTCTAAATTAATTAAATAAATAATTAAATAATCGATTTAGATTTTTGGGTCGTTACAATACCCACCATATATTTCCGATGCCACCAGACTATATCTTCAGCCGTCAAACCCATCAGCCTCTTGGAGCACTTAACAGTTCCTCGGAGGTCCACAAAAGCTCCTGTCTTTGGCAAATGTCTATAAAACCAAGCATGGAATAAGGGATCACAACATACTACCAATCATCCTCATTTTTTCTCATTCTTGTAATGCACAGAATGGTATACATCGCCCAACAAAGTTGGGATTGGATTCTTCTTGACAAAGATACTGATTGCATCCATATCAATAAATCCAACTATATTCAGAAATAAACAAATTCCGTACACACAAAGAGCTAAGATTGCATTAGAGGTAAACAAATCACCATTAGCAAAACTCTTCTTTGCTTCTTCAAGCATAAAGTTTAGATGGAACCCTTTGCAGCCCTCCTTTTCCTTAACATTATGTTTAACCACAGATACCCTTAAATGAATAGCCTCTGCAA
Source organism: Lathyrus tuberosus (assembly GCA_022829125.1). NCBI lineage: Eukaryota > Viridiplantae > Streptophyta > Magnoliopsida > Fabales > Fabaceae > Lathyrus > Lathyrus tuberosus. Next base: position 4,950,772 of record JALAZF010000006.1, on the reverse strand, counting down.
TGACATTGTCGGGAATAGCCTTCTTCGAACTGTAGTGAGGAGGAGTATCCTTGACAGAAATCTTCAGAATATCAGAGAACTCTTCCAAGGTAGGTACCAGCAGATAATCATTGAATGTGAAGCAACGCAACTGAGGGTCATAAAACTGCAAGAGAGTGTGCAGAGTATCATGCTGATCTGGAGTAAGAAGGCTCACATAACTCAAGATGTTCCCAAACCTCTTTCTGAAACTATTCAGCTGATTACCGTTCATCAAATCTGCCAATTCTTTGATCTGTCCCACTTTAGGCTTCGGAAACCAGTAATGCACGTTATTCTTTCTCGGAGGACCTTCCATCTGAAATAGAGAAAATACCCACTGGAATTGGAAACAATACTGAGACCTGGGAAAGAAAAAACATAAAATGTTAATGATGTATGCAATGAGATGCAGCTAGGCATGTGATCAGAGCCAGAATCTGCAGTGTCGGTGCAATAACTGTGAGAAAGCCAAGTGTCTGTGTAGCATCATATCAAGAATATCAGACCCAAGCACCAGTAAAGAACTAGATCCAGAATACCATAACAAAGTACCCAAATCACTGATCATATGACAACCACACAAAAGGGTACGTAGAAGGTCAAGGTTACCTGCAAACCTGTAAACAACCCCCCATCTCACATGTATGTTCTAAAAGGTAGGATCCTCAGATTCGGATCCCGGAATGAGAAGCAATAGCATATTCAACCCGTAGGATACAATGATATCGCCAAACAAAGAGATCGTCATCTGTTTCACCACAAAATAAAGGCCATCCTATGCAAGTTTCAAAGTGGGCCCTCGGGTGCGAATGGGTTTGCCATAGAATGTGGTCTGCCACTATCACCACTAAAGAGGGATGTTTCCACTAAGGTCCTCAATGATCGGTCACCAGATGCATGTAACTCTCAAAGTCATACCCTGAATGAGGAAAACCCTTAAAGCAAGATAATCCTAAGAAAGTCGCACTCTGGATGTGGAACTCACAACAACTCCCATGGCTAAATACCATGAGAGCCATGTGACTGTCCACTCTAAGTCCTAAAGTACACTCGAGCCTGGGTAATGGGCTCATCTCACAGTAATAATCCCATCCCACCAAAGGAAACTAGACACTCCAGAATATATAATGCATGATATAAATGAAATGCAATAAAGGCGGTAAAGTAAAGCGATAAAGCTGTAAATAAAAGAAGTAAAGCTAAACTAAACCAACACAAATCAAACACCCAAAAAGTAAAAACAAGCAAGCGCTAGGAGAGACTGGCATCAGGGAGGGACCAACAAGGGGTCAACGTCCCCAGCAGAGTCGCCAGCTGTCGCTCCCGGGATTTTCATCCAGGTACAAACGCGAAGGTGGCACGGAAGAAAGAAAGAGAGTCGCCAGCCAGGCATTTTTATCCCAAAGAAAGGGAAAGGTAATGATGCACAAACCCGGGAGAAAGGAAAGGACAAGGTCTCACGAACCAAAGAGAAAAGGGTAAGGGAGTCGGTTACGTGAAGGGAAGGTTATCGTACCCCTTCACGTCCGTCGTACTCGACGAGATCCACGCTTGAAGTACTGCTCAAAGGGTGATAGAAAAGATGCTGGAAAAGGAATGGAAAGTGAACGAGAAACAAATGTAGGGAAAATAAAAGAAGTGCTCGAATGGGCCCAACCCCACTGCCTACGTATGTCATCGGGAACATGAGAATCAGAGCGACGTAGTTCCCCTGACTAAGGGAAAACTGTTTGTGTTTTTTAGGGAATGGCTAATGTTCTAACTCAGGTGTTGCAGGCTCGCTGAATTGAGTGCGTTACCGTATTGCAAGAGAATGAGGAGAAGCACGCTCGTACGTTGAGAGTGAGTGAGATAAGAAGAGAATTCACAAAGGAAAGACGTTTTTGTTTGTTTGAGGTTTTTTAGAAGTTTTTTATTTGAAGTGTTTTGCATATGTAAGTGTACCTAAGTCTTTTCTAATGGAATGTGCATCTCATGCATCATTCCAAAATGAAATGATGATGAAGTACACTAAGCATGAGGAAGAACCTCAAACTTACTTCCAAAGTTAAAGGCTTAAGTACACTAGCCTATTCCCTTTATTAAATGTTTTTGTTGTTTTTAAATGAAGAAGTTTTTTTGAGTTTGTTTGTGAAATCACTTCATGTTAAAGACTTGTACATCATGCTAGAAAACCTACAACACATTCCAAGATGGAATGTATGCAAGCCCCCCCATGGAATAAGGCTTGTGACACATGAAGATGTTTCAACCTTTATTAGGTGTTTTGAACTTGTTTTGAGATGAGAGAAGAGAGACCCAAAAGAAACAAAGGTAAAGAATAAAGGGGACTAAAACTCACCCTAATGTTATCATGCTTGGATGTTCCTATTGGTTTAGCGTGGTTTAGAAGCCTAAGTCTAAAAGAAGAGAGAAGAAGAGAGCAAGAGGTAACATAACTCACTTCTAAGATAGAAGATGAGTTATTAACCAAGAGGGAGAAGAAAGAAGTTGAATAAAGAAAGCATTGAAATGCTTTGCACAAACACAAAAGAGAAAGAATTAAAGAGATGAGGGAAGAAAGTGTGTGTGGAAGCATATCCACACACTCAAATTACCATTAGCTCCTACAAGCAAAGGTTAGCTAAACAATTGAATATGAAAGCATAAGTGAAAGAAGGAAGACAATTAAGCATCAAACTACTTATGAAATGAACTTATGAATCCAACAAAGGCTAAACCTAAAAGGAAAGGACTCTAAGTGTCCAAGGACTTATAAAGTCAGTAGCTATGTCTAATGAAGTTCTAATAGGGTTAAGGTACCTAATGGGATCAAACTATGTCAAGAAAGATGCCAAAGATTCACACAAGTTCAAGTTATGAAGCAAAGATGAAGTATGAATGTGTATGGCATACAACCATGAATGAATGCATGAAAAAAAAAGTCAAAGTCAGAAGTGAATGACATATTAGAGTGCATATGAATGTCAATATATAACATACAAAGCATGAGTGAAATGATTTAAGAAGATGAAGCAAGTAGAAGCAAACAATGTTCAAGTTCAAGTATGAAAAGAAGAAACTTGTAACACAAGTCAAAGTTGTAAAGAACATGAAAATAAATGCAAATGGATGCAAGTCAGAATCAAACATCATATTTGAATGTCTTATAATGCCTATGAATGAGCATAAAAATCATGAGAATGGATGTTCAAGTAGAAGAAGTTAGATGAAGAAGAAGTGAGAAGAAGAGAAACAAGTTCACATAAAGAAAGAAGTAACTTAGAACACAAGTCAAAGTTGAAACTCAAAGATGGATGAACATGGATTATAGGTCAGTACCAAATGACATTTAAGGTGCAATTAAAATTTAAGAATTAATCATATCATAAGCATATGCAAGTCACTTTGAAACTAGTTGAGAAAAGGGATGCAAATCTAAGTCAAACATAAACAAGTATGCAAGATGATTGACATGTGAATGTAGGAGATGATTATGGGTCAGTAGCATACTCAGTATGAAATGAAAATGAGATACATGAATAGGCATTGATGATTCACAAACAAGTCATGTTAAACATTAGAAGAGAAAAGAAGCAAGTTTGGGTCAAACATTTCAAGTAAGGATGCATTTAGGAACACAAACACAAACCAAACACAAACATAATTCAAATGACCTATAACTCTACACAAATGACCTATAAAGTTCTAAGGAAGGCCTATAAAATGCACACACAAGTTCTCATAGGATGGCACAAGTGCCTCCTAACAATTAGGGTTTAGAAGTTGAACAAAAGATCACATAATGCTATCTATACTAACAAGCAAGGAAAAAATAGAAATTAACTTGTAAAAATTATGAAATTTAAGTGCAAAGCACCTAAGTCAGAATCTAAACATGTATGAAAAGCTCACACAAGGATTCAAAAAGGAAACTGTTCAAATGAGGGTTCAAAGTCACCATGAAGCAAGGAAAAGGAATGCACAAAGATGATCATCAAAATGCATGATAAAATGACTTTAAAAATATGAGAAAAATGTTTTTTGACACTTAAATATGTTATTCAAACATGGCAAAAAGATTCGATGCAAAAATGTTCTAGAACTATGCAAAAGAAATTGGACAATGCACAAGTATCATGAAGAAAGTCATTTAAAAAGAAAATAAAAGGAAATTATAAAAATATGAATAAAAAGTATTAAAATCAGAATTAAAAAAATGGAAAATTAGTTTAATGTGTCTTGATGTCATATGAATTTATTTGGAATTTTTAGAATGGAATTAGTATTTTTAAAAGAATAAAATCAAAACTATATGAAAAGAAATTAAAATAAATGAAGAAAACAAGTGAGAGGGTGCAACACCAGCAATTCTGCAGTTCAAAATAGGATTGGGCTCAAGAAAAATGGTGTGAATAGCAATCTGATCCAAATCCAATAACATGCGCTCAGAACATGGTAATAGCATAGGCACTCAGTCAAACATTGACTCCATCAGAGCCACACGTTCAAGCCAACAAGATCAATCAAAAAAAGTAATCAGATCCAACGCATCACAAGCCACGCACATGGTAATAATCATACACACACACACACATGCAACCAGTCTAAGTCAACAATTCATAGAGAGACAGTCACGCGAGGAGCATCATCCTCATTTATGCGCTGACAAGTTTCTAGCCCTAGGATTGAAAAGATCTAACGGCTGTGCTATAATCTGGTTCTAAAACCCTAGCTGAACCTCACCGGCCAGAGAAGGACCTCTGGTCATCTTCTCCGGCTACCTCCGTTGACTGCAAGTGTTCACATGTTCCAAAAATCAACGAAACGCATATCAAAATGAAGCTAAGCTCATGCACATCACGAATCTAGCAATGAAATTCACACAGCATGCATGTATAGAGAGAATCGAGCACAAACATTTTGCCCTAGCATTTGAATCTAAGCACTTAAGGTGCCTATCACTAGCCAGATCAATCACATTGCTTCTATTAAGCTATAATCAACAGAAAACAAACTTAAAATCAGTGAATTAGTGCAAGAAAAGTTGAGAAATAATGAACTTGACACTTGAAGAAATCTTGAATCAGAAGAAAACCAGAGGTGATCTTTGAGTTCTTGAGCTTGAATGGAGCAAAATAAATGCTACTAAAAGCTTGAATCCTTGCAAAATCAGTGAAGTAAACTTGAGAATGATGAAGATTTAAGCTCTTCTTCAATCCACCATTGCTTTGAGATTGATGAATGATGAATATTGAAGTACAAATGTGAAGAACTCGTGGAAAAAGAGAGAGAGAGAGAATTCAGAGAGAACTCTTGAGAGCTTTGAGGTGTGAGAGTGAAAAATGAAGTGTTCTCTCCCGAATTATGTTAGGATTTGATATTTTTATCTTGAGTTAAGGGTTAACCATCTCAGTTAATAGTTAGAACCATGGTTAGTTGAGGTGGCTAAAGCAATGAGAGTGTACTGAGTAATTTTGAAAATGAGAGGGAAGAGAAGTTCGTGTGTGTTGTGATCATGTGTAGGGAAGCTCACAACATGTTATGGTATTGATGTTGAACCAATGGTGGTGATGATGAGAATGTATAATACTGATGTATCACTGACTTGTCTCACAAGTTTGTTCTTTTCCTCTTTCATGTATGAAGCAGGTTATGTACATGTATGACATGTGGGATGTTGGTTCAAATGAAGTAAACAAAAGCATAGAAGTGTTGGTGATAACCTGAACCAAAAACAATGCACAAAGCCTCCAACAAAAATCAGTCAATGCATAAATGGAAACATGGATATTTGCAGATGAATTTCTCTAAGCATGGTGCATGAAATGGGAAGGTTTTGGATGTTATGAAAAGAGGACATGTAATAGAACAAGTTTGAAGTTGGAATCAAATTGATTGGGAGCTTGGAAAGTGATGGAAAATGACTTGAAACACAAGCAAACAAACTGACTTATGGGCAAGGCAAGTTGTGACAATGCATGGCAACATGGCCTATGGAAATTTCAGAGTGAAACATCTCTCTTTGAACCCTCAACTGACCCTCATAACTTGTTCAAATGAGAAAGTGCCCAACATCAAAGTTAAAGAGGACATGGAGATGAACAACTTTGATGTTCAACAACTTTTCATTTGAAGCCTTCTTGATTGAGAAAAATATCTTGACATTTGGCACACCAGGTGTTTGATGAAATTATGGTCTGGAGGCCTGAACTTGCCTTTCCATGACTTGGAATTTGCCTTGATTTTGCTTCACTTTGATTGATCATAATTCCCTCAATTTTGATCCAATGGAAGAGTTCTTGGTATGGATTTGAATATTGGAATATGATCTTTGATTGGCTCAACTTAGGCCTGAAGTTTGAAGCCTTTTACCATGGAGAAATAATGCCTTGAAGTAGAGTGCAAAATGGTCCAAACTTGCCATTTTTAGAAACCCTAAGTTTCTAAATTTGACAACTTTGTACAATTCTTGATTTTTCATTAATCTCTTGACATTTCTTGATCAAATCTTGTCCAATGAACATATGTGACTTGAATTTCATGGATTTGACCTTAAAAAGTCAGGAGTTGACGTTTTCCTTTGCAGAGTTGACTTTTCCCCAAATTTCTTGATTCTCAAGCAACTGATCAATTGAACCTCTTCTGAAATGAGCCAATGGGCAATCTTCCATCCTTAGGTTCTTGATATCATATAGAAAACATTGAGATCAAGTTTGAACCAAAATTTCATCAGGAGACTGCTTGAAACCAAAACCCTAATTTTGACTGCCTTTGTTAGGAGATGATGAACTGCCCAATCTTCTTGATGAATTCCCATCTTCCAATGACTTGTGGGATCAAATGGGATGTCATCTGATATAGGAGACCCTTGAGGCTTGTTGGGAGACTCTTGGCTCTAACTCTCTTGCTTTGGATGATCAATACTCTGAAATCAACTGATCACATGCCCTAATGCAACATGTATGAGGTATGAGATGAAATGAGATGTAAATGCAATGCAATGAAAGTATATGCTAAATGATATGAAAAAATGAGAGGGCAAATTTTGGGGTATTACACTCCAGAGCACCTTAAAGTCTTCAGTTGAATGCCCCTGTGCCCTAGCATGGTAGTCACAACGGGCGTCGATATCAAAACCTGGTGGATACAGAAACGACACTGGCTTCAAATCCTTTGTAACTATTAATCCACCTTCGATCAAATCTGGCAGTATTTGATTGTACGACATTGGTAACCGAGTGAAATTCCTCTCTGGCTTCCTTGGTCTTTGTCGGGCGTGCTGACGTGGCTGATAGCGATATGATCGTTGACTCTGAGGAGGTCTCTGATTTGCAGAAGAGTATTGTCCCTGATATGAAGACCCATAAGATTGTTGACTCTGAACAGTTGATATGTCTGAACACCGAGAACGAGGTGGTGAAGATTCCTGAATAGAACTAGTTTCTTCCTCGAATTCTTCCTGAGAATTGACAACTGATACACTTTCATTAGCTTGGAAATTCGAGACGCCTTGGAGCTTTCCACACTTGAGCAGGCTCTCGATACATTTTCCCACCATCACTAGGTCAGAAAATTTTGCTGCCCCATTGACAATCATCTTTTCTAGGTACGGACCTTGCAAAGTTTCCATAAACAGATCGACTAATTCTTTTTCCGAAAGTGGCGATTGAACGCGTCGGCTAACTCTCTCCATCTCTGAGCATACTCTCGGAATGATTCGTTATCTGCCTGAGACAAGTCTTGCAAATGCATTCGGCTGGGAGCCATGTCAAGATTATAGTTGTATTGCTTTACAAAGGTGTTAGCTAGGTCTATCCATGATTGGATGCTACCACTTTGCAACTGCATATACCAACTCAACGACGCCCCACTCAGACTGTCTTGGAAACAGTGAATCATGAGCTTATCATTGTGGGCATGTGAAGTCATTCTTCGGCAAAACATCACCAAATGTAGCTTTGGGCTGCTATCCCCTTTGTATTGCTCAAACTTTGGCATCTTAAACTTTGGAGGCATTACAAGGCCAGGTACCAGACACATGCTCGAAGCATTCAAATCAAGAGTATCACGCCTCTCTAGGGCTTTAAGCTTTTCCTCCAATACACGGTATTTTCCATCATCAACAGCCCTTGTATCCTTAGGTTTCATCTTTGGAACTACCCTTTGGAAATCTGGCACAGAGAAGGCAAAGCTCTGATAGTCCGTGGCATCAAGAGAAGAAGAATGTTCATCTCGGACGAGAATATGCTCTTGTATAACAGGATCCTCAACAGGGATTCGCACCGGCTGAGCTTGGGCAACATTGTTCACCGGAGGTGGAATGACATTCCCAATAACTAAAGTCCTATGAACATTGGCCTCTCCCCTAGTCATGACTATCATAGCCTCCACAAGTTGGTCCAACTGACTCTTCATTAGCTCAACATCGGCCCGTGTCACAAACTGGTTCTGCTCCCCTGAGTTCATGATGATCTTCCAAAAAGCTGATTCAAATCCAATACAAAAGTCAGGAAATCAAACTACAATTCAAATAAAGGATGGATGAGCTCACTGGTCAGGCTGGAGAAAGACATGCAAAATTATGCAAGATGCAAATAAAATGAAAAGAATGCAACAGACATGGGATCAAAGCTTCCACATATTCTGAATAATTATTGTGTTGATGACTGGATAAGTTCACAATTCTGCTCTGAAGAAAACCAGAATACCAGGCTGATAAGTCCACACTGATAGGAAAACCAGAATACCAGGTATGTTGAAGGTCAAGGTTACCTACAAACCTGTAAACAACCCACCCCTCTTACATGTGGGTACTAAAAAATGGGATCATCAGTCTCGGATTCTCGATTTGAGAAGCAATAGTACATTCATCTCTCGGGGTACAATACTATCGCCAAACAAAGAGGTCGTCCACTGATTCCCCCAAAAATAAGGTCATCCTATGCAAGTTCCCAGCATTGTGTCCTCGGATCGACAAGTGTAATGGGTTTGTCATTTCTGGTCTGCCATTATCACATGTCGGGAGGAGAGGCGTTGCTGAGTCCTCGAAGAAATGGTCGCCAGAGTTGAAAACTCTCTAGATCAATATTCTGAAATGTGCAAGACACGCACGTCAGAATATCTCCCAAGATAGCCTCGTCTGGATGTGAATTTCTTGAACACCAAACACACCAAGACGGCGCGTAGGTCCCACTACTTTCCACTCTAGTCCTAAGTGTATGCTCAAGCCTGTGTATTGGGCTTATCTCTCAAAGAATCCCAACCTGCCAAACAGAAAACCAGCATAGCACGGTACAGTCCAGCATAATAATGAAATGCAATGCAATAAATACGGTAAAAATAGTAATACAGTAAAACAGTAATACATTAATACAGTAATGTACAACAAAACAAAGCACCATAACAAACACCCAATGAAAATAAACAGACAAGCGCTAGAATTGACTAACATAGGGGATGGACCAGCAAGAGGTCAACCTGTCCCCAGCAGAGTCGCCAGCTGTCGCTCCCGGGATTTTCATCCAAGTATAAACGCGAAAGTGGCGCAGAAACAGAGTCGCCAACAATGTGTATTTATCCCAAGAGAGGGAAAGGAAACACTGCGTAAACCTGAGGGAAAGGAAAAGAACATGGTCTCACGACCAAGAGAAACAGGTAAGGGAGTTGGTTACGCGAGGGGAAGGTATTAGCACCCCCACGCGTCCATCATACTCGATGGGATCCACGCTTGTTGTCTCGATCAAAGGGTGTCATCATCTGGAGCTCCACTGCTACTAGAAACGAGAAGGAATGGGAGCGGAGAAGAGCGAAGAAACGGGGGAGAAAAGAAAAAGAATTGACTCGATAGGACATCGTCGTCCTATGCCTACGTATTCCCTCGTGCAATGGGGAAGTCAGAGTCAACGTAGTTTGGACACGAACTAAGGGGAAGGTTGCTCGCCAAGACATCGCCGTCTTGTGCCTATGTATCCTTAATCGGACCAGAAGGAGGAAGTCAGAGCAGTCGTAGTTCGACCTACGGGTCGGTTGAGAGACAAAAGGGATAATGAAAGAGGTTGTGCTCGGAGAGATCTCGCACGATCTCCTTCCTACATATCTCGCTCGCACTCGAGAATCAGAGCGACGTAGTTCCCCTCACTAGGGATGACTTTGCTTTGTTTGTGTTTTTTAAATGGAGTACGCCAACGTTCACATTCTAGCAGTTAGGTGTCGTAGCTCATTGTACGGAGTCTTAGGCATTTACCTGTTTGCGGTAGAACGAAAGTGACGCATCCTTTAAGGATGGAGTGAAGGAGGTGAGAAAAGAATCGTTGTTTGTTTTTTATTTTTTAGACAGAAGTGGATTGAAGTTAGTTCGTAACTTGCATTGCACCGAAGTCTATGATGTAGGAACGAATGCTTAGCAAATCATTCCAAAATGGAACGTCCACTAAACACTCTAGAAAAATGAGAGGAAACCCCTCATTCCTCACTTCCCACATGCGAGGCTCATGCGCAATATGTGTTATCTTTATTAAGTGTTTTTTGAAGTGTTATGAGATGAGAAGAGAAGACCCAAGGGGAAAAGAAAAATTCTAAGGGAAAACTAAATTGCTCCTAATGTTGTCATGCAAGGTGGCCTTATAGTTGAGTTTGAAAGGGGAAACATCTACCTAAGTTAGCATGCAAAGGGAAGCCTAATGCTAATCCTACTCCAAGCTTAATCGAAAATTAAGTTGGACTAGGTAGCTCTAAGGGAGTGAATCCAAGAATTAAACAAGTCTTGAGATTCAAGGAAAGAGAAAGAGTGAAAGAGATGAAGAAGAAAAGGCGAATAAAACAAATAAGCAGCATCTACAACAACGCCTCTGCACCTGCACAGCAGTTAAAGATAGCACACAAGCAAGACAACTTTCAACAGCACACACATTCAGCACAAAATAGGTGTAAAAGGCAGCAGCAGCACATACAACAACACATATGCACATAGACAGCAGTAGAAATAAGGCAGCATGCAATACATTTGAAGATGATTCACTCATGACATAATGAGCAAACATCAAACATTATACACTCTTTGATCAATCATGATCACAATCACGCCACACACCATAGTAAGCAATGCTTGAAAACATCATGGAAGAATACACCATATCATGAAAGAATGCACAACATTTAGCACATGAACAAGTCCAATCAAATATGCATTTCATGAGGTTAGATGCAAGCACACATATACATCGCAACAACTCTAGCAACACCAACAATAATTCAAAATTAACATGCTCAAGGAGTGTGTGCAAAGTATTCATCACATTAAGAAAACATCAATGCAAACATGAACATTTAACAATGAGAACTCAAAGATCGTGTGTTGAAGAATCATGTCCATGCAAGGATATGGGGTGAGACAGATCAAGAATAATCCATAAATCATCAACATATTAATCCATGAAGTTTAGACATGCAAAGGACCTCAAACATGCAAGAAAATGCAAGAAAATCTCATTATGCGGCAGTGGTAACCGGTTAGCAGTTATGCTGTAACCGGTTACACAGTTCAAAACAGCCAGAAATTACGCAAAAAACAACATGTTAACCAGTTACAGCATAACTGCTAACCGGTTACACAGCAACATAATTTAAAAAAAACAGCTCCAAAAGCACTTTTCAGCAGCAAATGACTTATTCAAACAACTCCAATGATCATGTAATCACTTATGCACGAAAATTACGTTCAAACACAGTATTCAAACATCATTTAGATGCAATAATCATCAACATTAAGAATCAAAATCAAGCACATGGATCAAAACCAACAACAACCAAAGATCTACATTGAATAAGTTGTAAATAAGCTAAAACAAGTATATATATCTGAAATTAACTAACCTACAAAGCTGAGACTTGCTATGGTAATTGCTGAAAATGAAAATTGATGGATCCAAGCAAGAAAACCAGAGATCTATGAAGCTTTATCAAGAACACTTGAAGATCCAAGCAAGAAAACTTCAAATAAGCAAAAGCTCCTTCAAAAGTGATTCCAACGTCTTAATCCAAGATCTAAACCAGTAGCTACTGCAAAATTGAACCAAGAATGATGATGTGATGGAAGCTTAGCTCAAGAATTCACAAATTCCATTGAAGAATTTGTGAATCTATAAATATGGAGCTTTGGTGAAAGGTTGAAGATGAAGATGGAGGATGAAAAAGTGAGAGAGAATTGAGAGAAAATTCTAAAAAATGAGGGTGAAAAATGATCTAGCTCCCTTTTGGTTTGGAATGAATTGATTTAAATAACCCCTAGGTTAAGAGTTAAATTTGGGTTTGGAGTGAGGTTTAGTGGGTGGAAATTGGGGTGAAAAATGAATTAGGAAAGGAAATGAGGAATTATAATGGAAAATGTTGAGAGGAATTTGAATTTTGGGTGGAAAATAATGAAAATATCAGTTCTAGATCCTTCCCATACGTGCACAAGCCAAGCACATGATCACAAATGATGAAAACAAAATTTTCCAAATTTTGCCCAGAGTAACTGGTTACAGCATATCTGCTAACCGGTTACTCAGTTCAAAAACTGAAGAAATGCGCAGAAAAACCAAAGGGTAACCGGTTATCAGATATGCTGTAACCGGTTACACAGTGCAAATTTTGGCGCCTTTTGGAGGGAAACTTGGAAAAGTGACTTCTGACAGTTGTTTTGAAACTATTAAGCCTCTGAAACCCAAAACTTGGCATTGCTACTGAGTAACACTTGGAATGAAACACAAATTCTTGCTGACACCTCAGAATATCCTGCTAAATTAATAATGCTTGATACCGGATCGCTTGACCAGAAAATGACTGTTGAAGCTTCTGATTGTCAAAACGTCTAATGAGCAAAATGAAAGCTCCAAAAGACTTTGAAAATTATTTGATTGGCTCGGAATACTGCTGAAAATAATATTGGAGCTGATAACGCCATGAGTTGCTGTAAGAATACCTTGATTCCATGCCTTAGAAAAACCAATGCACTGTATGATTATGAATATGACCTAATGGATATGCAGATGAATGTGATCATAAGCCAGAAAAAGTTAGAAAAAGGCAGGGCAAATTTTGAGGTACTACACACTCTAATACGACTATCATTCAAAGGATCTCCGATGAGAGGCAGTGAGGTCATCGTCAAAGCATTTGACGGATCCTGAAAAACAGTTATCGGTGAAGTCGACCTTCCCATAACTATTGGTCCTCACACTTTCATAGTCACTTTCCAGGTCATGGACATCCGGACAGCATACAGCTGTTTGTTAGGAAGACCTTGGATACACGAGGCTGGGGTTGTCACTTCAACACTGCACCAAAATCTGAAGTTTATCAAGAACGACCAACTAGTCACAGTCCGTGGAGAGCAAACCTTGATCGTGAGTAACATATCGTCGTCCACTTGTGTAGAACCAGAAGAGGTTGTAGGAACCCAGTTCCAAGCACTTTTAGTAATCAAAGACAATCAATCAGAAAATGGAACCTCGATTTCCTCGTACAAAGATGCTCTCGAAGTGATCAAAAGTAACAATGCAAAAGTATGGGGACAGCTTGTCATTCCTACTAACAACAAGGCAAAGAAAGGCCTTGGTTTTTCTTCAAACTATACCCAGAGTGCTACTAACGATGAAAGCCTTCATCCCATTTAGGACTTCTTCCACAGGGAAGGTTTCCTTCACCCAGTGTCTCAAGAAGTACATACCATCAACGAGGGTGATCCCTCTGATACAGATGAAGAGTGGAAGTCCTATCTTAACAAGGACGGTTATATGACTCAGGAAGAGGTGCCTACACCATTTTCCTATCCCGTACAGAGTTCGAGATATATACCAAGAGCAGATGTCAAAATGATATACAGAGATTGTGATCTAGAAGGATGTCGTGCTTCACCCAACTCATTAGAGGAAGACACTCTGATGAAAGACAACTTTGACCACGACTATTATGGCCCAATGGATGGCCTGCCTATCTGGAAACCGTACCCAGGAGAATCGGGGCAAGAGAGTCATCCCAACGATGCATATTAGCTGAGCATCATTGAAAAGAATACATGCGCCCCCACTATGTCACGGGATTAATACTCAGGGCATTCAGAAAATATCCAGTACGACGATGAATTTGCAAAGCTTGCAGGACTAGAATTCATCAACTATGCTTTTCGCGAGGTCAATGTCATTGAGAGGGATGATTCCTCCAGTTCCAAAGAAGTGTGGGACACCTTAGGACAACCGAATGGCAAATTCGATTACCTGGTTAAGTACACCGCTCCCGAAAGCTCTCGTATCAGGCTCAAAGACATCCAGCCAACTGGATGGGGAGATATACCTGAGAGTTCAAGCACTGTGCAAGATACAACAGAAGAATCCTCCTACGACAAATCCGCCCGGAGATAGATTCTAATGATCCTGCTCCACCAGAAATCAACATTATTTCTGAAGAAAAATCAAGAAAAAAAGTGCCAGACTTTGTGATTCACCGAGGAGTTCGTCGCCAATGGGTCGCTGTCAATGTCCAGAAAGTTGTTCATAAGTCGAAGTAATTGCCGTCTTTACTTTAACCTTTCACCCTGCCCAGGTGAAACGGATATTTTATAGGGCTCACTTTCTGTAAAATGTCTCTCTTCGCTTCGCCCAAAGCGGCAGAGTTTTGTTTTATAGGGTTGTAGTTTCAAGAATCGACAAGATCAAAAATAAAATAACGTCGTTCTGTAATTTCCGCATTTATTGCTATTTTCTCTTTTCGCTTGTTTTAGAAAATTGTAATCCTAAAAAACAACTCAAATAATAAAAACAAGCAGTAAAATAATATACACTGCACACTCTTGCATTCTCTCTATCTCTTCTAAAAACAATTATCACATCATGCAGATTGCTTGTTTTAAACCCCATTGAAACATACGATCCAATGCCTTCTCCCAACTTTGAATTCTTGGTATTTGAGGCTGAAGAAGAAAATGATGAAGAAGTTCCAGAAGAGATCTCCCGATTACTCAGACAAGAGGAAAGGTCCATTAAACCTTACAAAGAGCCGTTGGAAGCGGTTAACTTAGGTTCAGAAGAAGAGAGAAAAGAGGTCAATATTGGGGCACTGCTCAGTCCAACTGTCAAAGAAGGTTTGATAAGGCTTCTCAAAGAGTTTCCCGATGTATTCGCTTAGTCCTATCAGGATATGCCAGGGTTGGATACCAGTATCGTGGAACATCATCTACCGTTGAGATCGGAATGTCCACCGGTAAAATAAAGACTAAGACGGACTCATCCAGACATGGCCATCAAAATCAAAGAGGAAGTATAGAAACAGATTGACGCGGGTTTCCTCGCCATATCAAAATATCCTCAATGGTTAGCCAACATAGTACCAGTTCTGAAAAAGGACGGAAATGTCAGAATGTGTGTAGACTACAGGGATCTGAACAAAGCCAGTCTGAAGGATGACTTTCCCTTACCACATATTGACATGCTGGTAGATAATACAGCAAAGTTCAATGTATTCTCCTTCATGGATGGATTCTCGGGCTATAATCATATAAAAATGGTTCTGAAAGACATAAATAAAACTTCGTTCATTACTCCATGGGGTACCTTTTGTTACAAGGTAATGCCGTTCAGTTTGAAGAACGTTGGGGCAACCTATCAAAGGGCCATGACTACTCTGTTTCATGACATGATACAAAAGAAATCGAGGTATATGTCGATGATATGATTGCCAAATCCAAAACAGAGGAGGAGCATGTGACCCACCTGTTAAAGCTATTTGAGCGGTTGAGAAAGTACAAACTCCACTTGAATCCCAATAAGTGCACATTTGGTGTTCGCTCAGGGAAACTGCTAGGGTTCATCGTCAGCCATAAAGGAATTGAGGTTGATCCTGACAAGGTCAAGGCCATTCAAGAAATGCCTTCTCTAAAGACTGAAAAACAAGTCAGAGGATTCCTGGGACGGCTGAACTACATTTCCAGATTCATATTCCTCATGACCTCGACATGCACACCGATTTTTAAATTACTAAAAAAGAATCAGGACTGCGTTTGGACAGAAGACTGCCAAACCTCCTTCGACAGTATCAAGGAATGCCTGATGAATCCACCGATTCTATCACCTCCAATGGAAGAAAGACCACTGATCATATACCTAACAGTCCTGCAGGACTCAATGGGTTGTGTGCTTGGCCAACAAGACGAAACGAAAAGGAAAGAGTCTGCCATCTACTATTTGAGCAAAAAGTTCACTAACTGCGAGACTCGGTACACTATGCTTGAGAAAACTTGATGTGCTTTGGCTTTGGCAGCCAAACATCTCCGCCAGTATATGATTCGTCACACTACTTGGTTAATCTCCGAAATGGATCCAATCAAGTATGTCTTTGAAAAGCCTGCTCTCACGGGAAGGATAGCCTGTTGGCAGATGTAGTTATCGGAATATGACATTGAGTACCACGATCAAAAAGTCGTCAAAGGAAGTATTTTAGCTGATCATTTGGCTAATCAACCGATTAACGATCAAGAATTAGTCAGGTTTGACTTCCCAGATGAAGATGTCATGTATTTAAAAAATTAAAGACTGCAATGAACCATAACCTAGTGAAGGGCCAGAACCAGATTCCCAATGGGGACTTATCTTAGACAGAGCCGTCAATCATTATGGAAACGGAATTAGGGCAATCATCATAACACCTCATGGTACCCATATTCCTTTCACCGCCCGATTGAGATTTAAGCGCACAAACAACGAGGCCGAATACGAAGCTTGTATCATGGGTCTCGAAGAAGCGATCGACTTAAAGATCAAGAACTTGGATGTATATGGTGACTCAGCCCTGGTTATCAATCAGATCCAAGGAGATTGGAACACATACCAATCAGGGTAGATCCCTTCCAAAGATTATGCGAGAAGGTTGTTACCCTTCTTCAACAGAATTGAGTTTCATCATATCCCTCGTGAAGAGAATCACATGGTGTAGCGTGAATTTTTGTGTGGTTGCAAAGCACTATCGCTTTAGGGTACTACAATTCGATTCATTTTTTATCCTATTGAAGCTAATGAAGGAAGGGAAATAGATGTCTCTAATTAACCCTGCTTGCAAACTGAGTTTAAACAGATGACTGTTGGTTTACAGATGCTATTAAGATTGTGGATCTCTCTTAGGTTATTTTGCTTAAGAACAGTATCTAGGCTATTGGTAGGATGTTAGAACTGATGCTTTTCGATTGAGGTAGGAAGGTATGGGATTTTGGTTTTCTTTTTATTAGTATGCTCGCTAAGATTTTTCAATCTTATGCCTACGTATTCCCGTTTAATGAAACAGAGAAATTAGAGCGATCGTAGTTCCTCCTATTCTATGGGAGGAAAAAGTTGTTTTGGTGTCTTGTTCAAAGCCCAAGACGTGAAGCTAAAGGTGATTTGTATCTTGTTCAAAGCCCGAGATGTGAAGCTGAAGGGTCTATTTGTATCTTGTTCGAAGCCCAAGATGTGAAGCTGAAGGGTTTTGACTTTAGAGAGAATTTGTCATCTCTAAAGAGGGTATTTGGTCTGTTTGTCACAACTGTTGGGTGATTGATTATAAAGGAGAATTACTTTAACTGGGATATGTGAATCCATCAATGCCATAATTTCCTTTATAGGGGATTTTTAACCTGAAGGAGAAGACTTTAACTCAGTGTAGAGCAATGATATCTTTCCTTAGGAATTTCTCATGCTAAAAGAGGGATAGTGGTATGGATGTAAATAATCTAGAGGCTTGCCCCTTACAGCAGTTAGATGAAGGAAAAGGAGTTGTTGATGTTTGTATGCTGTGAGCAAGGCACAGGTTTGATGCTAAAAGGGTTGATTGACTCAAATGAGTTTCCCTTATACAAAGCCTAAGAGGAGGTTATTAACCCAACAAGAGGGTGCTTTTTATCTGTCTCGTACGAAGCCCGAGATAGAGGCTAAAATGGTTGACTCCACAAGAGAGTGCTATTATACTAAACATGTGTCTTGTAAGAAGCCCAAGACGGAGGCTAAAAGGTTTGTGACCCTAACAAGAGGGCCTTTTATACTCAACAAGAGAGTGTTTTTTATCTCGTACGAAGCCCAAGATGAAGGCTAAAGGGTGATTGACTCAATAAGAGAGTCCTTTATACTCAATAAGAGAGTGTTTTATATCTCGTATGAAGCCCGAGATGGAGGCTAACAGAAAGGATTGACTCAACAAGAGAGTCTTTTATACTCAACAAGAAAGTGATTTGTATTTCGTACGAAGCCCGATATGGAGGTTAAAAGGGGATTTGACTCACAAGAGAGTCTGAAAAGGTTAGCTTCGCTAGAGAGAATCATTTGTACAAAGCCCAAGAGGAGGTTGACTCTGCTGGTGACTGTTTCAGTTTAGTGACAGGTCCAGTATGTTGGATAAAAGAGAAAATCAGTTCTTATGAAGGGAACGATTAAGGGTAAGGTTGTGCTTTGGTACTGATCAGAGGATCAGGGTTATTTCCTGTTCTTTAAGGAAATGGGAAATCCAAAGGGTATTGAGATTGTCCAAGTCTACTGGTGTTTTGAGAAATCGATTCTTAGATAGTGAATGATCTTTGTATGATGCCCAAGAGAAGGCTGGTGCGTTAAGGGATGAAGGTCAACCCATTAGCTGGTATGACACTTGACTCAGAAAGACATCTCTAGCAAATTGATGACTAGGTTCTGTTCCTATACCTGTAGAGGTCTCTGGGTCCTTGTACTAAGCCCAAGAGAAGGCATGAGAGCTTTTAAGAAGCCGAAGGGTCCTTGTACAACGCCCAAGAGGAGGCGGGGATGCTTTTAGGAAGCCTGTGGGTCCCCAAACCCCGAGAAGTTCAAGACATGCTATTCATCGAGAATAGATCAAGCCAGAAAAGTCCGAGAATTTGGAAGAAACTCAAGAGATGCCATTCACGGAGAATAGATCAACTCTGAGGAGTAGAGTTTCTTTGACAATTTCTAAGAGTGACAGTCTGAGGAAGGGTTCACCGAGAATGCTGTCTTTCACGTCTCCATATTGTTTAACCCCAAGAGGAGGGAAGACTGTATCTGGAATCCTACGGGGGATCTAGTTTTGTTTGTATTTAAGAGTGACCAACAGGGCTTTACCTAGTGCTAGACGTAGTTGCCGGGGAAAACTCTAAATAACTATATTAGTATTACACAGTTGATATTTGACAAGTATATAAAATTTTGTGAAAGAAGACTTACAGTGAGCAGCCCCACAATACAGTTATATATATATATATATATATATATATATATATATATATATATATATATATATATATATATATATATATAAAAGCGGATAAAGAAAGCGGGTAAACACTTACTCGGTTGTAGAGCTTCCATACTGTTTGGTTAGTTGTTCAACAAAGAAAGATTTGATAACAATATTATATTCTAAACCAAAGGAGAAAGTGATTTGAAAATATTTTTGGGGCTTACAGCTCAAGGAGAGGCCCAGATGATGATTTTTGAAAAGGCGATCGTGCCGAGGTTTTTGAAAGCACAGTGGGTCTTATAAAATGACTGAGGCCCAAATTATTCTGGTTTCAAAGAGGGGTTGGGTCTTACACTCTAATAGAGTCCCAAAGAGTTTTTTTTTAAAAAGAGTTGGGACTTATAGTTCGAGGAGAGGACCAAGGTTTTTGTTAAAAAGACGACGATCGCGCCGAACTTTTTGATGGTATCAGGACTTATACAATACACTGAGGCCAAAATTATTCTGGTTTTCAAAAAGGGTTTGGTTTTACACTCTACTAAAGGCCCATGAGTTTTTGAAAATGATTTGTGAGGGTGAGAATCAATGAAACCCTAATTTTGCTTTCCTTTAAAAGTAAATATTTAAAGAAAATCAAATAAAAATGATAAAAATCCCAAATGAGTTTGAATAAACCACTTGTTATTTTTGTTTAAGGTTTGAAAAATAAGGTTTTAATCACAAGATGATTCAAAACTCATTTGGTTTTGATTTTCAAAGTAAATATTCACTTTTAAATGTTTAAAAACAATTAAAAATGAATTTATTCACAAAAATACTACTTATATTAAATAAATAATATAAATCTAATTCTTTTGTGGAATAAAATATTTCAATATTTTTTTTATTTTTTGCAAAAATAACCAATAAAAAATAATTAAAATTGAGGGAGTTATTAATTTTTCAAATCATTAAAAATAATATGAAAAACAATAAAAAGTGGAAAAAATAGCAAAAAGAGGATCTGGGGCAAGGGGGATTCCAACCCCAGACCTCTTGTGTATAGGGCGCGCGCCTTACCACTAGGGTGGTGATACATCCGTTGATTGAAACACAACCATAAATATATAAGGCTTGCCTTGTTTTTGGCCTGGCCCAAGGCAAGGCAAGGCAAGATTTTGGTTGAAAACGTGAAGACCATAACTTTCTCATTTCTCCATGGATTGGGACAAAATTTAGGTCTATCCTGCCTAGAATTTCACAAGGAATCCAATGGTGGTGGTGTTTTTTCAGATCATGCTCCTATAGAAAAACCCGATAGTGGTTTTGAAATAGGCCATGATTTGCATTTTCTGTGCCATCTCTTGGTACAAGCATGAATTACATGATAAATTGGTGTAAACACAACACATATAACATGTATAACAGATGCATGATCAGTGGACATCAAAAGAAAGCATGATTCAAAGAATCCAAGTTGTGATGCTTACCTCTTTTTGGAGCTTTTGTGCAATCTGCCAAGCCACTTGTTCCAGAAATGATTTGATGCTTTGGACACCCTCAAATGATCTCTTAGAAGCTTTTAGGATGGTTGGAATCAGCTGGAAACCTTAGGAGAAAGTTTGAGCACTTTCTTACAAAAGGGGCAAAAGTGACCAAAATAACAACTCTCTCAAATGGTGTTCCAGATGCGTGGAACCATTTGGGACACTTCAAGGATGATATTTGGAGTGTGTTTGAGGTTTTATCTGGTTTGGAAAGTGACTGAATCAAGACATGGCTTGAAAAATGCACAAAAGTCCTATTTTGAGGTTTTGAGAGGTGACTTTGTGATTTTGGTGTTACAGGTCACTTGTGAGAGTTTGGACAGCTTAGATATGACATATTGGATCTGTTTGGATCATGAGTTGTGGTGGGATTGCTCTCTGACACAAAAACTCAGAGTTCTCTTGCTAAAGAAGGCATTTTTGCCTAGAGAAAGAGATTTTGAGGAAAGCAAGTGTTATAGTGCTTTGGAGTACTAAAATTGAACACAATTGAGCTCTATTTATAGTAGAGCAAGTTTGTTTTGGCTGCAATAGTGAATGGCAACTGCAACAGAGGTTTGGCCAATGTTGAGCAATGAGAATCCAAGTCTCCTTTAGCCATTGACTAGAGGTTAGGGCACAGGCTGCTGGTTCCCTTGGTCTTGGATAAGTCTTGACTGAATTCAGTTGGAAATGGCTCAGTCCATGCCACCTTGGTGCATCCATTAAATGCTCCAATCCAAAATTGGAGTCTTGTCCCTCTTTTAGGCATTTATAGGTTTAGCATGCTACTTTTGGTTCCAATGACTTGGGAGGCTTGGGATCAGAGGTTGTTCCTCCTTGGTCCCCCTTGAGGTGTTCAGATGGATAGAGTTGCTTGCCCTTTGAAAATTTTGAGCAAATCGAGCAAAACTCCCAAATCTGCCATGCCATGATAGTTTGCAGCAAGGCATATTGGCATTGTCATATCTCATGGCTCAAGTGGAATTTGATGGAGCTCTTGGACATTTTGGAAAACCCTCATATGATACAACAACTGTTTGATCATAGTTGGTTTTGATACCTTTTGGATCCAAGTGAAAAATGCCCCTACATTTGGAAAAAAGTGAAGGCAGATTCTGACTTAGTGAAAATTTCACTAAGTGTTGGAAAAAAGTGACATTTTCACTTTTTGTGATTTTGATCATTCCATAACTTAAAATCCATGAGGAATTGGAATGAATTGTGTTTGAAGCTTTTGTAGAGTGTCGTGATAGCTACAAATCCAGCTTTGAATGGGGAAAAATGGTCTTGTGGTTTAGGAGTTATGATCCTCCAAAGTTGGTACCCTAGCCACTTTATTTCATAACTTAGAAAATTTCTAAGTTTTTATGGTTACCCCTTTTACAAGTTATCCAACATTTCTTGATTTTTCTTGATGAATGATGATTCCATCACACATTAACATCATTTCAGGGTCAAAGAGCCATAATTGTGAAAAATCTCAAAAAGTCAAAGTTGACTTTTATGCACAGTTTACTTTTTGTCAGATGAATTCCAAACTGTGCGATCCTCTATGAAATCAAATCCTTGACCTAAATCAAACTTAATAGATGGATTTCTTAGGTTATATAGGGTGTATTGAATCATGTCCCAAGGTTTGGGAGCATGCCTTGGTCAAAATTCAAAAGCACAGTTGACTTTTTCTATGAAACCCTAACTGTGGTTCTGATGAACATGAAACTTGGGAATCAAGCTTCTTGGATCAATCCATTGTTGCAAATGGATCAATGTGGTGTGTTGGAGACCCTTAATTTATGTCTTGAGGTCTTGGCTCATATTTTGTTTCAAAAGTCAATTTAGGGGTGAATTAGGTCAAGAAACCCTAATTCCTGATTTTTTTATGAATGCATCCCCTGGGGCCAAATTGACTTGATGATTGGGTTCATGATATGCCTTGGAGCATCATAGGTTATGCTTTGAAGCATTGGCTCATGCCCAGAGGAAAATTTCCATCTGAAGGCCCTGGTCGACCAAACCCTAATTTGGTGACACTGGCGATCTTGAGGCTTAATCCACCTAGCAGGGAGCAGCCTTGTGCTTAATCCTTGAAGTGGGAGTCCTCTTGATCCTTTGTGGATGTTTGAGAGGTTATACAAGTTAAAGATAATGTCATTCCTTGATTGATCCTTTGTCTAAGAGCTCTGAGAGGGCTTGAAACCCTAATTATTGTTTGTAGTGAATGCTCACCCATCTTTGGGGAATCTAATGAGGCACGATGGTTCATCCATATTGTGATGATGATTAACACAATGATGGGAAATCTTAGTGGTCAAAATTTGGGGTATGACACATGGCTGATGCATTAGCCACTCTCTCTTCCATAATTAGTGTAGGTCAATGGAATGGCATACCTAAGATTGAAATAATGCGCCTTGAAAGGCCCGCTTACATTTTCGCCATTGAAGCGGTCATAAACGACAAACCTTGGTACCACGATATCAAATGCTTCCTTCAGAAATAAGAATACCCACCTGGGGTGTCCAGAAAAGACAGAAAGACCCTCAGAAGACTGGCAGTCAGCTTCTTCCTGAGCGGTGATACACTCTATAAGAGAAACTTCGACATGGTCTTGCTCCGATGCGTAGACAGACCAGAAGCAAACATGCTGATGAAACAAATTCATGAAGGATCCTTTGGCACTAATGCCAATGGACACACAATGGCGAGAAAAATTCTAAGACCAAGGTACTATTGGTTGACCATGGAATCCGACTGCTACAAGTACATGAGGAGATGTCACAAGTGTCAGATATACTCAGACAAAATCCATGTACCGCCAACACATCTCAAAGTTCTTTCTTTCCCATGGCCTTTTTCCATATGGGGAATCGACATGATTGAACCCAAAGATTTGAACGGACACCGGTTCATCTTGGTGGCCATTGATTACTTCACCAAGTGGGTCGAATCAGCGTCATATGCTAATGTAACCCGACAAGTCATGGTCTGCTTTATCAAAATCAATCTCATATGCCATTATGGTGTTCCTACCTAGATCATTACTGATATTAGATCCAACTTGAACAACAAGATGATGAAGGAGTTGTGTGCTAAGTTCAAGATCGAACAGCATAACTCATCTCCCTACCGACCCAAGATGAACGGCGCGGTAGAAGCGGCTAACAAGAATATCAAGAAGATCATTCAAAAGATGGTTGTAACCTACAAAGACTGGCACGAGATGCTACCCTTTGCTCTTCAAGGTTATCGCACATCTGTCCGCACTTCAACAGGGAAAACCCCTTTCTCTCTAGTATATGGCATGGAGGCAGTGCTCTCCATAGAGGTAGAGATCCCATAAATTAGGGTATTGATGGAAGCTAAGCTAACAGAGGCTGAATGGTGTCAAAGTCGACAGGACTAACTGAATCTGATCGAGGAAAAGTGAATAACGACACTATGCCATGGTCAGTTGTATCAGCAAAGAATGAATAAGGTGTTTGACAAAACGGTCCGACCCCGCGTCTTCAAAAAAGGAGACCTCGTGCTCAAGAAGATACAATATTTTCTCACTGATTCCCGGGGCAAATGGACTCTGAATTATGATGGCCCCTATGTGGTCAAGAAAGCTTTCTCAGGCGGCGCCTTGAGACTCGCAACCATGGATGGAGAGGAATTTTCCTACCCCACAAATGTTGATGTAGTCAAGAAATACTTTTCCTAAATAAATAAAAAACGTCTCGGTGGATTGAAAACCCGAAAGGGCGGTCCAGGCAAAAATTAGAGACATAATAAAAAAATTATCTCGGTGGATTGGAAATCTCAAAGTACAATCCAGGCAAAAATTAGGGATTCATGGCAAGTAACTACGTCCAACAAAGGGGCAAATCCCTCAGCAGCAGTAATGCCATCAGTCAGGAAAACTCCAGTCAAGGCATCCTCGACAGAAGCTCAGGATGTCCAAAATTCAAAGTTGGTAGAAGGATAGCGGTCGTTATGTTTCAATGTAGCCCTGTTCCCTTAAATTACCATTTTCTAAACTTTGTAAATACTCTATAGAATCATGCGCTTGGTTGATTTCCATCCTATCAATAAAATTTGAGCCCTAGTGCTTTTGTTCGTAATTCTTATTTGTTTTAGCTTTACAGAACGGCATTTTAACATGATTAACGATTCTTGAAATAAAACAAAACTGAATTTACTTGTCAAATATTTTTCTGCTTTTAAAATAAAGATGGAAATTTATTTTGACTGTTGAACATCGAAAGAACATCGATCGCTTCTCCAAAAACAATTGAGCTTCAAAGTGCAGAATCAAAGTACTTCTTCTAAACCAGTACGCTTGAACGAAGGATCAACTGTATCAGATGTGATTTTTCCATTTGATATCTCCGGCAGAGTTCTTACCTCCTAAGTCCGAATAACATTTTTCCACCAAGGACTATCTCTCCTAAGCAAGGCAGAAGTGCTATTTTGAACCAAATGGTACTTCTTTGTCCCCAGCAGTGGCCGAGTATTCAGTCGTGTTCATCCATTAGTCTATAAGTTGTGTCAGTTTTGTCAGCATATACATATATACATCATGCATTATTAATTTACACGCATATTCATATTGCATCACTATCACTCTGGTCAGTCTTACCCCCTAGTGATAAAAGTCCTTTCAATCGAGTTGTCAGTTCTTTCCTCGTCAGGAAATGTCGCATCTAAACAATCTATTCCCCAGTTTATTTCTGGAATGGGGATGATCCTCGACCACTTTGATAACTTGAACCTCTGAAAAGAAAGAGAACTTTCGATGAACGTCACTCTTCGCCATTGAAGATGATATCTTTGCTTTCCCGGATTAAGGAAATCCCCAGAGAAAGCCTTTTAATCAAAGAATCGGCAGTACATCAGTTTTTCTCCGGGAGATTCCCTGACGAAAAGATCATCAGTACCTCAAAATTGGATTACATCACAGGGCATTTCTCCGAGAAGATCACGAGGGAAAGTATGATGTAATATCCCCAAACATGAAAAGTCTCTCAATAGACTCTTTTTCCCCAGTAGAGTCAACAAATGGCGTCTCCAACAGAGAAGTTTGAACACCTCTACAACTCAGATGAATGGGTTTCCCACTAAGTCTGACATCAAAACTATTTCCCATCAAATAGCATCTCCCCAGGAAAATTCGGTGAGAAGTTTGATGGAAACCGCTACAAATAGCGTCCCTTGTCAAGAAAGTTTATTAACAAAAGAAACGGAGACCAGTTCCTTGGTAGGAAACCAGGATCGAGGGGAAGTTTATTTTAGAAACTTAGACCAGTTCCTTGGTAGGAAACCATGATCGAGGGGAAGTTTATTTCAGAAACTTAGACCAGTTCTATGGTAGGAAACCAGGATCGAGGGGAAGTTTATTTCAGAAACTTAGACCAGTTCCTTGGTAGGAAACCAGGATCGAGGGGAAGTTTATATAGGAAACTGAGACCAGTTCCTTGGTAGGAAACCAGGATCGAGGGGAAGTTTCACCCATTTCTAAGCATTATTGCTTAGCAAAAGAAGATGGATGAACTAACTACCATTCATAACCACCATCCAAATTTCAAGTATTCCGATATTTAATCCTCTTACACCCCGAATGCCCAAATACCTTCGTCATTCCCACCTTCGGGTCCAAGAAGATTAATAGGGGCATCTGTCATACCCCAAATTTTGACCACTAAGATTTCCCATCATTGTGCCAATCATCATCACAATATAGAGATACTTTCATGTCTCATCAATCTCCTTAAGGAATTGTGGAGCATTCACTATAATCAAGGATTAGGGTTTCAAGCCCTCTTAGGGCACTTAGACAAAGGATCAATCACAAAATGACATGATCTTCAACTTGTCTAACCTCTCAAACATCCATAAGGGGTCAAGAGGACTCCCACATCAAGAATCAAGCACAAGGTTATAGCATTCCAAGTGGATTAAGCCTTCAGATCGTCAATGTCACCAAATTAGGGTTTGGTGAACTGAGGCCTCCAGATGGAATTTTTCCTCTGGGCATGAGCCAATGCTTCAAAGCATAACTCAAGATACTACAAGGGACCTCATGGACCCACTCATCAAGTCAATTTTACCTCAGGGGATGATCCACAAAAAAAAATAGGAATTAGGGTTTCCTGACCTAATTCACCCCTAAGTTTACTTTTGGGACAAAACATGAGCCAAGACATCAAGGCATGATTTAAGGGTCTCTAACACACTACATCAATCCATTTACAATAATGGATTGATCCAAGAAGCTTGACTCACAAGTTTCAATTTCATCAGGACCACAATTAGGGTTTCGAGGAAAAAAAGTCAACTGTACCTTTGACTTTTGACCAAGACATGCTCCCAAACCTTAGGACATGATTCAATACACCCTACAACACCTATGGAATATATCCATTAGGTTTGATTTAGGTCAAGGACTTGATTTCTCAAAGGATCGCACAGTTTGGATTCCGTAAGATAAAAAGTCAATTGTGCACAAAAACCAAGTTTGACTTTTTGAGATTTTTCACAATTATGGTTCATTGACCCTAAAATGATGTTAATGTGTGATTGGAATCATAATTCATCAAGAAGAATCAAAGAAAGTGGGATAACTTGTAAAAGGGGTAACCATAAAACCTTAGAATTTTTCTAAGTTATGGAACAAAGTGGCTAGGGTACCAACTTCCAAGGACTATAACTTGAGATCCAAGCAACCATTTTGGATGGTCCAAAGCTGGATTTGTAGATCTCATGGCATACTTTAAAAGTTTCAACTATAGCTCATTCCAATTCCTCATGGATTTTTAGTTATGGAGTGATCAAAATGGCTGAAAACACAAAAGTGACATTTTTCCAACACTTAGTGAAATTTTCACTAAGTCAGAATCTGCCTTATTTATTCCCAGATGTAGAGGTATTTTTCATTATAATTCAGGTTGACTCAAAACCAAAGTTTGACATCATGTTGAAATAGGATATGTCAGCTTTCCAAAATGCCCAAGAACTCCATCAAATTCCATCTGAGCTAGGAGTTATGACAGCTGCAACATGCCTTGCTGCAAACTGTCTTGGCAAGGAAGATTTGTGCATTAGTGCTCGAATTATCCAAATTGTGCAACTTCAAGCATGGTTATCCATCTGCGCACCTCAAGAGGGAACAACCAAGGGACAAGCACTGATCTACCAGCCTCAAAAGTCCCCAAATCTACAATAGCCATGCCAAACCTAAAAAGCCCAAAGGAGGCCAAGACTCCAATTTTGTTTTGGAACATTTAATGGATGCTTAGAGGTGGCATGTATCAGAGCAAAGATGAACACTTCAGTCAAACCTTATCCTTGAATCAGAGAACCATAGGCCTGTGCTCTAATCTCAAGTCAATGGCTAGAGGAGACTTGAGATTCCATTTGATCACCATTGGCCAAAGGCCTGCTGCAGTTGCCATTCTCTATTCCTTGCAAAACAAACTTAACACACCATAAATAGACCTCATTTCTGATCAGTTTGAGTACATCAAAGGCCTATAACACTTGCCTTTCTCAAAATCACACTCTCACTTCCAAAAATGCCTTCTAATGCAAGCTACTATCGGGTTTTGAATTAGAAAGTGTTTCCAACCAAACCAATCACACACACACCTCATAAACATCATATAGAAGTGATCCAAACACTTAAACAATAACTGGAACACCCATTTCACAAAATCATCAGCCATCTGCACAAGCTTTTGACAGATTTGCAGTTGAGGTGCCAAACCCAATTCAAGATATAACTTGGAATCATAAGATAAAATATTAAAACATATTCAAAAATATGATAATGGCGCCATCACCATCTTCATCGTCTTCCCTTTTTTTATAATTTCTGGAAAATCTATCTCTCTGAATACTCAATATTTTAGCACGATTTAAACATGAAAAATGTTCGGATTTTGATGAGAATCATGATGGTACCATTTGATTCTATTTATTTTTAACACATAACAAATAATCAATACAAAACTAGGGTAAACCCTAATATGAAAATTTAAAGTGAAATCACATACAATGCATATCTAAAACAATTGACATAGGGTAAATGTTCCTCATATCATAGCAAACATGTTGGTAACTCAAATGATCCAAAATGATGCATGAATTATAGAGTTAGGGAAATAGTCACTTACCTCTAAAAGTGAAAATCAAATTCTTCTTTAAAGCTGTTACGGAAGGAATTGGATGATCCAGACAACTTCCTTGAGCTTTAAGGAATGTGTTGGAAGGGTTGAATTGGTTTGAAACTCTCTAGAACTTCCTACATGAATCCAACCGCAGCTTGAGCAAGTGAATTATGATCTTGTAGATGGAATATTTAAATATGTGTTTTGATGATTTGGATAACTTTTTTTAAGTGTTTAGAAAGTGTTTGGATGCGTAGATTGAATGAAAAATGTTTAGAATGACAAATTCGATAGCTCTTGCAAACGATGCAAAAATGGTGATGTGAAGATACACTTTCTGGATAAGGGTGATTTTATGATGTTTATAGTGTTTCAGAAGTTCATATGTGTTATGTGTGATGCATGTGTTTGAAGAGTTAGAATGGAGGTTTGTGGATTCGTTTGAGAATTGCAAGTTTTCACTTTGGTGGTTTTGATATTTTGCAAGAATGTGTAACTTTGGTATATAGAGGTTTGAGATGTTTTTATGCTTGGTGTGTCCATTTAAATGATCAGAAATGGCCTCTAGTTATACGAAAACAAGTTGTTTTTTTCTTGAGGAAAAATTTGGATTAGGGAACATCCTATTATCCAATGTATTTTGTCATGTTTCCAAAATTGAATGCAAACGTTTAGTATCTTAGTTTCTAAGCAAGATCAAATCTTGACCATGTGAATCATCATAATTCAAATGGTGAACTTGGCCTTGATGTTCAAAACCTATTCTTTACTTGGTGATCAAGTTTCTTGACTTTGTGGCATTTCACTTAATGCATCAAAACAAAACTTAAGTTCATGCCTTGGGAAGAGATTTTCTACTATGCCAAGGGATAGAACATCAGCAAATTTGGTACCATCTTGAAGATTTCATTGGATACTACAAGATTCATGTTGACTTTGTGCAAAGATGAGGCTTGTAATGTGATAAAAAAGTGTGCCCAAACTTGTATGCTATCTTGAATTCATCTTCATCAATGCTTCTTGCAAAAATCATAGTTTCTTGCTCAAGTAAGATAAATTTTTGTTCTTGAACTCTTTGGAAAGCTTGAAACATCCTCTACAACTTTTATGTTGACAACTTTCCTTGATTAAATTAGGATCATGATGTAAAATGCTAGAAAAGTTGGCTTCATGACATAGGTAGATTTGGTTGAAATATTTTCTAAGTGTTTTCGTTCAAAAAGTAGTGAACCCTCCACTTCATGGCCTCATTTCTCTCAATCCATGCATTTTTTTGAGAAATCATCCTCTAGGACAAAGTTGTAGTATGGAACAAGCTTTTCAATTTGGTCTTTGGAGAAAATAAAGTGGTTGCTTGAGGAGGAAGTTATGGCCTTGGAAAGTAGGGCAAAAATCATAGAATTTCATTACTTAGTGAAATTTTCCTAAACCCTAAGTTTGCAACTTTGATATTTTCTTTGATTTTCTTGATTGATCATGATCAATGCATTCACCAATCATATTTTTATGATATTTTACTCGAGGAAATCATGTTTGACCTAAAAATGCCAAAACTCAAGCTTTGAGTTGACCAGTTGTTTCACTTTGTATCAGATGAATCCTACTTTGTATTTGCTAATGAATCAAGCTTCTTTGGCAATTAGGATCTTGTGAATGGCCTTTAAAGATGTATTGGATGTCCTTGAATCATGTTTTAAAGTGTAGGATCATCCTCAGATGAAAAAGTCAATGGTAAGCAGCACTCAGTCAAAAACCCTAATTTGGTGCATCTGATGAAATTTGAAGCTTGATGAGTTTGAAATGATGCATTCTTGTACTTGATAGTTTATGAAGGGAAAATATTGATCAATGTTGAATGTATTAGGGCTTGAGAGGTTGAGGATCATACCAATCCTTGGTTAATCATCAGCTTGAACATCTTGAGTTACAACCTAACTTGTAAAGCAAGCAAGCACACATTTCTTGTATTTGTAATGGGTTATTAATGCATAAAACACACACACATGTAATGCTAAATGATGCAAATGATTTGAGTTTGGTATAATCTTAGGGGTAAAAATTAGGGTATGACAGATGCCCCTATTTAAGTTTCTCCTATCTAGAGATGTGAAGATTGACATCTTAGTCTCGACCAGATAAGAGAGACTTAAATACAAAAATGTATAATTTTGGCCCCTAAGATCCCACTAATGATGTGATATGACATGCAAGACACGGAATCTGTGGGAAATGATGCCATAGGAGACTAATGATAGACTAGACCACTGGGCTGGGGAATAACAAAATAATGATCCACGGGGGAAAGAAACACTACCACGGAAAACCCAATTAACAACGGTTAGGAAATATATATAATCACGCGGGCCCAGGTGCTGTTATGTAGAGTATGGTTGTAATATGATACTTACAATCACGACCCAGTAACCGTTGTAATTAACTGGAAAGCGCGTGCCCTATCACAACTGGTTTTCCAAAAGACCGTTGTGATAAAAATAATGGTCTTAGGTTCGATTTCCAGCTGCACCATTTTGATATTTATTTATTTTTTAACAGCGCGCGAGATATTATAACGGTTATGATATATAACCATTGTTACATTTTCTGCAGAATTAACAAATATTATCATGTTTTTATAATTAATCCCATTTTTTAACCTATATTATTGTTCACCATATCACAGCAGAAAATACAACTCACATTTGTGATAAAGTTATCATAATAATATTAATTGTATCATATTCATAATATCACATAATTGTATCATATTCAATTGTATCTGAACAAACATCCTACAAATTATCAGAACAAACAACCTACAATTTACACATTACATAACATCACGTAATTGTAACTTGGTGTTTTGGTTTCTTGTCTCTTGGTGTCTTGTCTCTTGGTGTCTTGACTCTAAAGACCTATGATTTCAAATAATTATACTTGTTAGTAAAAATACTTAGAAACTATAACATATAATTAATATATTATGAATAAAGAATAAATTATGTACTTGTTAATTTTCCCATATGCCTTCTTCATGATCGATTCGAATAGCTTGCACAACATCTCCATCAACTTCATCATATGAGGTAGGAACTTGTGTTGTGTAAGAAGGTGTGGACGGAATATCAAGACTTTCATCACTTAAAGGAATGTGTTTTCCTTGGAGAACGATTGACCATTTCCCCAATATGTCTGATGGGTCGGTAACATAGAAAACTTGTTTTGCTTGAGAAGCCATGATGAATGGTTCGGTCATAAAAAATGCCTTGCCAAGGTCGACTCAGGTGAATCTTAAGTCATTAATGTGTACACCATTACTATTATTGGGAACCTACTTGTATTTAAATAAAGCCACTCTGAAAATAACATAATCAATCTCCCAAATCTCATCAATGACCATAAAAGGCTGTAGTTGCCAATACAGGATTCTTATTTTTTGAACTAGAGAAATACATCGATTCGGCTTCAACCATAATCCCATTATTTTTTCAATGTACTACGATCATCTTTTGATTTTGTATAAAAGGTATAATGACCAATGTCGTATGCTTTCCTAGTAATGACACAAAAATTTGGCTTGTACGATAACCATTTAAGTATCCCGGATGCACTAAGATCATTAGATACACTTTTATTAAACCAATCTATGAATCTCTTGTTATGCTCTATCAACAACAACTTGTCACTCATTCGGGGATATTTTTTCCTCAAAAGTCTTTTGTAAGTATCTATTAAAGGTTGAACTTCTTCTATATTATTCAATATATAGAAATGTGCTTGAATAACTACATACCGAGCCATTTACTTAACATTTAGACCTTGAATACCTCTTCCGTCTGTGTTAGCATGACGAGACTTATGAATTCCTATAGAACCTGCGTCCAACAAATAGTTTGTACAAAACTCAACAGCTTCTTTTGTGATGTACCTTTCAACAATCGAAGCTTTCGGTCGGTGATGATTCTTCGTATATTCTTTAAAGATATTCATATATCGCTTTATTGGATACATTCACCTTAAATAAACTGGACCACAAATTCTGATTTCTCTGACTAGATGAACAAATAAGTGAACCATAATGTCAAAAAATGATGGAGGAAAATACATCTTCAATTGACACAAGATTATGGCAGCCTCATCTTCTAATTCATCTAATTTTTTGAAATCAAGAACTTTATTAAATATGGCATTGAAGAATAAGCACAATATCATTATAGTTACTCTCACATTTTTTGGTAGGATCCCACGAATAGCCACTGGTAGAAGTTGTTGCATCAATACATGACAATCATGAGATTTTAAACTAATTAACTTGAGATATTTCATTGATACAAGTTCCTTGATGTTTGATGAGTAACCTTGCATAACTTTAATACGTTGCAAACACTCGCAAAAAATTTTCTTTTCCTTTTTAGATAGAGTGTGACATGCTGGAGGCAGATAAATTCTTTTTCCTTTCTCTATTGGAGCCAACTGTTTTCGTATACCCATCTTCTCCATATCAAGACAGGAAGTCTTACTATCTTTAGTCTTGCCTGGAATGTTTAGAAATGTGCCAATTAAACTATCAAACACATTTTTATCCACGTGCGTCACATCAAGACATTGTCTAACATCAAGACTAGACCAATATGGAAGATCAAACTTTTCCCAGAATATGCATCATCAACTTCAACGCCTTCATCCCACAAAAGTCATAAATCATCAATTAATGGACTTAGATAAACATCTATGTCATTACCAGGTTGTCATGGTCCAAAAATCATCATACTTAACAGTATATACTTGCGCTTCATGCACAAGCAAGGAGATAGGTTGTAAATAGTGAGAAGAACAGGCCATGAAGTATGATTAGTGCTCATATCACCAAAGGGGTTCATTCCATCAGTGGCAAGCCCAAGCCTAAGGTTTCTTGGCTCAAATCCAAAACCCGGAAACAACAGTTCAATTTTCTTCCATTGCAACGAATCATCTACATGGCGAATGTTTCCATCACGAGTCATTTCATCTGCATGCCATCTAAGATTATTTGTGTCATTCGAATTAGCAAAAATTCTCTTAAATCGTGAAATTATTGGCAAGTACAATAACACTTTAGTAGGAGGATGCTTCCTACTAATAATGTCATAGTCATTGTCATCACCATTGTTGGCCTTCAACTTGTGATGCGACACACCACATTTCAGACATTGATACAAGTCTTCATACTCTTTCCGATATAATATGGAATTATTAGAGCAAACATGTATGTTGATATACTCTATACCCATTGGACACATTTTCTTCTTGCCTCATAGCAACGATCTGGAAATTTGTTATCTTCTGGTAATATTTTCTTTATCAATTCAAGTAATTTAGTGAAACTTTTATCCGACCATCAATTTTTTACCTTCAGATTAAACAACTTTAACACCGCCGACAGTCGTGTAAAATCTGTGCATCCCTTATATAAAGGGGTGTCTTTATCACTACATAAAGCATCATAAATATAAGCATTCTTAAAAGAAGATTCCCCAATATCACAGAACATATCCTCTAGTTGATCTTCCATATATTCATCTTCATCTACTCTTTTACTTTGTGACGCCCGACTTTCCTCTTTATACACCTCATCATGCCACGTCCATATTGTATAATTTTGACATATACCATCACAACAAAGGTGATGGAATATTTGTTTCTTTGTACCCTTTTTGATATTCGTGCAAACAACACAAGGACAATAAAAGATACCATTATTGTCGGGAAGATGTTTATCAATGTATTCAAGGAATTAAAGAACTATGTTCTCATAAACCAAACTTAATCTATCGGCTTTCATCCAACTACGATCCATAACAACTTTTAAAATTTATACACGTAAAATAATGTGAATGACACACAAAAATCTAATCCAAAAATGTAAGCATATGCATATGCAAATATAAACCTAAAGCATATGAAACATGTACTCTCATATTGACTTGAGCATATACAACATAAACAAAGAAAAAAGGAATGAAGACGTTGAAGACTACCGTACTTCGAAGCTGAAGAATCTTATGCACGTAAGGAATGAAGATGTTGAAGAGTACCGTACTTCGAAGCTGAAGAATCAAATGAACGAATAGGGTGAATATTTGAGCATATACAACATAAACCAAGAAAAAGGGAATGAAGATGTTGAAGAGTACCGTACTTCGAAGCTGAAGAATCAAATGAACGAAGAGGGTGGAGATTTGAGCTCCAAATGAATGGATACGAAGAGGGTAAAGATTACGCTACCACTGTTGTCTCTGGCTCGCTTGTTTGCTTAGGGCGTCATATGAAAGAAATACAGAATAAGTTTTGTTTTAATTTATCAGTAAACCCTTTAATCGCGGTTGGACAACCCAACTGTAGTGGAATTGTAAGTCCTCTAACAACGGTTGGTTTACTTCACCATTGTAAAATCATTTACAATATATTTTTTAAATAATGGACTTAAGTGACACACGCTTAATGTACTTTTAAAAATGTAAAAAATGTAGTTGTTAGGAATCGAAGCTTGCTACCATCATTTATTACTACGGTGTTTTAAGACAACCGCCATTAAATTACTATTTATAAATCCAGCTACTCACTGGGCGCGAAAATTTTAACCTATTACAACGGTGTATATGAATCCGTTGTAAACCTGGCGTTGTTGTTTTCCCGTTTTATATTGGAAAAATTGGGAAAAGGTCGTAACTTTCTTAGGAAAAAGATGTCGACACTAACGGGGAGAGGAACACAATTCCATAGGGGATGGTGTTATAACTCTGATAATTTGAATTTCCACCTTTGGAAAATGATGCAGCATCTTCTTTGACTAAGTAGCATTACTTAGAAAAGGTAAAATAAACTTCCCCTCGTTTCTGGACATAAGCCACGAAACTGGTCTTGGTTTCTTCTTATCAAGTATTTCTCTTAAAAAGGTTGTCATAAACTTTCCCTTATTTCTGGACATAAGCCACGAAACTGGTCTCGGTTTCTGAAATAAACTTCCCCTCATTTTTGGACACAAGCCATGAAACAGGTCTCGGTTTCTGAAATAAGGTTCCCCTCGTTTCTGGACATAAGCCATGAAACTGGTCCCGATTTCTTCTTATCAAGTCTTTCTCTTGAAAAGGTAATCACTTACTGAATCAATAACTTCGTCGGGGATCTTCAGGGAGATGCGAGCTAGTTAAATTGTGAAAATTGGATTTCTCAAGTAAAGAGAAAAACTTCTTGTAAAGATCTTCATCAAACTTCTCACAAGGATTCACTAGGGAGATGCCATTTGACGGAAAATAAATTTCATCATACTTCTCTTCGAGACTCTTTCGGAGAGATGCCATGTAATGTAAAATTTTCTCACAATAAACTTCTTTACTGAGGAATTGCCATTGGTTGCGGTTAATGTTTCTTTGAGCAGATAAATTTCTCTTGTAATAATAGTTTCAATAAATTTCTCTGACAGAACCTTTCCAGAAAGATAACCATTTTTCATCATACTTCTCTTCGAGACTTTTTCAGAGAGATGCCATGTGATGTAAAATAACTGCACCAAACTTCCCTTAGAGACTTTTTCTGAGAGATGCTATTTGATGTAAAGTAATTGATATGATGATCACTTCATTGGGGATAGACAAACTACTCGGAACGAGACTGCCATTTATCATCAGGTATAATTTCCAAGGAAATGTTATAACAACACAACTTAGGTATATAGTTCATCTTCACTAGGGAACTTTCAATGGATTCCTTCTTAGGAGATAAACCACTTAAAGGGTGCAAAATAAATTCCTTTTTAAATTAGAGGTTCAACTTATCAAAATGGTCAAAGACCAAATTCAATCCAGGAATAAGCCCGAGAGAAATGGTCAAAGACCAACTTCCATGAGGATAAAACTCATTGCGGAGTTAGAAAGGATATATACTTTCTGCTTAATGTTGACAAACTCTACTGGAGAGAGGAAACACATTACTTAGGGATAATCACAACCCATGTAAATGAGATAAACATAATTAATAAGTGCAATAAGAACATGAATATGAATTCAACTATGCGTCATGTATTTATAAATGAATGCATGTTATGTTTTATGCCGACAAAACAGGCGAAAAAGATAAATTGATGATGAAATAAACATCACATTATAACCGGATGCTTGGGTAGTCTTAATAGAAATATTACGGGAGATCAGGCAAAGAGATGTATTTAATGGAACAAAGTCTTGCTGCAATGCTCAATTCTCTTATCTGAATGAAGGTAAAGTAATTATGTACTCTACTGGGGAAAACCACATTTAGCTGGAGAAGCTTGAATCAAAGCTTGATTGGGGATACTAGGTTTGATTCTTTACTGAAAAGTATTAAGTCCAAAATTCAGCTGAGGATATCAGAACATACGCCCAACACATCACGACAATTTGGAGTAAAGATTCATCATTTGGAGATGCTTCGCAAGATAAACCATGAGAACATTCGGCTTTGTATTTCGAGTCTTAATCGTTCTCGGAGTAATTGTTGATATTTCCTTCTTATGTTTGTAATACCCCAAAATTTGCTCTCCCCTTTTGGCATCATAGTTTAGCATTATCATATATCATATCATATCCATCTCATTAGCATTGCATTGCATTTAACATAGAAGAATGAAGCATAGCATTCCTCTTACCATCAAGGCATGTGATCAGGTGGAAGGTGGACAATCAAGGGATCATTCAAATCACAAAAAGGTCAATCAAGTTGCCTCAAGGCAAGCCAAGAGTCTCTCATGTCTCATACCATCTCAATTGATCATCCACAATCTCAAGGAAGTGAGATCCAATGGGAGATTGAAGCAATACATACTTCAACATGCAAGAGGTTCAAAAACTGAAGGAAAACCCTCAAAAGAGATAGCTCATTGATCCAAAATCAATCTCAAGTGGCATATCTCATCATCCTTTAAAGGGGTACACAACATACACTGAGGAATTTGAAATTGAAGAATGCACATTTTTCTCCTAGGAGGAGGGTACCAAAATTAGGGTTTTCAATAAAATCAGGGAATCTTTGATTTTTTGAACAAAACTTGATGTCATGGTATTCTATATGTTCTTAAGTGTATGAGTGTGGAAAATTTCCT
Source organism: Lathyrus tuberosus (assembly GCA_022829125.1). Classification (NCBI taxonomy): domain Eukaryota; kingdom Viridiplantae; phylum Streptophyta; class Magnoliopsida; order Fabales; family Fabaceae; genus Lathyrus; species Lathyrus tuberosus. The sequence goes on along the minus strand of JALAZF010000006.1, from coordinate 4,912,778 downwards.
CTCAATTGGTTTTAGAAGTGGTTCAATTGGAAGAAAGATAAAAAATCAGAGAAATTGGGGCCAAGTAAAATAATCAGAGGAAAAAGTCAACTCTTGACTTTTTTAGGCCAAATTCATAAAATTCATGTTATATGTGTCCAAGGTACAAAATTTGGTCAAGAAAATCCAAAGGAATCATGAAAAAATCAAGATGTGGAAAGTTGCCATTTTTGGAGGAAGAAGGGTTACTAAAAATAGCAAGTTTTGGCCATTTTGCATCAGAGTTTGAACCAAGGCCATTTAAAATTGAAGCACCAAATGAAAATTCCACTCTGCCACAACAAAAGTTCTTGCTTTAAGCTTCAAATCCATGTGTAGAACATCTCCATTGGATAAAAATTGAGGGAGATATGATGGATCAAAGTTGGAGGGAACTTGGGCAAAACCAGGTCATGACCAAGGATTTTCATGTCACGCGCACATCATTTTCTCAAACAGTTGGTGGGCAAAATGTATGGATCAATTACTCATGGTTAGAGACCTCACATGGAAAATCTTTCAACATCAAAGTTGTTCCTCTATGTGAGATATTCAAAGTTGGTGTTTATCAATTTTTCATCTGATCATTGAATTGGGAGTTATGATGGTCCAAAGTCATGGTGATCGTGACTGAAACTCAGGCGCCATGTTGCCTTGCCATGCCTCAAGTCACACGCTCATGAAGCCAGATTTGTGTCTTGATGTTTGGAGCTATTTTTCACCATCTTATACACTTCCATTTGACTTGTTTTCAACATCAACATTATTCTCCAATGCATCCTCTTTCCAATGAACCCATAAACTCCCCAATGTAGTCATTGAGTAGAGAGAAAAACCTCCATAAACCACCATATGTTGACACTGATACATTGATGTCATGCTGCATGATTTGGTTCAGTCACACCACAAACACCTCCTCACTTTTGTTTCCTCTTTCAACCAAGCACAAGTTACTTACATAATGCACACTGTCACGTGCTATACATGAGAATAGAAGGAACAAACTTGCTTAGCAAGTTTCTGATGCACAGACTGGCAGCTTCACTCTCCTTTTCTCCCTTCCACCATAACTGTCATGAATCACCACCACCCTAGCATAACCAACCTCACTCGCCCCTAACTAACTTGACTCAGTTAGTTAGGGTGCACTCATTTAACTCAATGCCAACTCACCTAACTCACTCACTTGACCACAGGTTAGCTCAATTAACCACAGATATAAATTCACACTTCACTCACAAATTGGTTCAGTTTTTCATTTCTCACTTTTTTCTCTCAAAACACTTCAAAATCTCTCTCACATTCTCTCCACTGTTCCTCTGATTGCACACGAGTGTCACCATTTTCCTCTACATTTCATCTCCATCTTCATCATTATTCCACTTTGGATATCAAGAGCAAGAGTGCATAGGTTCAGTTAAAGAAGTTCAGCATCAAATTCCAGTTGATTCTTTGCACAAATTCAAGCTCTCAAGCCTTTATTTGGCCAAGTGAAGCTCAAGGAAGAAGCTTTTCTTTCTGATATTCTTGTGTATTCCAAGCTCCATCAACTTCAGGTTTGATTCTTTGAACTTTGAACGCACGTTTTTTCTCCGTTATCATTTGTTTTTGGTTGATTTTAGCTCAATAGGGGCATTCCTAAATCCGGCTAGTTGATAGGCCTCTTAGAGGCTTAGTTGCAAAACCTAGGGCTTAATGTGATCTCCTCTGTTCTTGCTATGTGTGTGTGTTTTGTGGATTTCATAAGCACATTCATGATCTGCATAAGCTTAGCTTTCGATTGATGTATGTATTATGCATTTCTGGAAAATTGTGAGGTTGCAGGTGGTGGTTTCTCGTCGGAGAAGGTGACCGGAGGTCCTTCTCCGGCCGGCAACTTTGATGGTTAGGGTTTAACATGTTTTAATCTTGTCCGCTCGTTTTTCTTCATCGCGTGGTCCATAATGAGACAACACATAAAATTGGCACATGCCTTGCACATGTTTTCTTTTTAATCAGAGTAAGTATGGTGTGGCGATAGTGAGTATGTGCCCTTATGCGCGTGTGTTAGATTTGCTTACTTTGACTATCGTTTGACCTTGACTTGATCCAATGGCCATGAGTGAGTCAATTTTGTTGACTAAGAGTGTATGCTTGTTAGTGTGTTTTGCGCAGACTTGGACCTTGGACCAAACTGATATTTACACCCCTATGTCTTAAGCCCAAACCAATTTGAACTGAATAATTACTATGCATGCACCCCCTCCCTTATTTCCATTTCATTTTTATTTTCTTCATTTTCTACACGTTTACTTTTCAATTTTTAAAAATATCAAATATCATCATAAAATTCCATAAAAAATCATGAATATCATTAAGACATTTATAAAATTTTTCATGATTTTATTTCTTGATTTTATGACGTTTTTGCCCCTGTTCCACAATTTTCTTTGATTTTCTTTTGTGTGCATTCTTAATGTGGTACATGAATTTGTGCATTTTTGTTCTTGATCATTAAAAATTGTTTTGATGCTATTCTTTTTGCATTAAGTCATTAGTCTCTTGAGGTATGTTAAGTGATTGTTATTTGATTTTTTTTAGTTAGTTTATGGCATGTTTGGTGTTCATTTTTGTGTTACTTTGTATGATGTGTATACTTGACCTAAGTGCATTGTATAAAGCCTTTTTGTCTTGATTTCTTGCATGATATTTTGGTATATGATTCACTTCTGATTTGTGCATCTTTAAACCATGCTTTCTTAATTTTCATAAGTCCATTTAACTTTTGTTTAATGCATTACCTTTGAAGCATAATAACATGTCATATCATCTTAACTTTTGTGCATGTTTACATGTTTTCTTTTGTGCATACTTGCATGATCATTTGCATATTTGGTGAACCATTCATGTGACATAATAGGTCATTGATACATATTATATGTCATCTTTGCATGTTGATTATCATTTGAACCTTGTGCACCTTTAACATGTTGTGTTTGCACTTTCCCTTTTTGAACTTCCATTTCAATTCTACTTCTTCTTTCACTTCTTAAATTGTCTTGATGTGTCATGCATGAACACTTGTGAGATGTTTGTGAATCATTTTTCATTTCATTTCAATTCTGATCCTTAGATTACATGTTCCATTCATGCATGTTTTTTTTTTATTTTCTTTTCATCTTTCATTCTCCCTTTTCTTATGGTAGCATGTTCTAATGTCATGGATGATGTTTGTTTCCTATCCACTTGGACTTGCATGATAATGATCATTTGTTTTCCATATGATGTACATTCTGGTTGTGATTAATAGGATTTGATCTTTCATCTTATTCTTTTGATCTTTATGGTGCATTAAGTGTTCTTTTGCTTCTTATACTTCTTATACATGTTTACTAACCATGTAGGGGCTTTGGTAAGTTGCAATTGAGTGTGGATAAGGAATCCACATTCAAACTTCTATCCTTTCTCTTTTACAATTCCATCTCGTGTTTTGTTAAGCACTTATGTGCTTTTTCTTAATAACTCATCACTTTCCCTTTCGAATTACAATTCATCTTCTACTTTAGAAGTGAATTGTTTAATTCATTCTTTCTTTAGACTTTAGGTTTTGAAACATCACAAACCATTAGGATCACTCCCTTTAATCTTCAATTAGGATTGAGTCTTAGTCCATATAGATTTTTACCTTTATCCTCTATTGAGTCTCTTTTCTCATCTCAAAGAAAATTCAAAATATATAATAAAGGTAGGCATTTATTGCATTTAGGCCTTTCATACAAAGAAAAGGTTATAAGGGGTCTTCTCTTATAATCTTAGAATGTGTAGCATATAGCCCATCTTGGGTCAATGTGTTAAACATTTGATCTTGTATGAGGGACTTAAATGCAATATTTGTTGAAGATACAAATAAAAAACACTTCTTCATTTCTTAATCAACAAAAACACTTAATAAACACAAGTATGCTAGTGTGTTTGAACCTTGATAATCGGAAATAAGTGTGGGGGTCTTCTTCACCCTTAGCGTGCTTTCTTACTCATTCCATCTTGGAATGTGAGAATGTACACATTCCAATAACTAAGATTCAGATACACTATCATATGCAAACAAATGGAAAAAAACTCTTAAAAGACAAAAACAAACAATCACGTCTCCTTCGGGAATTCTTTTCTCACCTCATTCACTCTCAACGTACGAACGTGCTCCTACTCGTTCTATTGCAAGATGGTAACGCACTCGGACCAGCGAGCCTGCAACACCAGAGCTAGAATGTTAGTCGTTCCTTAAAAAACACAAACAATCCATCCCTAGTTAGGGGAACTACGTCGCTCTGATTCTCATGCTCCCAATGAGATACGTAGGCAGTGGGGTAGGGCCCATGCGAGCACTTCTTTTATTTTCCCTACATTTGTTTCTCTTTCTCTTTCTCTTTATTTCTTTCAGTTCCTTTTTTCCAAAATTCTTTTCTTACACCATTTGATTGAGACAAGCAAGCGTGGATCCCATCGGGTACGATGGACGCGTGAGGGTGCTAATACCTTCCTCTCACGTAACCGACTCCCTTACCCTTTCTCTTGGTCGTAAGACCCTGTTCTTTCCTTTTCTCCCAGGTTTATGTGGTGTTTCCTTTCCCTCTCATGGGATAAATACACATTGTTGGCGACTCTGTTTCGTGCCACTTTCGCGTTTGTACCTGGATGAAAATCCCGGGAGCGACAGCTGGCGACTCTGCTGGGGACAGGTTAACCTATTGCTGGTCCATCCTAAGCGAGTCAATCCTAGCGCTTGTTTGCATTTCTTTCATTGGGTGTTTACTATTTGCTGTTTACTGTATTTTATTACTTGTACCATATTTTAGCATTTACATTTCATATATTATACTGTGTTGCACTGTTCTGTCTGTTTGGCGGGATGGGATTTCTGAGAGATGAGCTCAGTACATAGGCTCGAGTATACACTTAGACTTAGAGTGGAGAGTAGTGGGACCTACGTGCCATCTATGTACGTGGGTAATCACGAAATTCACAGCTATACGAGGCTATCTTGGGACCCATCATGGCGTGCGCATCTTGCGTATTCTAGGATGTCGATCTAGAGAGCTGTCGACTCTAGTGACCGATCATGAGGACCTTAGTGGAAACATCTCTCTTTAGCGGTGACAGTGGCAGATCACATTCTGTGGCAAACCCACTCGCACCCGAGGGCCCACTTTGGTACTTGCATAGGATGACCTTTATTTTCTAAGGTGAGTCAGTGGACGACCTCTTTGATTGGCATAGCATTGTATCCTACGGGCTGAATGTGCTATCGCTTCTCAAACCTCCGAAGCTGACAAGCCTTATTTTCTAGGAACCACATGTGAGTATGGGTGGGATGTTTACAGGTTTGCAGGTAACCCAGCCTCCTACATACCGTACTTGTGATTCTATGATTATTACAGACAGTGTATCCTATGACAGTGGTTTGAGTATTCATCTCAGATATATATTGCCAGATTCAGTGCAGAGACACAGTGCACACAGTTCAACACAGACACAGACACCTGGATACCTGATCACATGCCTTTTGCATTTTGTATAATCATATCATAACAGGTTATGTTTGTCATTTTCAGGTACTTACCATATTGTCTGATTCCAATCATGAGTTCCCAAGATGCTGAGGTTAAAAGGAAGAATAATGTGTCATACAAATTCCCTGATCCTAAGCTGGATTTATTGAACAAGATGATAGGTATGGTTGGTTCTGATGTTCTCAACACTTTTTAGAAGGAGTATGGAGAGCTGATTAAGATGGTCTATGCCTTCACAAAGTATGAGAAGGACGGGTTGCATACTTTCTTACAGTTCTATGAGCCATCAATGAGATGTTTCCTATTCCCTGACTACATTCTGATGCCCACTCTGGAGGAATTCTCATTTATTTTGGGAATTCCAATCATGACTGCTATACCATACTTTTCTGAAGGTGCTCTCGCCCCTGAAGTAATCGCTGCTGTTCTGCATCTAGACCTGTTTGTTGTGAAAAATGGCCTAAGCAGACTCAAAGAAGATGAGGGATTTCATTTAGAGTTTATTTTTCAACAAGCTCAGGAAGCTGCCAAGGCTAACAATTGGACTACTTACAACGCTGTGTTAGCTCTTTGCATCTATAGTTTGGTGCTTTTCCCCGGTCAGCCTGATTTTGTTGATATACAAGCGATGAAAGTGTTCGTTTCGAAGAATCCGATTCCTACCCTGCTAGGGGATTTTTATTACTCCGTACACTACAAAAATGAGAAGGCAAGAGGGAGTTTGGTTAGTTGCTGTACCCAATTGTTATGTCATTGGCTCTTCAAACATTTACCCCGGACTAGTGCGTTTGTAGAAACTGCTGAGACAATGAAGTGGTCCAAGAGACTGATAGGTTTGACTGCCAATAATATTATTTGGTTTGATCCCAAATTACTGACGATAGAGCTTACTGTCAAATGTGGAAGTTTTCCTAATGTGCCTCTACTTGGAAGAAGAGGTGGGATTAATTATAACCCAGTGTTGGCAGTTAGACAATTTGGTTATGCCTCGAGATATCCTCCTGCTGATGAAGAGATTAGCGCTTCTCTGTTTTTCGTAGGGACCAAGAATGAAAGAGTGCTGGAAGTAATAAATGCTTGGAAATTTAGGCAAAGAGAGGGAAAATTGACTTTCGGCAAAGGAGACTGTAGATCATACCCTGACTACGATGCTTGGGTTGAGATGAAGGTCAAAAAGCTGTTGTTACCCTTTTCCCGAGAAGTTCTCTTATGTCCAGATCAACATTCCATGGTACCGGCCGAAGAGTCCGAGAAATTGAAGAAAATGGTTAGAGATCTGCAGATAGAGAACTCTGGAATGAGCAGATGTCTTCAGAAAGCTCTAGCTGACAACAAAGAGTTGGAAAAGAGAGCGTTGAAAGCAGAGAAAACCCTGGCAGACAAAGAAGAAGATTTTGATGAGAGAGCTCGATACTTTCGGAAGCTTACCTTGGGAGCAGATGATACTAGTCAGGCTCATAAGGCTACAAAGCAGACGCTGGCCTGAAGCAAGGATTCGTTAGCTAAACTCCGTCAAGCTTGGGATGAGGTCAGAATTGAGAATTCTGAATTGCAGGCCCAGTTAAAAGATAAAGATGAAGAGCTGAAGAAAGCACACGTGGAAAGAAGAAAGTATCGAGAAGATCTTGGAAAAAGTCAAGAACAAGTGAGAAATGCTGAAGGTAAGCTGAAAATCACCAACAAGGAGCTTGAAGATGTCACAGCAGAGCTGAAACTAGTTAAAATTCAAGCTGGAATCAAGAGGCGCAAAGGAGCCAATGAAGATGAAGCCTTGCTAATGCACGTGGGGTCCTTAGAGGATGCATTGGAAAAAAGGGACGTAGTGATCAAAGAGCTGATTGAGAAGCCGCATCATCAGCGTACCCGCATCCTGTTTGAAGAGATTAAGTACTCCAGCCAGAAGCTGAAGGATGTAGAGCTGTCGGATTAGTGATTTTTGTCATTTCTTTGTAATTTGTAATGGTTACCATCAGAATTGTTGATGGATCCATTTGACTGCCTGTTTCTTATTTTGTTGCTGAAACTACGACAAACGTGCTTGAGAAGTTTTGGGAATTTGTATGAAATGAGCTATTTCTGTTCACAATTTCTGGTCTTCAGATATATGTGATGTGATATCTGCACACTAGCACACTACAAAATCACTATTTCTGGTCTTCAGACATCTGTGATCGATGTATATGAATATCTCTTCATGGCAAAACTCAGTAATCATGACTCCTGGTCTTCAGGAATTCTTGGTTACGATTGGAATCAGGATATGAAAAGTATTTTGAAATGACAAACATAACTTTGCATTTGCATTTGCATATCATTTTTGCATTGCAGGTTTTCCTTTTGCAGGCGCCTGCTAACCTTTATTTGGTTTTCAGGCACGATAGCTGATACCCCAGTTCACCGATATTCTACCCGACGCAATCAAGCAAGAGTCATGGAGCAAGTTCAAACAGAGTTAGCTTATTTGAGGGGAAGGATGGAACAGTTCATGAACCTCATGCAGGGGATTGCTCAAGGTTAGCAAGAGCTGAGGACCGGTCAAGAAAACATGAGGATTGGACAAGAAGCTATGAGAACCACTATCCAGAGGCTAGAAACTGAAATCCCAAATCGTAACGTGCGCACTCCTCCTGTTGGCACAATCCCTACTGGTGAGGTACATCTGGGATTTGATAACAATGAGGATGGTCAGGAGGACCAGTTCACTGCATTCAACAATGACATGGGTTTCTACAATGACGACCGGAAGTATGAAGGGCTGGATGAAAGACTCAAGGCTATTGAGAGCCAAAATCCTCTTGGAATTGATGTAGAAGACATGGGTCTCGTGCAGGGTGTGCGAATTCCTCCCAAGTTCAAGCTTCCTGCTTTGGATAAGTACAACGGCAGTACCTGTCCCAAAACACATTTGCAAGCTTACAATCGCAAGATTGCCGCTTACACCGAGGACCAAAAGCTCTGGATGTATTTTTTCCAGGATAGCCTGTCAGGCGCCTCCCTGGAATGGTACATTAAGCTGGACAGGGTTCATATAAGGAGTTGGAAAGATTTGTGCGCTGCGTTTCTGAAGCAGTATCAATATAATCTGGATATGGCACCTAATCGTACTCAATTGCAGAGTATGACTCAGGATAACAAGGAGGGCTTTAAGCAGTACGCACAGAGATGGAGAGAATTGGCTGCTCGAGTTCAACCACCTTTGGGTGATCGTGAGATGGCTGATATGTTCATGAGCACACTTCAAGGGACGTATTTAGTTAGACTGGTTGCATGTCCCTCCACGGGGTTTGCCGATATCGTCGTTGCTGGGGAACGAATAGAAAGTCTGCTGAAATTGGGTAAGATTCAAGATGTTGCTTCAAGTTCGAAGAAACCCTTTGCCAATGGACCAAGGAAAAGAGAAGGGGAGTCAAGCGCTGTGTATAGAGGAGGGGGCAGAGGAAGGAATCAATCCTATCATCAGGTGGATGCGGTAACCATTCTGGTTCCAGCTGGACAACAAACTCCAGATCAGTAAGGTAGACCCCGATTCCAGAACAATAGACAAAGGGACCGTAAGTTTGATCCTTTGCCTATGATATATGCTGCTTTGTTACCACAACTGCTCAAAGAGAAGTTGGTTGAACTTCGGACTATGAAGCCGCTGCATTCCGGAAAATTGCCTCAAGGTTACGATGCTAATGTCTGATGTGAATTTCATTCTGGTGCGCCAGGTCATTCAATAGAAAAGTGTTGGGCCTTTCAACATAAGGTTCAAGATCTGATCGACGCAAAAGCTATTAACTTCTCTAGGCCGCCGAATGTTCGTGACAATCCAATGCCTCATCATGGAGGTGCAGGCACAAATGCTATTTTTGATGGCGAGAAGTTGAATTTGATTACTGATGTTAATTTGGTGAAGACTCCGCTGTTGATTGTAAAAGAACGTTTGTTAAAAGGAAAGGTATTTCCTGGATGCGCTTCTGATTGCGAGGATTGTTCAAAGCAGGTTAATGGCTGCAGTAAGTTAAGAGTTGGACTGCAGGATCTTATGGACGAGGGAAGTCTTCAGTTCGATAAAGTAGAGAAAGGACAGGATGTTTCTGCCGTTACCATTTACTATAATCCAGTCGAGATACAGGTGCCTGTTGAGGAGCCTGTTGCTATCATCGTGCCTGAGAGACCGAGACCAGTTACGATTATAGTTCCTGAATCGGCTGCTTATATATCTAATAGGGTAGTTCCGTGGCAGTATGGAACTGATACTCGTCAAGGAGGAAGTCGGCAGAAGGTAGAGGTTGTTGGTACTAGCATTGAGAATGTCAGTGGACCAAGTGGTTTCACTAGGAGCGGTCGACTGTTTGCTCCCCAGACTCTAAGGAATGATAAAGAGGCTGAAGCCGCTGCAAGAGCGAAAGGAAAACAGGTTGTTGATGACAAGGTGCCTGCTCAGGAAGAGGACCCTAAAGTCAATTTTGATAATGATGTTGAGGAATTTATGAGGGTTATCAAAAAGAGTGATTACAAGATCATTGACTAACTTAATCAGACACCCTCTAAAATTTCGATATTATCCCTGTTAATGAGTTCAGATGCACACCGGGCTGCTTTGTTGAAAGTTCTGAATATGGCATACGTTCCCCAAGAGATTACAGTGAATCAGTTGGAGGGAGTAATTTCTAATGTGAATGTGAGCCACGGGTTGGGATTTACGAACAGGGACTTGACACCGGACGGACGTAACCACAACAAAGCATTGCACATCACACTTGAATGCAAAGGAGCAGTTTTGTCGCATGTGCTGGTTGACACAGGTTCTTCCTTAAATGTGTTACCCAAAAAAGCCCTGATGAAAATTGAAGTAAATGGATTGGTTCTGAGACCCAGCGATCTGATTGTGAGAGCTTTCGATGGATCCCAAATATCGGTGTTTGGGGAGGTTGAACTACCAATACAGGTTGGTCCGCAGATATTCAAGATGATTTTTCATGTTATGGACATTCAGCCTGCTTATAGCTGTTTGTTGGGCCGACCGTGGATTCACGCAGCAGGCGCAGTTACCTCCACACTTCATCAGAAGCTCAAATATGTGTTCGAGGGTCAAGTGGTTACTGTTTGCGGCGAGGAAGATATATTCGTGAGTCATCTATCCACTTTCAAATATGTGGAAATGGATGGAGAAATTCATGAAACCCTGTGCCAGTCTTTTGAAGCCCTGAATATCAATAACTTACCAGAGTCTACTTCAGCAGCAGTGGTGTCGAATGTGCCAGGTGGGCCGAGTGCATCAATTGCGTCATACAAGCAGGCCAGAGAAGTGGTCGAAAGCGGGAATGCCCAGGGTTGGGGTAAAGCTATTGACGTGTTTGTGAAAGAAGATAAGTTTGGCATTGGATACCAGCCGGGCCGGATGCCAGTTCCTCGATTCCGTGGGCCAATCAACTTCAACAGTGGGGGAATTATCAATCCCAACCAGTCCTGCTCAGCAATAGAAGATGACGCGGAGAGCTCAGATTATCTGGACAAATGGGTGTATGCACTGGCTCCGGGCGAAGCGTTGCAAAATTGGTCTAGTGAAGAAGTCGTTCATGTTGTACACCATTCAGAGTAATAATTCTTGTCTTTCATAATGCATGAAATCCCACACTCTGCCCAAGGTGTGAGGATCCATTTGTAGGGCCACCATATTTTCTCATATAATGTTCAAATATCAATAAAAGGACGTTTTTGTTTACAAATTTGTGTTCCTTTATTCCTTCTTTATTTTTATTTTTGCACAAAGAAAATTAAAAATGATAATGCACTTTCTTTTCTTTTGTTTTCAAGCAAAAAATAATAATCTAAAATAAAGCATCAATCCAATCATGTAGACTTGATTCTGTGAATTCCTCTGAAAATGATTCTGTTATGCCCACGTATGATTTCGACAATCCGATCTATCAAGCTGAGGAGGAAAGTGATGAAGACTATGAACTCCCGGAAGAGTTGGGTAGGTTGTTGAAACAGGAAGAAAAGACCATTCAGCCTCATCAGGAAGCTCTTGAGATCATCAATATTGGGTCAGAGGAAAGCAAGAAAGAGATCAAGATTGGTGCAAGTCTGCGGGCTGATGTAAAGCAAGAGCTGATAGTCATGCTACGGGAATACGTTGACATCTTTGCTTGGTCATATCAGGATATGCCAGGTTTAGATACAAACATAGTTGTGCATAGACTACCATTGAAAGAGGATTGTCCACCGGTCAAGCAAAAGCTGCGCAGAACGAAACCAGAAATGGCTTTGAAGATCAAGGAAGAAGTACAGAAATAGTTGGATGCAGGTTTTCTGACAGTAACCAACTATCCTCCTTGGGTGGCCAACATAGTACCGGTGCCGAAGAAAGATGGCAAAGTTAGAATGTGTGTGGATTACAAAGATCTCAACAGGGCGAGCCCTAAGGATGACTTTCCACTCCCTCATATTGATGTGCTGGTTGATAATACCGCTCAGTTTTCAGTGTTCTCATTTATGGATGGATTCTCCGGGTACAATCAGATAAAGATGGCGCCTGAAGACATGGAGAAGACCACATTCATTACCCCGTGGGGTACCTTCTGTTACAAAGTAATGCCTTTTGGGTTGAAGAACGCAGGGGCAACTTATCAAAGAGCAATGGTGACATTATTCCACGATCTAATTCATAAAGAGATTGAGTGCTATGTGGATGACATGATTGCTAAATCAAAGATAGAAGAGGAACATCTGATCAACTTGAAGAAGCTGTTTGAGAGGTTAAGGAAATTCAGGTTGAGACTGAATCCTAACAAGTGTACTTTCGGCGTGCGGTCCGGAAAATTGCTTGGTTTCATTGTCAGTGAAAAAGGGATAGAGGTTGATCCTGCTAAAGTGAAAGCTATACAAGATATGCCTGTACCAAGGACTGAGAAAGAAGTTCGCGGCTTTCTAGGAAGATTGAACTACATTTCAAGGTTCATACCTCACCTAACTGCCACTTGCGAACCGATATTCAAAATGCTACGAAAAGATCAAACGGTCAGGTGGAATGATGATTGTCAAAATGCATTCGATAAAATAAAAAGATATTTGCAGGAACCTCTGATTCTAATACCTCCAGTTCAAGGGAGACCACTGATTATGTACTTGACAGTGCTCGAAGGATCCATGGGTTGTGTTCTCGGTCAACACGACGAGACAGGTAGGAAAGAACATGCTATTTACTACCTGAGCAAGAAGTTTACAGATTGTGAATCATGTTATTTAATGCTTGAAAAGACATGTTGTGCACTCGCATGGGCCACCAAGTGATTGAGACAATACATGCTCACACATACAACCCTGTTGATCTCAAAATTGGATCCGGTCAAGTACATTTTTGAGAAACCAGCACTTACAGGCAGAGTTGCAAGGTGGCAGATGGTACTGACAGAGTACGATATTCAATTTACTTCGCAAAAGGCAATCAAAGGAAGTATACTGTCAGATTATCTTGCGCAACAGCCTCTTGATGATTACCAGCCCATGAGGTTTGATTTCCCTGATGAGGACATCATGTTTCTCAAAGCGAAAGACTGCGAGGAACCACTTCTGGAGGAGGGGCCTGACCCTGAATCCAAATGGAGTTTGATGTTTGATGGGGCAGTTAACATGAATGGGTGCGGAGTTGGTACAGTCCTCATTACGCCAGAAGGTGTTCATATGCCCTTCACTGCCCGAGTAACTTTCGGGTGTACCAACAATGAAGCAGAGTATGAAGCTTGCATACTAGGGATTGAGGAGGCTATCGATTTACGAATCAAGACCCTCGATATCTTTGGTGATTCAGCACTGGTAATCAATCAAGTAAAGGGAACTTGGCACACACATCAGCAGAATTTGATTCCGTATAGAGATTATACGAGGAGATTGCCGACATTCTTTACAACTGTCAAGTTGTACCATGTTCCCCGAGATGAGAATAAGTTTGCAGACGCCTTGGCCACTATATCTTCGATGATCAAAGTGCACGGTTGGAACTTTGTGCCCAGGATTGATGTATCTCGTCTTGATAGGTCTGCTTTTGTGTTTGAGGTTGATGCAGTGTCTGACGATAAGCCTTGGTACCATGACATCAAATGCTTCTAAAAAAATCAAGAATACCCGCCTGGGGCATCTTCCAATGACAAGAAGACATTAAGAAGGCTAGCTGGTAGTTTCTTCTTGAACAAAGATGGCGTGCTGTATAAAAGGAATTTTGACACGGTTCTGCTCAGATGTGTGGATAGACACGAGGCAGACCTGTTGATGATTGAAGTGCACGAAGGCTCTTTCGGTACCCATGCCGGAGGACATGCGATGGCTAAGAAATTATTGAGATTAGGGTATTATTGGCTGACCATGGAGTCAGATTGCTGCAAGTATGCTCGCAAGTGTCACAAATGCCAGATCTATGCAGACAAAGTGCACGTTCTCCCAATCCGTTGAGTATCATGTCTTCTCCGTGGCCATTTGCAATGTGGGGCATTGACATGATCGGACAAATTGAGCCTACTGCTTCAAACGGCCATCGTTTCATCTTGGTCGCCATTGATTACTTCACTAAATGGGTTGAAGCAGCATCCTATGCCAATGTCACTAAGCAAGTAGTGGCTCGTTTCTTGAAAAGGGACATCATTTGTCGATATGGAGTGCCCGAAAGAATCATTACCGATAATGGTTCTAATTTGAATAATAAGATGATGGCTGAACTATGCCGGGACTTCAAAATTGAGCACCACAATTCTTCTCCGTACCGCCCGAGGATGAATGGCGCGGTTGAAGCGGCCAACAAAAATATCAAGAAGATTGTGCAGAAGATGGTTGTCACGTACAAAGATTGGCATGAGATGTTACCACTGGCTTTGTATGGGTATCGAACATCAGTCCGCACGTCCACTGGGGCAACACCATACTCGCTTGTATATGGTATGGAGGCAGTTCTACCGATAGAAGTGGAGATTCCCTCTCTCTGAGTATTGATGGACGTTAAGCTAGATGAAGCTGAATGGGTACGAGCCAGATTTGATCAGCTGAGCCTTATTGAGGAGAAGCGATTAGCAGCGGTATGCCATGGCCAGCTATACCAGCGCAGAATGAAGAGGGCATTCGATCAAAAGGTTCGACCTCAAGTCTACAAGGTCGGGGATGTGGTAATCAAGAGAATACTTCCTCCGAGTACAGATCACAGGGGCAAATGGACTCCTAACCATGAAGGTCCGTTCGTGGTAAAAAAGGTTTTCTCAGGTGGAGCCTTGTTGCTGACAACCATGGATGGTGAAGATTTTTCATCCCCTGTTAATTTAGATGCAGTTAAAAAATACTTCGTATAAAGAGACCCGCTGGATAATAAAAAAAAAGAATCCAGGCAAAAAAGGGCATCCTAGCGAACCAAAAACAGAATAAAGGTTCGGGCAAAAATTAGAGATATAATTGAAAAGAATTGTACACCCGGTAAGTTGAAAACCCGAAAGGGCAACTTAGGCAAAAATGGGTATCCCGGTGGATTGAAAACCTGAAAAGGCGATCCACGCAAAAGAGGGATTAAAGCGAATGACTGCAGTCTGAATTAATCTGTACGTTTTCTACTCTTCAACGAATTGGCAAAATTCCAAAGGAGGAATTGGCCCGACCACGAGCTTCCGAAGGCGAAGATAATTAGGAGAGTTGGAATACATATTGGCTATAACAGAATCATAAATCAGTTGGAATCCGATTTCCGCATTATCATTAGGATAGATTTCTTTTCTCAATTTTATGGCAACCGCCTCTTTTAGGGGTTTGCTTCTGATTGTAAATTCGCCAATTTTTGGCATTTCATCAATAAAGTTGAATATTCAGTCACGGGCTTTTATTTTCATTTTACTGTTTTGTTTGCAAAAACGTCCGATTTTTTATAATAAAACGTTATTTTGAAAATATCTTGGCCTTGCAAAAACATGCACAAAAACAATTGAAATTACTTTGCTTGTTGTACAACCTTGGATGGTGGACCCAAAAGACCACGCAATATCCTGGGGCATGTGCATATTCTTTTTCTGTTGCAGGTAATGAGCACGATCGATCCAAACAGCATGATCGTAACCACGAGCAGATATTTGCTATGACTTGATACTGTTGTATCTTATTAAGTCGATTCTTCCATCAAGAGTTCCCACTAAGTTTCGTGACGGCAACGGTGTTCGAAGATGGATTTCTTCTGTGTTGATAACGGTTATTAATGCAGTGAATACTCCAGGTCGACAACAAGTGCCAATCCTCCAGTACCTTGCAGACGATGTGAAAGGTAGTTCAAGGTAGAGTGTTTGTCTAAGAGTTTGAAAATGCTTGGTTTTCTATAAAATCCTCTTAAGAGACGAAACTTTTAGTACCAACATCCCTTGTGGAGTTTACTCTTGGCAGGATGTACTAGCAAGTGGTAGTATCATGTCTCCCGCAGGTTTCAGCATGTGAAATTTGTCAAAGAATAATCCCCAGTGGAGTTATTGACCATCCCATGCATGGGGAATGTAACCTCTCCAGCAAAGGATATCCCCGATCTATAATCCTCAGTAGAGTTTGAGGACATTTGGTCTTCTGTAAAATCCTCTCGAAGGGCAACCCCAACAAGAGACGCTTTAAAGCGGTTTTTCTCCAGCAGAGTGTGTTATAAACTCATTATCCCCAGCGGAGTCGTCAAAGGGAAAGTTCGCCCAACATGGGACATTGTGACATTTACCCTAAGCTCGACAGTCATCTTCCTCAGCAGATTACCGAGGAATTGCTTTGGGTTTCCCTAACAAATCTCTAGGGACTCTTTCTCAGTATGTTGCAACGGATTGTCTTTCAACCAAGATTTGGATATCCCCCGCAGAGCAGCCCTGATCCCCGGAAAGATCATATCTTTGGTAATGATATCCCCACAGAGTTCAACATTGAATCTTGTCTGTTATACTCCCCAGCCGAGTCGCAGTAATTTCCCCAGCATGGTCTATATGGATCAACGGAATCTCTTTTTCAGCAAAGTGTCAGCATATGATATTACCCAGCAGGTGGTGTAATTCTCAGCATTGCTCAGTTACAATCCAAAGTCCAATTTATTTTTGGCATACAGTTTGTTCATATTATTCCAGCCGGTGGGATAGTATGGCAGATGGTTGTTCCAGCCAGTGGGATGATCATATTATACAGTTTGTTCATATTATTCCAGCCGGTGGGATAGTATGGCAGATGGTTGTTCCAGCCAGTGGGATGATCATTATATACAGTTTGTTCATATTATTCCAGCCGGTGGGATAGTATGGCAGATGGTTGTTCCAGCCAGTGGGATGATCATATTATACAGTTTGTTCATATTATTCCAGCCGGTGGGATAGTATGGCAGATGGTTGTTCCAGCCAGTGGGATGATCATTATATACAGTTTGTTCATATTATTCCAGCCGGTGGGATAGTATGGCAGATGGTTGTTCCAGCCAGTGGGATGATCATTATATACAGTTTGTTCATATTATTCCAGCCAGTGGGATAGTATGGCAGATGGTTGTTCCAGCCAGTGGGATGATCATTATATACAGTTTGATCATATTATTCCAGCCGGTGGGATAGTATGGCAGATGGTTGTTCCAGCCAGTGGGATGATCATTATATACAGTTTGTTCATATTATTCCAGCCGGTGGGATAGTATGGCAGATGGTTGTTCCAGCCAGTGGGATGATCATTATATACAGTTTGTTCATCTTATCCCAGCATGTGGGATAATATTGCAGGTGGTTGTTCCAGCAGGTGGGATGATCATCTGGCAAAGCTTCTAGAGCCGGTTTGGTAAGCATCAAAGTCCAAGTGTAATTTGGCAAAGCTGCAAAAGTCCATCCGAGGATGGCAATTTTGAGATTCCAAAGCCTGTTTGGTAATCATTGAAGTCCAACGACAGATTGGCAAAAATTCAGCACGAACTGGTAAAAGTCCATTGTTTAGAATGGCAGAGCAGCTAAAGTCCACCAGTAGTGTGGCAAGCCAGGTGTCGTCTGGCGTCGTTCAAAAAGACATTTCTAAAGTCCACCAGCAGTATGGCAAGCCAGTAGTCGCCTGGCGTCGTTCAAAACACAGATCTCTCCGATGACGTTCATTTGCCGATTCAATCCAGAAGTCTCGTTGGGTTTATATCCCTTTTCTTCTTCATCACCCAGAGCAAATTTTTTGGTTATATTTGGTATTCAATCACTATATACCTTGAAAGTCTGAAAGCAATCGCTTTCAAGCATTCAAGTCTACAGCGTTTGAATAAGGGCAGATGTAATACCCCAAAATTTGCTCTCCCCTTTTGGCATCATAGTTTAGCATTATCATATATCATATCATATCCATCTCATTAGCATTGCATTGCATTTAACATAGAAGAATGAAGCATAGCATTCCTCTTACCATCAAGGCATGTGATCAGGTGGAAGGTGGACAATCAAGGGATCATTCAAAGCACAAAAAGGTCAATCAAGTTGCCTCAAGGCAAGCCAAGAGTCTCTCATGTCTCATACCATCTCAATTGATCATCCACAATCTCAAGGAAGTGAGATCCAATGGGAGATTGAAGCAATACATACTTCAACATGCAAGAGGTTCAAAAACTGAAGGAAAACCCTCAAAAGAGATAGCTCATTGATCCAAAATCAATTTCAAGTGGCATATCTCATCATCCTTTAAAGGGGTACACAACATACTCTGAGGAATTTGAAATTGAAGAATGCACATTTTTCTCCTAGGAGTAGGGTACCAAAATTAGGGTTTTCAATAAAATCAGGGAATCTTTGATTTTTTGAACAAAACTTGATGTCATGGTATTCTATATGTTCTTAAGTGTATGAGTGTGGAAAATTTCCTCTCAATTGGTTTTAGAAGTGGTTCAATTGGAAGAAAGATAAAAAATCAGAGAAATTGGGGCCAAGTCAAATAATTAGAGGAAAAAGTCAACTCTTGACTTTTTGAGGCCAAATTCATAAAATTCATGTTATATGTGTCCAAGGTACAAAATTTGGTCAAGAAAATCCAAAGGAATCATGAAAAAATCAAGATGTGGAAAGTTGCCATTTTTGGAGGAAGAAGGGTTACTAAAAATAGCAAGTTTTGGCCATTTTGCATCAGAGTTTGAACCAAGGCCATTTAAAATTGAAGCACCAAATGAAAATTCCACTCTGCCACAACAAAAGGTCTTGCTTTAAGCTTCAAATCCATGTGTAGAACATCTCCATTGGATAAAAATTGAGGGAGATATGATGGATCAAAGTTGGAGGGAACTTGGGCAAAACCAGGTCATGACCAAGGATTTTCATGTCACGCGCACATCATTTTCTCAAACTGTTGGTGGGCAAAATGTATGGATCAATTACTAATGGTTAGAGACCTCACATGGAAAATCTTTCAACATCAAAGTTGTTCCTCTATGTGAGATATTCAAAGTTGGTGTTTATCAATTTTTCATCTGATCATTGGATTGGGAGTTATGATGGTCCAAAGTCATGGTGATCGTGACTGAAACTCAGGCGCCATGTTGCCTTGCCATGCCTCAAGTCACACGCTCATGAAGCCAGATTTGTGTCTTGATGTTTGGAGCTATTTTTCACCATCTTATACACTACCATTTGACTTGTTTTCAACATCAACATTATTCTCCAATGCATCCTCTTTCCAATGAACCCATAAACTCCCCAATGTAGTCATTGAGTAGAGAGAAAAACCTCCATAAACCACCATATGTTGACACTGATACATTGATGGCATGCTGCATGATTTGGTTCAGTCACACCACAAACACCTCCTCACTTTTGTTTCCTCTTTCAACCAAGCACAAGTTACTTACATAATGCACACTGTCACTTGCCATACATGAGAATAGAAGGAACAAACTTGCTTAGCAAGTTTCTGATGCACAGACTGGCAGCTTCACTCTCCTTTTCTCCCTTCCACCATAACTGTCATGAATCACCACCACCCTAGCATAACCAACCTCACTCGCCCCTAACTAACTTGACTCAGTTAGTTAGGGTGCACTCATTTAACTCAATGCCAACTCACCTAACTCACTCACTTGACCACAGGTTAGCTCAATTAACCACAGATATAAATTCACACTTCACTCACAAATTGGTTCAGTTTTTCATTTCTCACTTTTTTCTCTCAAAACACTTCAAAATCTCTCTCACATTCTCTCCACTGTTCCTCTTATTGCACACGAGTGTCACCATTTTCCTCTACATTTCATCTCCATCTTCATCATTATTCCACTTTGGAGATCAATAGCAAGAGTGCATAGGTTCAGTTAAAGAAGTTCAGCATCAAATTCCAGTTGATTCTTTGCACGAATTCAAGCTCTCAAGCCTTTATTTGGCCAAGTGAAGCTCAAGGAAGAAGCTTTTCTTTCTGATATTCTTGTGTATTCCAAGCTCCATCAACTTCAGGTTTGATTCTTTGAACTTTGAACGCACGGTTTTTCTCCATTACCATTTGTTTTTGGTTGATTTTAGCTCAATAGGGGCATTCCTAAATCCGGCTAGTTGATAGGCCTCTTAGAGGCTTAGTTGCAAAACCTAGGGCTTAATGTGATCTCCTCTGTTCTTGCTATGTGTGTGTGTTTTGTGGATTTCATAAGCACATTCATGATCTGCATAAGCTTAGCTTTCGATTGATGTATGTATTATGCATTTCTGGAAAATTGTGAGGTTGCAGGTGGTGGTTTCTCGCCGGAGAAGGTGACCGGAGGTCCTTCTCCGGCCGGCAACTTTGATGGTTAGGGTTTAACATGTTTTAATCCTGTCCGCTCGTTTTCTTCATCGCGTGGTCCATAATGCGACAACACATAAAATTGGCACATGCGTTGCACATGTTTTCTTTTTAATCAGAGTAAGTATGGTGTGGCGATAGTGAGTATGTGCCCTTATGCGCGTGTGTTAGATTTGCTTACTTTGACTATCGTTTGACCTTGACTTGATCCAATGGCCATGAGTGAGTCAATTTTGTTGACTAAGAGTGTATGCTTGTTAGTGTGTTTTGCGCAGACTTGGACCTTGGACCAAACTGATATTTGTACCCCTATGTCTTAAGCCCAAACCAATTTGAACTGAATAATTACTATGCATGCACCCCCTCCCTTATTTCCATTTCATTTTTATTTTCTTCATTTTCTACACGTTTACTTTTCAATTTTTAAAAATATCAAATTTCATCATAAAATTCCATAAAAAATCATGAATATCATTAAGACATTTATAAAATTTTTCATGATTTTATTTCTTGATTTTATGACGTTTTTGCCCGTGTTCCACAATTTTCTTTGATTTTCTTTTGTGTGCATTCTTAATGTGGTACATGAATTTGTGCATTTTTGTTCTTGATCATTAAAAATTGTTTTGATGCTCTTCTTTTTGCATTAAGTCATTAGTCTCTTGAGGTATGTTAAGTGATTGTTATTTGATTTTTTTTAGTTAGTTTATGGCATGTTTGGTGTTCATTTTTGTGTTACTTTGTATGATGTGTATACTTGACCTAAGTGCATTGTATAAAGCCTTTTTGTCTTGATTTCTTGCATGATATTTTGGTATATGATTCACTTCTGATTTGTGCATCTTTAAACCATGCTTGCTTAATTTTCATAAGTCCATATAACTTTTGTTTAATGCATTACCTTTGAAGCATAATAACATGTCATATCATCTTAACTTTTGTGCATGTTGTAATACCCCAAAATTTGCTCTCCCTCTTTGTCATCATAGCATGGCATTATCATCTATCATATCATATCCACCTCATTAACATTACATTGCATTTAACATAGAAAAATGGAGCATGGCATCCTTCTTACCATCAGGGCATGTGATCAGGTGGAAGGTGGACAATCAAGGAATCATTCAAAGCACAAAAAGGTCAATCAAGTTTCCTCAGGGCAAGCCAAGAGGCCTTTCATGTCTCATACCATCTCAATGGATCATCCACAACCTCAAGGATGAGAGATTCAATGGGAGATTGAAGCACTACATCTTTCACTATGCAAGAGGTTCAAAAATGAAGGAAAACCCTCAAAAGAGATAGCTCATTGATCCAAAATCATCCTCAAATGGCATATATCATCATCTTTTAAGAGGATACATAACATACTCTGAGGAATTGGAAATTGAAGACTGCACATTTTTCTCCTAGGAGGTGGGCACCAAAACTAGGATTTCTAATAAAATCAGGGAATTTTTGATTTTTTGGACCAAATTTGATGTCATGGTATTTCATATGTCCCTAAGTGTATGGAGGTGGAAAATTGCTTCTCAATTGGTTTTGGAAGTGGTTCAATTGGAAGAAAGATCAGAAATCAGGAAAATTGGGGCCAAGTCAAATAATCAGAGGAAAAAGTTAACTCTTGACTTTTTGAGCCCAAAATCATGAAATTCATGTTACATATGTCCAATGTACAAAATTTGATCAAGAAACTCCAAAGGAATCATGAAAAAATCAAGATGTAAAAAGTTGCCATTTTTGGATGAAGAAGGGTTACTAAATATAGCAAGTTTTGGTCATTTTGCATCAGAGTTTGAGCCAAGGCCATTTAAAATTGGGGCATCAAATGAAAATTCCACTCGGCCACAACAAAAGATCTTGTTTTAAGCTTCAAATCCATGTGTGGAACATCTCCATTGGATAAAAATTGAGTGAGATATGATTGATCAAAGTTTGAGCAAAGTAGGTTCAAAACTAGGTCATGACCAAGATTTTCAGGGCACGCGCGCAGTCATTTTAACAAACATATGGTGGGCCAAATGTCCACTCATTTTTCTCATGGTTAAAGGCCTCAAATGGAAAACTTTTCAACATGAAAGTTGTTCATTGCATTGTCATCTTCAATATTCATGTTGGACAATTTTTGGTTTGATCAAGTTATGAGATAGTTTTAAGGGTTCAAAGTCATGTTGATTATGCTGAAAACCCATGCGCCATGTTGCCTTGCCAACCAACCCCATTACTACGCCATACACCAGTTTTGATTCCTTTTGTTTCAAGCAATTTTTCATCACCTTGTACACTTCCATTTGACTTGTTTTCAACATCAATATTGTTCCATGATAGCTCCTCTTTCATTTGACACCAAAACCTCATTAAACCATGCATTAACATGGGAGAAATTCACCCTCAAACACCTACTGTTACAATGATGATTTGCTGCATAATTCTGGTTCAAGCACACATCAAGTACATGATAGAAGTGTGTATGTTTGTTTCCTCATTAAGACCAACACATGCCTGCACTCTTTACACACTTACTCGAGCCATACATGAAAAAGGAAAGGATGGAAGCTTGCTATAGAAGTTTGGCAGCATGAATATGGTAACACATTATGAACCAGCCACACCATATCATCACTCTCCCTAACTAACTTGACTCAGTTAGTTAGGGATGACTCAGTTTAACTAACTTGACTCACTTAACTCCACTCACTAAACCATGATTAGAGCTCACCATAAATAGAAGTCACACTCTCCAATTTCGTGGCTGGCTTCATTTTTCTCATTTTTCACTCTCCCTCTCAAACATTCTCGCATTCTCTCCACCATCTCTCTCTGCTCGAATCTTCATTCACCTTCATTTACTTCATTTTCATCATCATCAATGGCACAAGACTGAAGTAAGAACCATCAAAATCCACATGAATTCCTCAAGTGAAGCTTCATCAACATTTTGATTCTCTCTCTGCTTTCAATATCTCAAGGCTCAACTGCATTTATTTTGCACGAATCAAGCTCCATATCAAGAGTGGATCTCTGGTTTTCTTTTGCTTCAAGGATCTGCAAACTTCAGGTTTCAATCACTCCAACTCTATTGCATTGTTTTAGCTTGTTTCTATATGGTTTAAAGCTTATTAGAAGCTGCGTGAGTCCTGGCTAGTTGATAGGCTCTTTAGGAGTTTAGGTGTGATTTTAGGGCAAATTGTTTTGGCTCGGTTTGTGTTATGTGTGCATGATCTATGAGAAATAATGGTGTATTCTTGATCTCCATAGCTTCCTCTTCATTTTGGTATATGAATGATGCATTTCTGTGAAAGTTGAAGTTTGCAGGTGGTGGTGGTTCGCCGGAGAAGATGACCGGAGGTCCTTCTCCGGCCAGTGGTTGAATGTTAGGGTTTAGCACGTTTTAATCCTGTTCGTTCATTTTTCCTCGTCGTATGGCTAAGGGCGTGACAGCACATTAAAATGCATGTGCATGTCATGTGCATCATTTCTGAACTCACTTAAGCATTATGTGGTGTGGCACATGGTAGGGAGTATGGTCATTCATGTACATGCGTTAGATAAGCTTACTTTGACTGGTTGTTGACTTGACTTGATCCTATGGTTGTTATTGTTTTGACTTGGTTTGACTGAAGTGCATGGTTACTAATGTGTACTGGCGCGTAAATGGACTTAAGCCTTATGCTATTCACACCCCACGCATTCAAAGCCCAATCATATTGAACTCACATTTTGCTATGCTTGCACCCCCATTCACATTTACATTTCACTTTATTTTTTTATTTTCATACACGTTTGCTTTTCAATTTTTAAAAATACTAAATAGCATCATAAAATTCCACAAAAATTCATGAGCATCATTAAAACATTTAGAAAATTTTTGGTGATTTTATTTTCTGATTTTATGACCGTTTTACCCCTACTCCATAATTTTCTTTGAATTTCTTTGATGTGCATTCTTAATATGGTACATGATCTTGTTTAATTTTGTTCTTGATCATTAAAAATTGTTTTGATGCTCTTCTTTTTGCATTGAGTCATTATCATCTTGAGGTATGTTAAGTGTTTTTATTTGATTTTTTTTAAGTTAGTTTATGGCATGTTTGGTGTTCATTTTTGTGCTACTTTGTATGATATGTCTATTTGACCTAAGTGCATTGTTTGACATCATTTTGCCTTGGTTTCTTGCATGCTACTTTGATATGTGATTCATCTCTGATTTGTGAACTTCAATACCACGTTTTCATAATTTTCATGAGGCCATCTAATTTTTGTTTAATGCATTACCTTTGAAGCATAATAACATGTCATATTACCTCAATATTGGTGCATGTTTACATGACTTCTTTTGCACATAATGGCATGATCATTTGCATATTTGGTGAACCATTCACTTGACATTATAGGTCATTGGTACATATCATATGTCATCTTTTCTTGTTGATTATCATTTGAACCTTGTGCACCTTTAACATGTTGTGTTTGCACTTTCCTTTGTTTGGAACTTCCATTTCAATCCTACTCCTTCTATCACTTCTTAAAAGTCTTGATGTGCCTCATAAATACTTATGAGATGTTTGTGAATCATTTTTCATTTCATTTCAATTCTGATCCATGGATTACATGTTCCATTTATGCACATTTCTTCTTTTTCCTTTCATCTTTCATTCTCCCTTTTCTCATGATATCATGTTCTAATGTCATGGATGATGTTTGTTGCCTATCCACTTGAGTTTGCTTGATAGTAATCATTGGTTTTCTATATGATGTACATTCTGGTTGTGGTTCTAGGATTTGATTTCTCATTTAATTCTTTTGAGTTTTATGGTGCATTATATGTTCTTTTACTTCTTATACTTCTTACACATGTTTACTAACCATGTAGGGGCTTTGGTAAGTTGCAATTGAGTGTGGATAAGGAATCCACATTCAACTTCTATCCTTTCTCTTTTACAATTCCATTTTATGTTTTGTTAAGCACTTATGTGCTTTCTTTTAATAACTCGTCACTTTCCCTTTGTGAATTACAATTCATCTTCTACTTTAGAAGTGAATTGTCTAATTCATTCTCTTCTTTAGAGTTAGGTTTTAAACCACATTAACCATAGGATCTCCGAGCATGCTAACACTAAGGTGTTTCTTAGTCTCCCCTTAGTTTTCACCTTTACCTCTCTCTTGAGTCTTTCATCTTCTCATCTCAAAGAAAATTCAAAATATCTAATAAAGGTAGGCATTTATTGCATTTAGGCCTTTCATATAAAGAAAAGATTATAAGGGGTCTTCTCTTATAATTTTAGAATGTGTAGCATATGCCCCATCTTGGGTCAATGTGTTAAACATTTGATCTTGTATGAGGGACTTAAATGCAATACTTGTTGAAGAATAAATAAAAAACACTTCTTCATTTCTTAATCAACAAAAAAACACTTAATAAACACAAGTATGCTAGTGTGTTTGAACCTTGACAATTGGAACTAAGTGTGGGTGTCTTCTTCACTCTTAGTGTGCTTTCTTACCCATTCCATCTTGGAATGTGAGAATGTACACATTCCAATGACTAAGATTCAGATACATTGTCATATGCAAACAAATGAAAAAACTTCTAAAAGACAAAAACAAACAATAACGTCTTTCCTTCGGGAATTCTTTTCTCATCTCATTCACTCTCAACGTATGAACGTGCTCCTACTCGTTCTCTTGCAAGATGGTAACGCACTCGGACCAGCGAGCCTGCAACACCTGAGCTAGAACGTCAGCCGTTCCTTAAAAAACACAATCCATCCCTAGTGAGGGGAACTACGTCGCTCTGATTCTCATGCTCCCGATGAGATACGTAGGCAGTGGGGTAGCGCCCATGCGAGCACTTCTTTTATTTTCCCTACATTTGCTTCTCTTTCTCTCTCCTTTCCTTTTCCAGTTCTCCAGTTAGCAGTTCTTTTTCCATTTCTTACACCCTTTGATCGAGACAAGCAAGCGTGGATCCCATCGGGTACGATGGACGCGAGGGGTGCTAATACCTTCCTCTCGCGTAACCGACTCCCGAACTCAGTTCTTTTGGTCGCAAGACCGTGTTCTTTCCTTCTCTCAGGTTTACGCGGTGTTTCCTTTCCCTCTCTTGGGATAAATACACATTGCTGGCGACTCTGTTTCGGTGCCACTTTCGCGTTTGTACTTGGATGAAAATCCCGGGAGCGACACATGTTTACATGTTTTCTTTTGTGCATACTTGCATGATCATTTGCATATTTGGTGAACCATTCATGTGACATAATAGGTCATTGATACATATTATATGTCATCTTTTCATGTTGATTATCATTTGAACCTTGTGCACCTTTAACATGTTGTGTTTGCACTTTCCCTTTTTGAACTTCCATTTCAATTCTACTTCTTCTTTCACTTCTTAAATTGTCTTGATGTGTCATGCATGAACACTTGTGAGTTGTTTGTGAATCATTTTTCATTTCATTTCAATTCTGATCCTTAGATTACATGTTCCATTCATGCATGTTTTTTTTTATTTTCTTTTCATCTTTCATTCTCCCTTTTCTTATGGTAGCATGTTCTAATGTCAGGGATGATGTTTGTTGCCTATCCACTTGGAATTGCATGATAATGATCATTTGTTTTCCATATGATGTACATTCTGGTTGTGATTAATAGGATTTGATCTTTCATCTTATTCTTTTGATCTTTATGGTGCATTAAGTGTTCTTTTGCTTCTTATACTTCTTATACATGTTTATTAACCATGTAGGGGCTTTGGTAAGTTGCAATTGAGTGTGGATAAGGAATCCACATTCAAACTTCTATCCTTTCTCTTTTACAATTCCATCTCGTGTTTTGTTAAGCACTTATGTGCTTTTTCTTAATAACTCATCACTTTCCCTTTTGAATTACAATTCATCTTCTACTTTAGAAGTGAATTGTTTAATTCATTCTTTCTTTAGACTTTAGGTTTTGAAACCTCACAAATCATTAGGATCACTCCCTTTAATCTTCAATTAGGATTGAGTCTTAGTCCATATAGATTTTTACCTTTATCCTCTATTGAGTCTCTTTTCTCATCTCAAAGAAAATTCAAAATATATAATAAAGGTAGGCATTTATTGCATTTAGGCCTTTCATATAAAGAAAAGGTTATAAGGGGTCTTCTCTTATAATCTTAGAATGTGTAGCATATAGCCCATCTTGGGTCAATGTGTTAAACATTTGATCTTGTATGAGGGACTTAAATGCAATATTTGTTGAAGATACAAATAAAAAACACTTCTTCATTTCTTAATCAACAAAAACACTTAATAAACACAAGTATGCTAGTGTGTTTGAACCTTGATAATCGGAAATAAGTGTGGGGGTCTTCTTCACCCTTAGCGTGCTTTCTTACTCATTCCATCTTGGAATGTGAGAATGTACACATTCCAATAACTAAGATTCAGATACACTATCATATGCAAACAAATGGAAAAAACTCTTAAAAGACAAAAACAAACAATCACGTCTCCTTCGGGAATTCTTTTCTCACCTCATTCACTCTCAACGTACGAACGTGCTCCTACTCGTTCTATTGCAAGATGGTAACGCACTCGGACCAGCGAGCCTGCAACACCTGAGCTAGAACGTTAGCCGTTCCTTAAAAAACACAAACAATCCATCCCTAGTTAGGGGAACTACGTCGCTCTGATTCTCATGCTCCCGATGAGATACGTAGGCAGTGGGGTAGGGCCCATGCGAGCACTTCTTTTATTTTCCCTACATTTGTTTCTCTTTCTCTTTCTCTTTCTTTCTTTCAGTTCCTTTTTTCCAGCATTCTTTTCTTACACCCTTTGATTGAGACAAGCAAGCGTGGATCCCATCGGGTACGATGGATGCGTGAGGGTGCTAATACCTTCCTCTCACGTAACCGACTCCCTTACCCTTTCTCTTGGTCGAAAGACCCTGTTCTTTCCTTTTCTCTCAGGTTTATAGGATGTTTCCTTTCCCTCTCATGGGATAAATACACATTGCTGGCGACTCTGTTTTGTGCCACTTTCGCGTTTGTACCTGGATGAAAATACCGGGAGCGACAATGTTCACAAATCAAAGGAAAGTAAACACACGCATTTAAAACAAAAGTATATATTTTTAACTAATTTTTTTTGTTTCAGGAATTTTTATCAAAAGTAAAATGTCATTTTGCAAGATATGAATAAAACATGAATTCCAAACAAATGGACAAAAGCTCAAATTTTATTGATAGAATGGTAACCCGTAAATGGCGTGATTCCATGTATCATTACAAAGTTGGAAAATGGTAATTAATGGGAAATGGCTACATTAAAATGCCATGACCACTATTCTTCTCCAACAACTTTGAATTCCCAATGTTCTTGAGCTTCGGTGAAACTGATTTGATTTGAGAGCTCTTTGATAGACGTGGCTGCTTCAGATAATCCAATTTGGTTTGATGCAGTTACTTGCCATATATCCCTGATTTTTTCCTAGATTTTCTTTTCCGGTTTTCAATCCACCGAAATGGTGTATATTTTATGTCTCTAATTTTTTCCTGGACCGCCCTTTCAGGTTTTCAACTTAGCAAGATATTTTTTTATTCTTTAGCCGAAGTATTTCTTGTCTGCGTCAACATTCGTAGGACGAGTGAACTTTTCACCATCCATAGTTGTAAGTATTAAGGCACCGCCTGAGAAGGCTTTCTTAACAATGTATGGGCCATCATAATTAAGAGTCCACTTGCCCCTAGAATCAGTAAAGAAAGATTAGATTTTCTTGAGCACGAGGTCGCCTTCCCTGAATATATGAGGTCGAACCTTTTTGTCAAAAGAATTTTTCCT
Source organism: Lathyrus tuberosus (assembly GCA_022829125.1). Lineage (NCBI taxonomy): Eukaryota > Viridiplantae > Streptophyta > Magnoliopsida > Fabales > Fabaceae > Lathyrus > Lathyrus tuberosus. Next base: position 4,883,653 of record JALAZF010000006.1, on the reverse strand, counting down.
TCTTTGTTGAATAACTAACCATGGAATAGAGCCATCATTCTTTTCTTTTCAATTAGATTCAGTTCATCATATCAACTTTGGCACCATTCAGCCTGTGTTAATTTTGTTTCCATCAAGACTCTCATTGATGATATTTAAACCTCAATGGGGAGCACTTCTTCCATGCCATATACCAAGCAGAAAATGGTTGCCACTTTTGAAGTGCGGACATATGTATGATACCCAGTCCTTGTATGTAACAACCATTTTCTGGATGATTTTCTTTATATTCTTGTTAGCAGCTTCAACAAACTCATTCATCTTAGGTCTGTAAGGAGAAGAGTTATGATGTCTAATTTTGAACTCGACGCACATCTCTTTCATCATCTGGCTATTTAAGTTCGATCCATTATCATTAATGATCTTACTCGAAACACCATAACGGCAGATGATACTATTTTTTATAAACCGAACCACCACTTGCTTGGTAAAATTGGCGTATCATGCTGCTTTAACCCATTTGGTGAAATAATCAATTGTCACCAGGATGAAACGATGTCTGTCTGAAGCTTTGGGTTTAATCATGTCAATCATGTCAATTCCCCATATAGCGAAAGGCCATGGAGAAGAAAGAACGTTGAGAGGAGTTGGAGGTATATGAATTTTGTCGGCATAAATCTGACATTTGTGACATTTCTTCATATACTTGCAGCAATCAGATTCCATTGACAGCCAATAGTATCCTACTCTTAATATCTCTTTTTGCCATTGCTTGGCCGTAGGCATAAGTACTGAAGGAGCCTTCATGAATTTCTTTCATCAACATGTTTGTTTCGTGTTTATCCACGCATTTGAGTAAGACCATGTCAAAGTTTCTCTTGTATAATATGTCATTATTTAGGAAGAATTTGCCAGCCAATCTTCTCAAAGTTTTCTTATCTTTTCTTGTTACCCCAAGCGGGTATTCCTGATTTTGGAGGAAGTATTTAATGTCATAATACCATGATTTATCAGGGGCAACCTCCTAAGATGTAAACGCGTGAGGGGGCCTATCAAGGCGCATACCATTGATTTTAGGCACATCATTCCATCGATTCACAATAATCATGGAGGATAATGTAGCTAGTGCGTCAGCCATATTATTTTCGTCACGGGGAATGTGGTGAAACTCAATTTTATGGAAGAAAGTTGACAATCTCATTGCATAATCTTTATAAATAATTAAACTAAGTTGACGTGTTTCCCATTCTCCTTTGATCTGATTTATTACCAAACCCGAGTCTCCATATACATCCAGAATTTTGATCCTCAAATCATTGGCTTCTTGGAGACCTATGATGCAAGCTTCATATTCAACTTCATTATTTGTACATTTGAATGTCAACCTTGCGGTAAAAGGAATATGGGAGCCTTGAGGCATAACAATGATTGCCCCAATTCCATTTCCATAAGCCTTGACAGCTTCATCGAATATCAAACTCCAACGGGATCCTGGCTCTTGCCCTTCTTCTGGAAAGGGTTCATCATAGTCCTTCAATTTTAGATACATCACATCTTCATCTGGGAAGTCAAATTTGATTGATTCATAGTCATCAATTGGTTGGTGAGTCAAATGATCAGTTAAAATACTTTCTTTGATGGCTTTCTGAGTGTGGTATTCAATGTCATATTCTGAAAACAACATCTGCCAACGGGTAATCCCTCTAGTTAAGATGGGCTTTTCAAAGATATACATGATCGAGTCTATTTTGGAGATCAACCAAGTGGTATGAAAAATCATATATTGGCAGAGACGATAGGCAGCCCATTCCAAAGCATAACATGTCTTTTCAAGCATAGTGTAAGGTGTAACACCCATATATAAAACTCATACATCAAAGCATAAATGTTATATATGAATCCAAGTGTTTGGTACTGGAACACTATAAGCTCCTAGATAACACATTATATATTACATGCCCCAAAATACAAAAACTAAAAGTTCTAAAGGCATAATATACATAAGATGTTCAAAAGATAAAAACTAAGAACTAGATCAACAATGATCTCAAAATAAACTCCGCTACGGAAGCTAGCCATCAACAAGCAAGGAAAAGATCACACGACCTTATCCTTACCCTTCTCAGAACCTGAAGCACCTGAAATACATTAACAACATGGGGTGAGATACATCAAATCTCAGTGAGTTCCCTATCTTATGGGTTCTCTCGGATTATCAAGGTTCTAACAATCCTAACTCAAGTCCGGGGAAAAGGGAAAGGACCCTTGAGTTCACACCTTATAATTCTCACACTATATGGAAACATGACATGAGTTCACTAACTCACAACATCACTAATCGATAACCATACCAAGACATCTCGTCTTCCCGTCCGCTTCTACGTCTAGAAGGCGACCCGAGTCATAGATCCTTGTAGTTACTTGGCATACGAATTGGATTCGGGATCATCGACCTGTAAAACGTGAACCGTCACTTCTCTTGGCCTGTTAACCATCACAAGTCTCTACCCATATCATAGGCTCCAATCGTACTACACGTAGGGAATCAAACCTACCAAGTAATTGTGTACCCGTTTCAGAGGAGCTCGAGACCCATGAAACTACACTCAAATATACCGATTACGATTACATGATCACATACAACAATACGATTGTTTTCAACAATCACAAGGCTATAACGCCTTAAGGCCTCTCTTGCCTTTTCAAAACCACAAAGGTTAACCACATGTTCCATACTAGTGTTTCACTCTCAACTAGGCCAATACTCGGCAAGGATGTATCTTCCAACAACACGTGCCCGAGCATTGCCATCTAGAGTTGTCTACAATTTCTAGTTCCTTACTAGATTCTCCTATAGTTCAAGTTTGAGGTTTCCTCACTCTTCCTATATCATTTTCATATTTGCTTAGTAGAACAATATATAACAATTAAAACATAAATATATCGCTTTTGGAACTTTCTCGATTATTTAATCGGTCGGTAAATTCGACATATTTCATCTTTATTCCATAGAGTATTTCCTCGACTTTACATCGATATAAAGAATGATCGAATCCGATAAACGAGTCAAAAGTTATGAATTTTCTCGTTTTTGGAAGAAAACTTTAAGTCCCAGGTCGTGCTAAGTGCGCCCCTTCCCGCGCTAAGCGCGCATCTCTCTGCCATCTGGGGTTGCAGGATTTTAAAACCGCGCTGAGCGGGCTTCTGCACACTAAGCGCGCTCTGCGAAACTCAGAAAAATGCTTCAGTAAAACAGAAGTTTCCTACACCTCCAAACCTACTCCAAACCACAATCAACCACCAACAGAGGTACAATAACATAGTTTGAGCATGGTTTGAACAACAACATTCTTAAAACCTACATTTTCTCAAGAACACAACATTTCCACAAACCCTATAATTTTCCAATCAATCCAAAGTAACCAAAACATCAAAACAAACATCAATATATGTTTCTACAAGTATATTGATGATTCATTTCGATTTATATCAATTTCCAACCGTTAAAACATTGTTTTCAACATTCTAACCTAAAAACTCAAATTAACCAAAAATCTAAAAAATGAGGTTTCTAACTAGAACCCACCTTGAGATGAGAAAGATGAAGATGATGAGAAGATTGGGTGAAGCTTGATGAATGGATGATGATTTGGTCTTGAAGTTCTTCAAATTTCCTCTTCTCCACTTTTCTCTCCTTCCTTTCCTTTCTTTCCTTCTTTCTCTCTCTTCCTTACTAACTTTTTCTTTTGTTTGGAAAATGGGAGGAAAAGGAAATATGTAGTAAACTAGTATTAGAAATAATACTACTAAATGTTCAAAAAGTCTCTTAAGTCCAAATAAATAAAATACCTCAGAGTCAGATAATATTTATTGGATTTATTCTAAGTTCCACAGTTACTCTAATTATTTTGTCAAATGATTTCTCAGAGTACACTGGGCTCAGTCGATCACAATATAATATTATTCGGAGGAATAAAATACGGGGTATTACATCCTCCCCCCCTTAAATAGAAATTCGCCCTCGAATTTAAAGATTACCTGAACATATGAGGGTAAGCATCTCGCATTTCCGATTCAAGTTCCCAAGTTGCATCACCCGGATGCGTTACATCCCACTGCACCTTAATGAGAGAAATGTCCTTGTTCCTTAATACTTTTGTTTCTCTTCCCACAATGCGGCTCGGTTGAGGTTTAAACGTTAAGTCTGCTTCTATTTCGACAGTATCCGGTAGAATCGGTTAAAGAGGATCTGGAACAAACCTCCGAAGTTGAGATATATGGAAAACATCGTGCATTTCTGACAGAGAAGGCGGTAAGGCCAATCTGTAAGCTACTTCACTGATCCTTTCCAAGATCTGATACGGTCCCACGTATCTCGGGCTTAACTTGCGTGACTTAAATGGTCCTTTCAATCTCAATCTAGGAGTGACTTTCAAAAACACATGGTCACCTTCTTCAAATTCTAAAGGTCTCCTTCGATTGTCCGTGTAACTTTTTTGTCGATCTTGTGCTTGCTTAATTTTCTCGCGGATCGTTCGAATCTTTTCCGTAGTCTCTTGGATGATTTCGGGTCCTAAGATTCTATCTTCCCCAACTTCCGCCCAACACAAATGTGTCCTACACTTTCTTCCATACAAAGGTTCATAAGGAGCCATTCCGATGCTCGCATGGTGACTATTGTTATAAGAAAACTCAATCAATGGTAATAGTTCTTTCCAATTACCCTTACTTTCTAGTACACAAGCTCTCAACATATCTTCCATTGTTTGTATTGTTCGTTCAGTTTGACCATCCGTCTGAGGATGATTAGACGTGCTCAACCGCAACTCCGTACCCATAGCTTGTTGAAAAACTTTCCAAAACCTTGAAGTAAACTTCGGATCTCTATCCGACACAATATTTGAGGGAATACCGTGCAATCTTACAATTTCCTCAATAAATAACCTCGCAAGATGACTTGCCTTGAAAGTAGTCTTCACGGCTAAGAAATGCGCAGATTTCGTTAGTCGATCCACAATCACCCAAATCGAATCATAACCACCTTGCGTACGTGGTAAACCTACTACAAATTCCATAGAAATACCGTCCCACTTCCACACGGGAATGTCTAAAGGTTGCAACAACCCACCCGGTCTTCGATGTTCAATCTTAACTTGTTAGCATACCGCACATTCTGACACGAAGACCGCAACATATCTTTTCATACCGGACCACCAATAGTCCATCTTTAAATCTTGATACATCTTTGAAGAACCCGGATGTATAGTGAAGGCACCCTTATGCGCTTCCTCTAAAATCCTTCTTTTCAAAGTCGCATTGTTCGGAACGCAAATTATTTGGTTAAACATAATCATTCCATCGCTAGCATGCACAAAACCCGGTTGACTTAGCATCTCTTGCAACTTCTCATCCAATAATTGTCCTTGTTGAATTTCAACTCTTAACGTAGAATTGACATTCAAATTCCCCATAATCACTCCATTGGGAGTCCACACAAATTGAAGATTTAAATCTCTAAACTTTTCCAACAACGAATATTCTAACATCATCAATTCGGCCTTTCTCAAAACTTTCCTACTCAAGGCATCGGCCACTTTGTTCGCTTTACCCAGGTGGTATTTTAGCTCTAGATCATAATCCTTTAAATATTCCATCCACCTCCTTTGACGCATATTCAACTCTTTTTGGTCAAAGAGGTACTTTAAACTCTTGTGGTCACTAAACATTTCAAAATGTACTCCATATAAATAGTGACGCCACACTTTCAAAGTAAACACCACTGCCGCTAATTCCAAATCGTGGGTTGGCTAATTCTTCTCGTGAATTTTCAATTGTCGAGAAGCATAAGCCACCACGTGACTTTCTTGCATTAAAACGCCTCCTAATCCCATCTTAGACGCATCACAAAATACCTCATACGACTTGCTAGGATCGGGAATACTCAGAACAGGAGCTATAGTCAATCTTTCTTTAAAACTCATAAAACTTTGTTCACACGCCGAATCCCACTCAAAGGGGCAATCCTTCCGAGTAAGCTTAGTCATTGGCAACGCTAATTGCGAAAAGCCTTTGATAAATCTTCTGTAGTAGTCTGCTAGACCCAAGAAACTTCTAATTTCCGATACATTCTTCGGTCTCTCCCAATTTATTACTGTTTTTACCTTTGACGGATCCACTGCTACACCACCTTGTGATATAATGTGACCAAGAAAACTAACTTCGGACATCCAGAACTCGCACTTACTTAACTTGGCAAAAAGCTGCTTCTCTTGTAAGATGATAAGACGATTCTCAAATGTCCTTCGTGTTCTTGCGGAGTGCGGGAATATATAAGAATGTCATCAATGGAGATCACAACGAATTGATCCAAGTAAGTTTGAAATAACCGATTCATATAATCCATAAAAATAGCTGGAGCATTAGTCACACAGAAAGGCATCACTAAGAATTCGTAATGACCATAACGGGTCCTAAATGCAGTCCTAAATACAGGCTCCTTTCAATTGATCTAACAGGTCGTCTATCCTGGGTAAGGGATACTTGTTCTTAATTGTGACTTTATTCAGCTGACGATAGTCGATACACAACTGCATCCCACCGTCCTTCTTCTTTACTAACAATACTGGAGCTCCCCACGTGAGACACTAGGTCTAACAAAATGCTTAGCCATAAGCTCTTCCAATTGTTCCTTCAGTTCTCTCAATTCAAGCGGTGCCATCGGATACGGAGAAACGGATATAGGAGCCGTTCCCGGTACCAGGTCAATAGAAAATTCCACTTCCCTCTCCGGAGGAAGAGAGGTGACATCTTCGGGGAAAACTTCAGAAAACTCGCAAACTACTGGAATATCCAAAACTTGAAGGTCGCTACTCCCTTCCTTAGTGAGAACCAAAAGAACAGATTTCTCTTCTTCGAACAAGAAATTTATCATTCCAACCGTACCTTCTAGAATAGTTGTTAAGACATCTTCCGGGGTAACATCATTAGATGGAATGATGATGAGCTTTTCTTCACACCCAATAAACACCGAATTAGCAGAAAGCCAATCCATTCCCAAAACGACATCAACTTTCTTAAGCGGTAGGCAAATAAGATCAATATGGAAAACTCTACCGTCCACAGACAAAACACAGTTTTCACACATCAACGGTGTCTCAACTATTTCATCCATGGCAGTAGTGACCACCATAGAAGGAGACAAAGGAACGGACCGCAACCCAAGTCGCTTCATACATTGCATCGATACAAAAGATTGTGTAGCTCCACAATCAAATAGAACAAAATAAGGAAATCCGTTAATGAAGCACGTACCAGCAATTAAGGAATTGTCACTCTTCTTCTTCCTTGCATCTAAGGTATAAACCCTTCCCTGTGTCTGAGTCCTATTCTGAGGACAATCTCTTTTTAGATGACCCACCTTCTGACATAGGAAACACTTTACCCCTTCTAAACTACACCTTCCAGAATGATTCTTGCCACAAGTGCGACACACAGGAGGTGTACTCGCCCTTGAATCTTGAACTTGTTTCCCTTTGAAGGATTGTTGCCTAGGCCTGAATTGTTGGTTGGATCTTCCGCGATCCCCTTGATTCACTCTATTCGCAACACCTTCAGCTTGGACTTTCTTCAAACTATGCTCGGCAACATAGCATTGCCTTAAAACTTCAGCATATGTAGTGAACTCTCTCTGAGATACACTATGAGATATTTCAGCTTTTAGTCCAAATAGAAACTGGTCTATTTTCCACCTTTCATCAGGAGCATACATAGCCTGCCTAGAATAAGCAGCCATGTCCTCAAACTTTTCAGCATAACTGGCCACAGTCATACTACCTTGTCTTAGTTATTGAAATTCAAATTCTTTCTGAGTCCTCAATGAGCTCGGAAAATACTTCTCCATGAAAATAACTTTGAACTATTCCCTAACCTTAGGCACTTCCTGAATAGCCATCAAAGCCGAAGCGCTCTCCCACCACCTCATAGCGGGACCCTTCAGTGAATGAGAAGCGAACAACACCTTGTTCTCTTCGCTGCATTGGACTATCAAGAAAATCCTCTCCATACCAGAAATCCATTCGTGAGCCTTCACGGGATCTAATCCACCATGAAATTCTGGGGGATTCATGCGGATAAAATCCCGAAATTTCCCACCTTCAGCTTCTAGAGCAACTATCGTAGGATGCAAACCTCCATTCATTTGTTGCACCATTTGCTGCATGAATAGATTATGTTGCTGCTGCATCTGTTGCATAAACTGATACAGATGAGCATTGCCATCGCCGCCCGGCAGATTCGTCCCTTCAGGAATGGTGCGGGGTCTACCACGAGTGTTTCTACGTCCTTCAGCCATGTTCCTAAAGGTCATACAAATAGGATTAAGTTGATCAAGCTCAATGCCATAAATATAACACTTAAGACCAATGGCGACACAACGTATATGAAACGGAAAGAAATACTTATACTATTTCATGGCTAGGTCGAGGATACGACCTGCTTTGATACCAACTATAACACCCATATATAAAACTCATACATCAAAGCATAAATGTTATATATGAATCCAAGTGTTTGGTACTGGAACACTATAAGCTCCTAGTTAACACATTATATATATTACATGCCCCAAAATACAACAACTAAAAGTTCTAAAGGCATAATATACATAAGATGTTCAAAAGATAAAAACTAAGAACTAGATCAACAATGATCTCAAAATAAACTCCGCTACGGAAGCTAGCCATCAACAAGCAAGGAAAAGATCACACGACCTTATCCTTACCCTTCTCGGAACCTGAAGCACCTGAAATACATCAACAACGTGGGGTGAGATACATCAAATCTCAGTGAGTTCCCTATCTTATGGGTTCTCTCGGATTATCAAGGTTCTAACAATCCTAACTCAAGTCCGGGGAAAAGGGAAAGGACCCTTGAGTTCACAGCTTATAATTCTCACACTATATGGAAACATGACATGAGTTCACTAACTCACAACATCACTAATCGATAACCAAACCAAGACATCTCGTCTTCCCGTCCGCTTCTACGTCAAGAAGGCGACCCGAGTCATAGATCCTTATAGTTACTTTGCATACGAATTGGATTCGGGATCATTAGCCTGTTAACCATCACAAGTCTCTACCCATAGCATAGGCTCCAATCGTACTACACGTAGGGAATCAAACCCACCAAGTAATTGCGTACCCGTTTTAGAGGAGCTCGAGCGCCATGAAACTACACTCAAATATACCGGTTACGATTACATGATCACATACAACAATACGATTGTTTTCAACAATCACAAGGCTATAACGCCTTAAGGCCTCTCTTGCCTTTTCACAACCACAAAGTTTAACCACATGTTCCATACTAGTGTTTCACTCTCAACTAGGCCAATACTCGGCAAGGATGTATCTTCCAACAACATGTGCCCGAGCATCGCCATCTAGAGTTGTCTACAATTTCTAGTTCCTTACTAGATTCTCCTATAGTTCAAGTTTGAGGTTTCCTCACTCTTCCTATATCATTTTCATATTTGCATAGTATAACAATATATAACAATTAAAACATAAATATATCACTTTTGGAACTTTCTCGATGATTTAATCGGTCGGTAAATTCGACATATTTCATCTCCATTCCATAGAATATTTCGTCGGCTTTACATCGATATAAAGAATGATCGAATCCGATAAACGAGTCGAAAGTTATGAATTTTCTCATTTTTGGAAGAAAACTTTAAGTCCCAGGTCGCGCTAAGCGCGCCCCTTCCCGCGCTAAGCGCGCATCTCTCTGCCATCTGGGGTTGCAGGATTTTAAAACCGCGCTGATCGGGCTTCTGCGCGCTAAGCGCGCTCTGTGAAACTCAGAAAAATGCTTCAGTAAAACAGAAGTTTCCTACACCTCCAAACCTCCTCCAAACCACAATCAACCACCAACAAAGGTACAATAACATAGTTTGAGCATGGTTTGAACAACAACATTCTTAAAACCTACATTTTCTCAAGAACACAACATTTCCACAAACCCTATAATTTTCCAATCAATCCAAAGTAACCAAAACATCAAAACAAGCAGCAATATATGTTTCTACAAGTATATTGATCATTCATTTCGATTTATATCAATTTCCAACCGTTAAAACATTGTTTTCAACATTCTAACCTAAAAACTCATATTATCCAAAAATCTAAAAAATGAGGTTTCTAACTAGAACCCACCTTGAGATGAGCAAGATGAAGATGATGAGAAGATTGGGTGAAGCTTGATGAATGGATGATGATTTATTCTTGAAGTTCTTCAAATTTCCTCTTCTCCACTTTTCTCTCCTTTCTTTCCTTTCTTTCCTTCTTTCTCTCTCTTCCTTACTAACTTTTTCTTTTGTTTGGAAAATGGGAGGAAAAGGAATTATGTAGTAAACTAGTATTAGAAATAATACTACTAAATGTCCAAAAAGTCTCTTAAGTCCAAATAAATAAAATACCTCAGAGTCAGATAATATTAATTGGATTCGATCAGAGTCTCCAAATAAATGTCCAAATAATACTACTAAATGTCCAAAAAGTCTCTCTTCCTTACTCTAATTATTTTGTCAAATAATTTCTCATAGTACACTGGGCTCAGTCGATCACAATATAATATTATCCAGAGGAATAAAATACGGGGTATTACATAAGGAGACTCACAATCCGTGAATTTCATACTTAGATAATAGATGGCATGCTCATTTCTATCTGTTTCATCTTGCTGACCCAGAACACATCCCATGGAATCTTCCAATATAGTTAAGTACATGATCAAAGGTCTTCCTTCTAGTGGAGGGATCAGAATGGGAGGTTCTAGCAAATACTCATTAATGATGTCAAAGGCTATCTGGCAATCTTCTGTCCATACACAACCTTGGTCTTTTATATGAAGTTCGAATATAGGCCCGCAAGTAGCGGTCATATGGGAGATAAATCTAGAGATGTAATTCAGACGGCCCAAAAATCCTCTTACTTGCTTCTCAATTTTGGGTGCTGGCATTTCCTGAATAGCTTTGACTTTGTTGAGATCAACTTCAATTCCCTTTTGACTGACAATAAAACCTAAGAGTTTCCCTGAACGTACGCCAAATGTACATTTGTTAGGATTCAAGCGGAGTTTATATTTTCTAAAACGCTGAAATAGCTTCAACAAATAATCCATATGTTCTTCTTCAGTTATGGGCTTAGCAATCATGTCGTTAACATATACTTCAATCTCTTTGTTTATCATGTCGTGGAAAAGAGTTGTCATGGCCCTTTGGTAAGTTGCACTTGCATTCTTCAGACCAAAAGGCATTACTTTGTAGAAGAATTTTCTCTACGGTGTAATAAATGAGGTTTTCTCCATATCTTCAGGCTCTATCCTGATTTGATTGTAGCCTGAGAAACCATCCATAAAAGAAAAGACTTTGAATTTTGCAGTGTTATCGACCAACATGTCAATATGTGGTAACGGAAAGTCATCTTTAGGACTAGCTTTGTTTAGATCTCTGTAGTCTACACACATTCTGACTTTGTCGTCTTTCTTGGGAACTGGCACTATATTGGCCAACCATTGAGGGTACTTAGATGTGGCAAAGAAGCCTGCATCAATCTGCCTTTGAACTTCTTTAATTTTGATGGCCATATCCGGGCAAGTTCTTCTCAACTTTTGTTTGATTGGTGGACATTCTAGTTTTAACATAAAATGATGCTCCACAATATCGGTATCCAACATTCTAGTTTTGCCTATTTCATCTCGTGATTCGATATTGGATTCTCCTATTTCAGAAGGTAAATGTTACTTATAAGTCAATTTTGATGTTCAATGCTTATGATTAGTAATAGATTATTGTTTATGATTCGCCATATTCTAATGTCATGGTGAATATATGTGCATACAAATATATTATTTAACAAGTAACAATGGTTTGGATATAGTTTTGAATGAGGGATGGTTTTGATGCATAAATAGGCTATACGGATTGTTGTTTCCTAAAACAGCAGCAATTCAAGCGTCAATCCCTTTATGTCAAATCTGTTGATTCATGTCGTAAAGAATGCACCTCTTATGTATAAGGTTGCAATTTGAATTTACACTAAGGACTTTTCATTTAAATGTACTATATGCATGTTTGAGCAAACAATTGGTGGTTGTGTTCTTTGCCACCAATGCAAAAATTAATTTGTTCATTGGTTGATTTTGATTTTCAAATTTTAATGAATAACAGGACTCAAGAGGTGCACCTACCACGAAACCAGCGCCAGTGTGTGTTTTCAGTGTAGTGTGTGTTTGTAGATTGTTAGTTAAAACTAGCATTTGTTATAAGCTGTTATTTCACAGTTTGATTTTGATACATTGAAATGTAAAAAAGAAATTATGCTGTTTTTTTGTTATTTGGGATTTAATTTTGGTATGTGAGAACCAGGTTTGATAAAGTCACATTCCGTAGAAACAAGGAATTATCAAACTTTAGCTCATGACCTATTCAAGCAGTTGTATTTGAAGTTGAAGATAGAGAGATGATTGATGGTTCGGCTTATGGGGGTCAACGGGTCGTGTGTTGCACTGGTGATCTGGCTAAACTCGGTGTGTGTAATGAAGGACAGGTTATTCACCGTCCTTCTACCGTGAATCCGAATTAGCCTCAAGTTTACGACGTTGTTTTCGAGATGGATGATGAAGTAGCGGAGCTTCCATTGAAATATATACTGATCACGAAAATCGGGATGTATAATTTGTATTTCATCCATTGTGATCTGAGGCTTAAAGATTTGGTTGTAGAAGGGAAAACTGTATGGAAGAATCCCTCTGGTTATCTACTGGAACCTATGAAAATTTTCTTCCTTCCAGTTCATGTCTTTTGGGTACGTGTTGCTTGGTGTGTTTTGGCTCTTTCAATATCTTAGATTTTGGAAGGAAGTGTTTCCAATTTCATATTAGACACATATACATATTTCTAGAGTTCTTTTCTTCTATATACTAATTAGCACTATCTTGCAAAACGTGTTGAAGTTGTTACTATATTTTTCTATTTTTCCTGTAAGAATCTCATACTTATTTTATTTTTATATTATTATGTCTTGAATTATATATTAACATATCAATATGTTTCTAAAATAGAGGCCAACTTTATTCCAATTAATAAAATATATTGTTTATTAAATTAATCAATTAATTCCAATCAACTTTATTAAATAGGTATTTTTAATATAAATATATTGTTAAAAAACATTACCTTATAAAATTAAATAAGTTTACGATTTTTTAAATATAACACCTATAAATTAAAAAAAGAGTGATACTATAAATATTTTATTACCAATTTTAGTATCTATTATTTAAAATAAAAGTTCATGTTGTACACCGTTCTTTCTATAAAATGTTAATGATACAAAATTAAAATATTATTAATTTAATAATTTACTTTTAACTAAATTATCTAATATTTTAAAATAAATATTAAATTTTTAGTCTATTTTGTAAGTTTAAGTCAGTAAGTATGTGTTTATTTAATTTTTTTTTAAATATAATATATTAATCACAATGACTAATAATAAAACATATTAAAATATAATTAATAGTGTTAAATTATAAATTTATAATAAAATAATAATATTATATTATACCATTTATACTATACAATTATGATTACAAGAATAATTACAATTATGATTATTTTTTGTTACATATTATTATTTATTGTAGTTTAAATCAATTTATTATCTCATTATATGATTTTTAATAAATAAATTATGTCACATATGTAGTTAATTTGAGTAAATTTTTTATGGTTAAATATTTTAATTTATAGTAACTTTTCTGTTACATTTTATTTATTATGATTTAATTGATTAATTAATTTATTAAATTTCTATTTATATTAAATTTTTTGTTACATTTTATTTATTTATTATAGTTAGATTAATCAATTTATTATCTCAATTATATGTTTTTAAATAAATAAGAAAATTTATTCTAATTATAACACCGAAAAAATATGTTAATACAAAATGATTGCATAAATATTTTTATAAATAATGTCAAAAAAAATTTAATATTTATATACGAAAAAATATATGGTTGATTCAAATATTTATATATACGGGAAAACAATACTTTTAAAAATAATAAACTTTCTTGATTAAATAATTTTGTCTTTCTCTTTTTTTCCTCATTCTTATTACATTTTAGAAATAAATGTGTGTAACACACTATTATACGTACGAATGCACGAATATCCATATCAGAATTCGTGTTAACACATGGGTTATTACATTTTTTTGTAGAAATAAAGAAAATAAAAGTAAATATATCTTAAATAACGTATGAATCTAAATACGGGGTAAATGTATTAATTTACGTTACTAATATTTATTTATATAATATTTTTATAAATAATACAAAACAAATTTAATTTTTACATACAATAAAATATCCTGTTGATCCAAATATGTGTATATTTATATATGAAATAATTATATTTATACTACAAATATAAAAAATATTTTTTTTTAATGGGAGAAAGCGCGTAATACAAAAGTACGCATCCGAATGTACAAGTTTTCTACTAGTTGTTTTTAATGGGAGAAGGCTTGCACGTTTCTCATTATGGAGATTGGTTGGAAAAGATTTGGAGTGGATAAGATAGGATTTTTTTAAATGAATATGATTGGTTGGGTGCAAGCTAAGGGAGCACGCGTGGGAGAGCGGTGAGATGAACGCCACTTAACAACTGGGTAAATTCTTTGGCAATTTCTTATCACACCACCCTTGTTTCTTAGGCACCATCTGAATTTCCGGTTTTGCCCTCTGATTCCGGATGTGCACATCCGGACGCACCAATTTTTTTAAAAACGTTGAGTCTTTCCGGAAGTGCACATCCGGAAACATTCCTGATCTGCAGATCCGGAAAAAGGCAGAACATTATTATTTTTTTTAAAATCGGTTTTTTTTGCTTGGTCGCATATGTTAATAAATCGTCGCAATTTAATATACATTTGACAACATCCATATATAAAATAAAATGATATATATATATATATATATATATATATATAATAAATCTCTGTCAAAATACAGTGCATACATCTAATATAAATATAATACATCAAACAAAAAACTACTGCGTATGGCGAAGGATCTCTCCTGGCTCCCCTGCTCCTCTGCCCCTACCCGCCATCCTGGATCGATGTCTGCGGTACTGAAGTGCCCCCTGAGCAATCGCAATAATCCTGTCCACGGCAAGTCTGGCACCAGAGCCCTCAGGGAGGTGACCGTCCGCAATGGCCTGCTGCGCTATCTGCTCTATCTGACGACAGCGTGGTAGGACATCCTGAGTATGGTTCAGCTGAGACTGCCGCTCCTCTAATATCTCCTGATGAGCAGGTATGGGTGGCGATCCCTCAGCAGTGGGCACCATGCATGGGTGTGAGACGGTGTAGAACCACACGATGTACCCGGCAACAACACTCAAGTCTGTCTCTGCTCTGGTCGCCCGAGCCTCCTCCGGTACCAAGTGGGACTGGTAGTTAGCATATAGTTCATCTATCTGCCTGCGGGTCAAGCCTAGAGGAGCAGACTCATGAGGCATCCTGGGGATCATCTGCGTGTAACCGAACTGACGCAAGACGCTCTCTGGCAGGTATCGGGCAGTAACGGTCGAACTGCATGCCAACCATCCTGAGAACAAACAAACCTCATCGAACGGGCGCGTCACACGGTGAGCGGTGTAACGCCCACATATACATACATACATCAAAGCATATATCATACATGAATACTACGTTTGGTACTGAAATATATATGTACAAGTTCTTAGTTAACACATTGTATACATTAAGTACCCTAAATACAAAGTTCGAAAGCTTACGGCATAATGTATACAAGATGTCCCAAAATGCACTAAGAACTAGATCAATACAATGATCTCAAAATAAAACGCCATAGCGGAAGCCATGCCATCTCAAAAGCTACGATCCGTAAGGAAAAGTCAAACCACTTTGTCCTTACCCTTCGCCGAACCTGCAGAACCTGTGATGTAAACAACAACAGTGGGGTGAGATACATCAAATCTCAGTGAGTTCGCTATCTTATAGTCCTCTCGGCTTTACAAGGTTCTAATAATCCTAACTCACGTCAAAAGGGAAGGGGAGTGACTTTGAGTACACACACTATATGGAAACATGTCATGAGTTCATCAACTCACAATATCACTAATCGGTAACCATGCCAAGGCATCCCCTATTCCTGTCCTCTTCTACGTCTAGAAGTCGACCCGGGTCATGGATCCTTGCAACCTACTTGACATACGAATGGATTCGGGTTCTATGGGCCTTTTACCGTTATGAACCGTCACTTTACACGGGCCTTATACCGTCAGAAGCATTCACCCAACGGGCGCCATTCGTACAACACGGGGAATCAAACCTGCCAAGTAGTCATGCATTTGTTTCAGAGGAGCTCGAGACCCATGAAACGCAACTCAAAGAACCGGTTACGATTACGTGATCACATACACAAACGTGATTGTATTCGACAATCACAAGGCCATAATGCCTTCTCACAAACCACAAAGGTTCACACACATGTTCCATACTAGTGTCTCTCTCTCCTCTAGACCATTACTCGGCAAGGATGCACATCTACATCGAATGCACGAGCATCGCCATCTAGATTAATTAACAATCCTAGTCACAACCTAGAATCATATCATTAGGTTTTGGGGTAAGGTTTCCTTACTCTTCCTAATTTGTCTTAAGCATGCATATTCTCTCATTCATACTTAACAACAATTATATAGACATGGCATAACACAAATATTACAAGTAAACACATATAATCACACATCACATAAAACATCACTTTCCTTCATTTTCCACTAAATGAAATATCCCACATCATATAGAGGGTCGTCATAGCTTTCTAATGACACCAAGAACGTCCCGATCCGAGTTACGGATCAAAAGTTATGAAAGAAACAAGTTGGGTGATCTGTCATGTTCGCATTGCGAAGAAGCCAGCGAGTGCTCGCTACTCATTCGCAGTGCGAACCTCTCAGCGAATGCCTAGCCAACACTGGTTCGCTGCACCATTCGCAGTGCGAATGTCTGGCGATCAGTGGCAGAACCAAAACAAGCTAAGGTTCGCAGTGCGAACCACTGGCGAATGTCTGGCGAACGTTCGCCTTTCCATTCGCCGTACGAACATCCAGTGAGTGCACGATTTCCTCTTCGCTGGGGGATTCGCAGTGCGAATCTGTGAAATTTCAGAAGTTCTGCAGCGTAACAGCTGAAATCCCATGGGTCCAAAACTTCACCCAAACATATCCAAACATCCAATAATCAAACACAGATGATTCTACATCCCTCTAGCTTATACTTCTCAGTTTTTAACACATTTCAACCGTTAAATTTCATCGATTACTAAATTAAGCAATTTTCATAAAAACCTAACTTAAGTTGTAATCATTTCTAACTCTAAACTTAAGTTTCTATCTTGAACCCACCTCAAGATTAGATGATGATGAAGATTGAAAGATGATTTGATGAAGGATTGATGATGATCTTAGCTCTTGAAATCCTTGGATTTCTTCTCTTTTCCTTTCTCCCCTTTTTCTTTCCTTTTTCCTTCTTTCTTCCTTCTCTTAATATCTTTTTGTTTCTTTTGTTTGGCAATGGGAGGAAAAGAAAATATATATAGTAAGCATTAATAGGAATTAATACTACTAAAAGTCCAAAGAGTCTTTATAACACCAAAAGTTAAAACCTCAGAGTCGGATAATATTAATTTGATCTGCACTGAGCCCATCAGTTTACTCTAATTATTTTGTACAATAAATTCTCAGAGTAGACCGGAACCCAGTTAATCAGAATAATATTATTTCTAGAGTGTAATAATTTACGGGGTATTACAAGCGGCATAGGGGCAATACAAAACGTCCTCAGCAGCCATCCGATCTAGATACACTCTGAAGGGGTCCGGCGCCTGGTTCCCTCTGAGCAGGACAAATGCAGCAGCACGTGGCATATCCTCAGTGTACCCCTGGGCACTCCCCCAACCAGTAATATAGGGAAAGTGCTGTAAAATCCACGCCTGAAATGGAAAACATAACATGGGTGTCAAACATTATAATGAATACAGAAAGAAAAGAAATGAAAAAATCACTTAGAATATTAGATTGTTACCACGTATAGCGTACAGCTGCCTGCCACAGTCTTGGCTGCCCAGCGGCAACCATCAGAGCGCCTGGAATAGGTGAATGCCAGCGCAGCCGCCCCCCAGTTCTACCTATGGATATATGTCTGATCCGAAAGGTACCTGAGGTAGACGATATCAACATAATAGGCGCTGGTGTCCACAAACACCTGCGTGCCTAGCAAAAACAAGTAGTAGCACCTTAGGGCACGCGTCCTATGGATCGCCACCTCAACTGG
Source organism: Lathyrus tuberosus (assembly GCA_022829125.1). Taxonomy (NCBI): domain Eukaryota; kingdom Viridiplantae; phylum Streptophyta; class Magnoliopsida; order Fabales; family Fabaceae; genus Lathyrus; species Lathyrus tuberosus. Next base: position 4,865,237 of record JALAZF010000006.1, on the reverse strand, counting down.
ATCACCATCTGCCCGTCCTGCCTCTACAAGCGCCTCAGTAAATCTATCCATCAAAAATGAGAACCGGACGTGTGCGCCCCTCAACTGGTGCACCTCCGCATGTGCCTTCTCTGGGCTAGCCCCAAGCTCTGTAACCAACAACTCTATGTCGTCCGCCTTCGTCATCCTACCGTGACTCAGAAGGGTACCCGTGATCGGTAGATGTAAGAGGCACGAGATGTCGTCTAGCGTGATCGTGATCTCGCTGTACGGTAGATGGAATGAGGATGTCTCAGGGTGCCATCTCTCAATAAATGCCATCAGGATACCGTACTGGATCTGGGAATACCCAATCCTAGACAGGCCTCCAAGACCAGACTCCGCAAGTGCAGACGTGAACCACTCAGCCTCTGGCAGCATCTCAATCGTGTCCATAGCCTTGCCCCCATGGTTATAGAACTTCTGTGAATCATTATCCTGAAAATTTCCAAATAAAACAATGTTACAAATGAACATATTTTCAACGAATACAATTCTATAAATAAACCGAGAAAGGTTACCTGTCCTAGCCAGACAAATCTGGCAGTATGCTCAGAGTACCCCGCGAGTAGGGACATATTAGACGGTCCCCCGGGGTAACCGCCCAGCTCATCGAAATCGTCATCATCGTCAACACCCTCATGTGTTGGGTGATCACCCTCTGGAAGAGGAACAGCAACAGGGGAACGAGGAGGAGCAGCTGATGGAGCTGTAGTCTCCCGACGACGCCTGCGTGCGGGCTGGGACCCTGATGAACTAGCAGTAGAATCCCGACGCCTCTGAGATGTAGAATCGGCGGCTGACGAGGGAGTGGCCTGAACCTGTGATGTGGATGGCTGTGGTGTAGGATGTGGTGTAGGATGTCCCTCAGCTGTAGGGGCTACCCGAACTCCCTCTGCGTCGGAAGCCTCGGCTGTAGACTGCATCCGCTCACGTCGGACAGATGCGTGCTGAGCTGTCCGTCCATGTATGGTACGATCGTCTCGGCCAACCATTTAATCTGCAAAGCATAATAAATAAATTAAATCTTGTTTAAAAATAATTAAACAAAAACAAACAAACAAGAAAAATTAAAAAAGGAAAAAAAATAGTCTTCCGGATGTGCACATCAGGAAGGACTCAGAATTTTAAACGTTAGGTATTCCCGGATGTGCACATCCGGAAGGACGCAGAATTTTAAACGTTGGGTATTTCCGGATGTGCACATCCGGAAACACTAAACGTTTCAATATTTTCGGGTCTGTACATCCGATACGTATTTTGAAGTTTAAAAACGGCAGCCATGGCCACTGTAACAACCAAAAGGGCATTTTTATGCCCTGATCGTCCGTTTGAAGCAGTAAAAATGACCTACATTGTCTCTAACCTATTTTATTCATACAACCTAACAATTTCTACACCTAAATGTCTACTCTAAATCGATTACTCGAAAATTACTCCGAAACTCTAAAATTTGAAAACTTACCGATTAAAATGTGATACGGAGGATTTGGAGTGTGTTGATCATTGTAGCAGTTGCTCTGCGCCGAACTCGAGTGAAAAAAATCGAGATTTGTGGTGATTGAAAATTTGAGAGTTTAAGAGATTTTGGAAATGGAAAGGTGAATAATGAGGGGGGATGAACGTCAGGCGCGAACTAATAAGAAATACTTCCGGATGTGCACATCAGAATTCTTTCCGGATATGCATATCCGAAAAATCTCTATGATTTTTAAAAATTTGGTGCGTCCGGATGTGCACATCCGGAATTGAGGGGCAAAAAAATAATTTCACGTGGTGCCTAAGAAACTTGGGTGGTGCATTAAGAAATTGCCAATTTTTTTCCTTTTCATTTTTTTTCTCACAGTGTCACTTTTATTTTTCTTTTCTTTTTTTCAATTCTTTTTTCTCTCTCAATTTTTTGCTTTTCTTTTTTTACTTCTCTTTTTTCTTTCATCTTTTTCTCCATCTCTTTTTTAGTATTGGTACCTTTATCTAATTAAATAATGATATTAAATCAATGTCACCTTTTTCTTTATTTTATATTTTAAATCTATTATAAATTAAATTAATTTATCCAAATGATGGAAAAGAGTATTCATCATCACGAGTTTGAAAACCAAAATGTGACAAATGTCGTAGGCAATTGGGTGTTTGTCAATGTTAGATTCAAAAATCAAACTGCAAAATATTGTCATTTGTTTATGTATTTCTGCATTTACTATGATTGTATCTCCTTCGGCGCTAAAAGTGAGCCGAGGCATTGCTCTGTTAGACCGCACCGGAGGAAGAGTTTCCACTCTGTTTGGTTGTTGATGATGTATGCTTTGTGTTTTCGGATTTATAAAGATGGAAGCAAAGAAATCATATATGTATTGATGAATGCAACCATATACTTTCATTTTAATTTAGGTCTAGTAGCGATTCAAAGTTCAAAGTGCGTTATTAGAAAAGTATTTGATTTTATTAAAACACATTGAAATAATTTAAATAAGAGACTAAACTAAATAATTTCAAAGGAAAAATCATTAAACATGAACCCTACAGTTTGGCTAATACCAAACTGCATATATGGGCGCCAGCAGGTTAGTTTTTTTAAAAACATAGCCATCTTTATAATTAATTTGAATCTCTTGTTTTTTTTAGAAAAACATAGTTATTCTTAAAAAAAAATTCCCAACTAAGCACAAGAAGACCGAAATTAAGAAATATAAAAAAATGACACGCATGGCATCTTATCTCTTTGATTTAGTACTAAATATTTGAAAACCACAAAACCCAGTATTTGACATTTACAGAAATGGAAACAAAGAAACCTTATATTTATTGAAGGCTTGCAACCACTTACTTTCATTTTAATTTAGGTCTAGTGGCCATTCAAAGTGTGTTATATTAGATAAGTATTTGATTTTATTAAAACACATTGCAATAATTTAAATAAGAGACTAAACTAAATAATTTCAAATTAAAGGCAAAATCATTAAACACAAACACTTGGACCCTACAGTTTGGCTAAAACCAAACTGCATATATGGGCAAGTAGTATTATTTCATTAATTATTTCCATACACGTGATTAAGAACAGAGCCTAGTGGTCTTTGTTTCATCACATGCATGGTATACTAACATAGTTAGTTACACTTATCATAACAGAAATCAGTGATATCAGCGCAACGACACTGTGGAGGAATAGACTTTGTACAATAGCATCTTTTGCAAGCTGAGTGACATGTTTCTCCAATATCAGTACAACGACACTGAGGAGGGATTGATCTTGTGCAAAGGCAGGAATCACAGCATGCTGTAGTTGTGGATTTGATAGTATAACCTGCATCACCATTGAAGAGCACTTGAGTGATGAAGGAAGTTGAATCGAAACGAGCGTCAACAACAGTTGCGGTGAAGCCCAAGAGGAAAAGCATCAAAGCTAACTTCATCATTGCCTTCTTGTTCATCAACGCCATTATTACTATTCTGTTTCTCTCACTTTCTCTTTTTCTATTATGATTTCTGTATCTCTCTTTGCACCTACATAGGTCTATTTATAAAGAGGTTTTTTTTCTTCTTTTTCTTATTTAATTTTTTTTCTAAGAAATGAATTCGTCGCGTGATCCTCGTGTTCTATATAGGACCACTTTTTGTTTTGTTGGTTTCCATTTCCTTTCCTTTTCAATTTGAATATGAAATTATTACTCTCTCCGTCCTATAATGAGTGACCCAGCATACCATTTCACACATATTAAATAAAGTGTAAAAACCTAAGAGAGAAAATAATATTTTAACTATAGTATCCCTAATTATGTATTGAAAATGATAAAAGTTTAATTAATTAGAGGTTAGAATTGGAAAAAATGTATTGGAAATTCAAATTGATCATTTATTTTGAGACACTATTTTATTCTAAATAGATCACTCATCGTGAGACGTAAGGAGTATGTTTTTGGTTTTATCTTAAAAACTGATAGATCTACACTTGTAATGGTCCCTATGGTGTGTTGTCTGTAACTCTCTCTGTACATTAAAGCACCACGTTGTTAGACACTCTTGGATATTTGCTAGTGAAGAAATGCCGTTCTTTAATTTAGAACCATGCTAATATTTTTTTTATTTTTTTTAAATCTTGGTATCCGGCCTTGCGACCGACTAATTTAAAAAAGATTAATATTTACCGTCTATTAGCGAGGGCTCTGTTTTAAGGCAGAGTAAAGCTCCGTATGAACTGGAGCCCTGTTTTATGCCAGAGCAAAGCTCCGTATAGACTAGCTCACACAAGAGTTAATTGCATTTAGTAGGATTCAAATCTGAAACTTTGAGAGAAACACACTCTCAAGACCCAAACCTCCACCACTAGACCAACCTTTGAGGTTAGAACCATACTAATATTAAACAACGTTGTTTTCACATGAGTTGAAACCAAAAAATATAAAGAATTAAATGTGTATTCTAATATACTAGTATTTAGTGGAATTTAATTTAGAGATTTGTAAATTGTATAAAATATTTAAAATTTATGGTTAAGTTGTTTAAATAATTGAGTTCTTTAAAGAAATTTTATTTAAAAAATTAAAAAAAAAGATTTATATAAAGAATTCAATTGAAGATAATAATGTGGATGTTTTTAGTGAACAAATTTGGAATACTTATTGGCTCTTTCAAATTCTTTATAAATATGTAGAAATGCGCATAAAATTAATAGTGTTTAAAAATAAATTTATTCTCCCAAATTTTTTTAACTTTTTTTTTGGTATTTAAGAACCTGACTAAATCATCAGTTCAATCGGCTGGACTGAAAATTAGAGTTGAATTTTGTCCGGTTAATTTTTTAAAATATTTTTGATGTAATATAAATTAAATATAATTTTTTTAAATGCCGAATGCAACTGTTGGCATATGATTGAATTTTGAGCTAATACTTTGCAAACACCTGTCTCATAACACATACAAAGGATATGCAAATTTTTATGACATTCTGAATAAGTCTCGATTTATTTTGTTTTTTCGATCGAAACACGGATATATGTGTTGCGATCGAAAAATCAAAATAAATCGAGACTTAATCGGAATGCAAAAAACTTTGCAGATCCATTATATGCATTATTAGATAAGTCTATGCAAAATATTATCTCAAAATTCAATCATATGCCAACGTTTGCATTGTTTCCATTTCATGGAAAATCGGCATTAAAATATTCAAATTTAGTTCATTTTAGTAAAAAAAAATTATTTTTCTGTGAGAGATCCTTATAAGGTTATAAACTTTCATACAACAAATCATGAAAAAAAACCGAATTTTAGGTAATAAGAATGACGTGTTTAAATTAGATAGGAATTTGCTATGGATTAGCTACAAATTTCGGGTTTAATTATGATGTTCATCTTAGCGACGGACATTCCATCTCTATAATTTTAATTAATATAAAAAAAATAGAAGAAATTGCCATGTGACATCCACGTCAGTATTTTTTGCCACATTGGCGTTCTCATTTGTATGCCTAGTCATCAAAAAAGTTTCACGTGTCATGTCACGTCAGCTTTTGTAACAACCTTTAGCAGGATAGACTAAAAGTGGATGAAAAATATTAGGAAGACCATTCTTTGAAGTAAATTTTTAGAACGATTAAAAGTAAAAGTGGCCATGTTTAAAGGGACTAAGAACATATTCAACCATAAAAAAAAATAAAGTTTAAAAATAAATTTGTTCTACGAAATTTTTGGGAAGATTAGCTTGGAGATGGAGAAAGGTGTGATGAGGTTGAACGAAGGGGATGATTCGGAGGGGGAGTATGATGAGGTTTTTAGGAATTCGGTTTTGGAGGATAAAAGGAAGGCGTGTAGTAAAGTTTGGTTGAACCTTAAAATCAAGGAGAATATGTTAATTCAAAAATCTAGATTATGGTGGCTTAATGATGGCGATAACAATAGTAGGTACTTCCACAGAATCATGAAAGAGAGAAGGAGACGAAATTTCATAGGCTCTTTGAATACGGATAGAGGTACGGTTGAAAAGGTGGAGGATGTGAAGGAGGAGGTTAGGGCTTTTTTTGCTTCTAAATTTGTGGAACTGAACCACGAGAGGCCGGTTCTTGACGATTCTCTTTTCAATGTTCTTGATTTTATTGAAAGGTCTTCGCTTGAAGCTCCTTTTTCGGAGGGTGAGATCAAGGAGGCGGTTTGGGAATGCGACGGATCGAAATGTCCGGGTCCGGACGGTTATTCTTTCATTTTCATTAAAAAGTGTTGGTTCTTTATGAAGTATGATTTCATTAAGTGTTTTGAAGATTTCCACTCCGGAGCTCTCTTATCCAAAGCGTTTACTTCTTCCTTCTTGACTTTGATCCCTAAATCTTATAATCCCTTGGACTTGGGTTGTAACGCCCCAGTTTTGTCAATTTTTATTTAATCGAGTCGTTTTGATTATTTTATTATTATATTATTTTATTTTCGACTTTTATTTGAAAATATGTTATTTTTCAATGTTGTGATATTTTATCGAGTTTTGGGAACATTTGCGAGATATTTGAATGTAGGGGTATTTTGGGCATTTCACTTTATTTTTCTTAAGTAAGAAAATAGAAATAGAAAGAGAGAAAAATAGAGAGAAAGAAAAAGAGAAGAAGGAAAAGGGAAAGAAAAGAGAAGAAGAGAAGAAAAAGAGAGAAAACTTGGAAATCAAGAAAACAATCTCCCGACTTTTCTAAACACGATTAAATCGGGTAAGAGTGCGAAACTCGATTATTATATGCTTGTGTATGATTATGTATGTATGTTTTTGGTTGTTATTGGATTAAATTGGAAATATATAGTAAAAACCATATTATGTAGAAATTGATTAGAAATCGATTAAATTGTGTTGGAAATCATGTTTTCAGGTCCATTATTGTTGATACATGTTAGATACATGTTGTTAGGCATTGTATTGGTAATTTTTCTGGTGTATAGGTGAAAATTGGATGATTTTGGGTTGGAAAACGCAGAAGAAATTCTGCAGAAAATTCTGGTTTTTTCCACTGCCCATACGCGCGTATCACTCAAGGCAATACACGTATTGGTCAAGGCAATACGCGTATGGCATTGAAGGAATGTGGGTAATACGCGTATGGAGCTTCATTTTCTCGGCCATCTGCCCATTTGCGTAATGGTACGCGTAAGACTTTAGAGCAATACGCGTATGAAGTAGGGCAATACGCGTATTGGATTTTGAATGGGAATTTTGGGGAAAAATGGTCTCTGCCCATACACGTACGACCTTGGGCAATACGCGTATGGAATGGGCGAGGGAGCCAGGAAATTCGCGTATGGCTCAGGGCAATACGCATATGGCAAGGAGAATTGCAAAATGGGGTTTTTTCGCGATGTCTTGTCTTGTTTAGTCCGTAACTTGTGTTCCGTTTATCCGTTTTTAACATTCTTGGTATCGTTGAGTAGCTATTGAACTGTACTTTCTTATGATAATAATTTTGAGATTGTTAACCGATTTAATTATGTCGGGAATTGGGAATAGTGTCATTTTGTCGACTTTTGTCGTTATAATTGTGTGTAATTGGTGTGTATCATGCAATGAACTGTTGATATGTATATGGTATGATTTGCGTGCTGTTGTATAGTATAAATGCATTGTTTTGGGCTTGAATTGCAAAGCATGATTAATGTTGAGTGAGATGATTGAATGTATATGTGCATTTTAAATGTCATGAGTCATTGTATGTCAAGCATCATGATATGCATTCTTGTGACGTCCTGTGTGACGGATTGATTCCAGAGGGAATCTGCTATAACCTCGTAAGCCTTAAATATAAGAGGTATGAATCGCCTTAAAAATAAGAGGACCGAAAGTGATGGTTATAGACGATCGTGTGCCCATGTGGGGGTGTGAGCGATCGGGTCGTGTGCCCGTGTGGGGTGTGAGCGATCCATAAACGTCGTGTGCCCGTGTGGGGTGTGAGCGACGGGGAACATCATATGCCCGACGGGGAGTTACAGTGATGTAACGAGCGATTATTCCAGCAGAGTTCCTGAGTGAACTAGTGATGAGAAACATTGGAAGACGGTACCGCATGTGCATTGCATGGAGTCGTTGTGTCGGTCTCTGTGCATTTGCATAAATCATAGATTAATTATAAATGTGATTGATGAGATGGAATATGTATAATTGTATTGATGATGAGTGTATTGTGTATGACTGATGTACATTGGTATTGGATACCTGAGAATTGTACTGTGTTGTGTTTTATTTGATTGTGGTGGATTTGTGGTGGGAATATTTTACCTGTGCATTTCCGTGTTAATATATACTTATATGCAACTGTATTATGATTGTGTTTCTCACCCTTCTGCTGTTTTATAATGCTCTATGAGGCATTGCAGATTAGAGTTGCTGGAGGTCTTTTTGTGAAGCTTAGGTCTTCATTCTTTTGTCGGTCGGCTTTGATATGTGACACCGGGTAGTTAGGGAGGCCGTTTGTGATTATTTGTATTATGTATATATATCTTTTGGTTTGTACATGTTTGATGTTGTATATGCCAAACAAACTTTTCATATATATATATATATATATATATATATATATATATATATGAGATTTCAGTACAGATTTTCCGCTTTTATTCTGTATTGAATTGTGGCTGTATTACTACCTGAATTATTGCATATTTTATTAGTAGGTGTTGTATGTTTGTTTCAAATTGATGTGACCCCCCCAGTCTATGCTGTGAATGTTTTAAATATACTCTGATAAAATTTTGAATTTTTATTACCGCTTTATTTAATTGGGGGTATAGATTGGGGGTGTTACATTAAGTGGTATCAGAGCCAGTCCGTGTCAGTTTGTGTCAGTCCTTGTTGGTCTTGGTGTTGGGATGAGCTGTTTGTTTAACCATAGTTGCTGTTATTGGAAATGAACAGAATATGGCTGGTAGGAATGGCGCTGCTTTGGCTGCTGCTATGCAAGCAATGGCTCGGGCTGTGCAGGGTGCACCTAATGCTGCTGGTAATGATGAGTCCAGGAAGAACAAACCGCCTGTCTTTAAAGGGATACATGATCCTGATGGTGCACAGATTTGGTTGAAAGAGATTGAAAGGATTTTCCGAGTTATGGATTGTGCTGAGGACAGTAAGGTGAGACTTGGAACTCACATGTTACAGGAAGAAGCGGATGACTGGTGGGTTAGTACTCGTCAGGTGTTGGAAGCTGGGGATGAAGAAGTTACTTGGGCGGTGTTTAGCATTGAGTTTCTGAGGAAGTGTTTTCCCGAGGATGTAAGAGGAAAGAAGGAAATTGAGTTCTTGGAATTGAAACAAGGCAATATGTTTGTTGTTGATTATACTGCTAAGATTGTGGAGCTTGTGCAGTTTTATCCTCATTATGCGAAAGCGACTGCAGAGTTTTCTAAGTGCGTGAAGTATGAGAGAGGATTGCGTCCTGAGATTAAGCAGGAAATCGGTTATCAAAGGATAAGAAGGTTTTCTGATTTGGTGGAATGTTGTAGGATTTATGAAGAGGATAGTAAGGCTCATTCTACTCATTATAAGAGTGTGAGTGGCAGTAAAGGGAAGCAACAGTTCCGTGGTGGTCCGTATGTGACACCGGCTGATAAGGGTAAACAAAGGGGTACTTTTGATCGAAAGTCTAGTGGTGGAGGTATGTCTGGTCCTCTGAGGTGTTATAAATGTGGTGAGTTAGGGCATCGTCAGTTTGAGTGCAGGAAAGATATGAGGAAGTGTACTATTGTGGAGGTGACGGGCATGTCGTAGTGGATTGTAAAAGGAAGAATGTGGTGAAGTGTTTCAACTGTGGTGAACCTGGTCATATTAGCACAAAGTGTCCGAAACCAAAGCAGGCTCCATCTAGTAGGAAAGTGTTTGCATTGGCAGTGACTCAGACTACTAATGTAGATCGTCTGATCAGAGGTACTTGTTTTATTAATAGTACACCTTTAGTTGCTATTATTGATATTGGAGCGACTCATTCGTTTATTTCGTCTGAGTGCGCGAAGCGTTTGAATCTTGTGTTGTCTTTGATGGATGGTGAGATGGTTATTGATACTCCAACAATGGGGTCATTAACTACTTCTTTGGTTTATTTAAGCTATCCTTTGACCATTTATAGTAAATATTTTGAGATGGATTTAGTGTGTTTGCCGTTGGAGGGTTTAGATGTGGTTTTGGGAATGAATTGGTTGCAGTTCAATCGGGTTCATATTGATTGTTATCATAAGATAGTAAGGTTTCCTTCTCTTGAGGAAGACGAAGACTCGAGTTTCTTATCTACCAAAGAGTTGAAGAAACTTTTGGCGGATGAAGCTCAGTTGTTTGGGTTGTTTAAGTCGTTGACTGTGGATAGTCAAGTTTTGCTTGATGTGTTTCCTGTTGTGTATGATTTTTCGGAAGTGTTTGATGAGGATATTTCAGATGTGCCGCCAGAGAGAGAGAGGTGGAGTTTTTGATAGATCTAGTTCCTGGAACTAGACCTGTTTCTATGGCACCTTATCGTATGTCAGCATCTGAGTTGGTTGAGTTAAAGAAGCAATTGAACGAATTGTTGGAGAAGAGGTTTGTGAGGCCAAGTGTTTCTCCTTGGGGTGCTCCAGTTTTGTTGGTGAAAAAGAAAGATGGAAGTATGCGATTGTGTATTGATTATCGCCAGTTGAATAAGGTGACGATTAAGAATAAGTATCCTCTTCCAAGGATTGATGATCTGATGGATCAGTTAGTTGGTGTGTGTGTGTGTGTGTGTTTAGTAAGATTGATTTGAGATCAGGGTATCATCAGATAAGGGTGAAGGAGGAATATATTTAGAAGACGGCTTTTAGGACACGATATGGTCATTATGAATATTCTGTGATGCCGTTTGGGGTTTCTAATGCGCCAGGTGTGTTTATGGAATACATGAATCGTATTTTTCACGAGCATTTAGATCGATTTGTTGTTGTGTTTATTGATGACATATTGATTTATTCTAAGTCTCGGGAGGAGCACGCAGAGCATTTGCGTATTGTTTTGCAGGTTTTGAAAGAAAAGAAACTTTTTGCCAAATTGTCCAAGTGTGAATTTTGTTTGTCGGAGGTGAGTTTTCTTGGACACGTAATTTCAGGTAATAGTATTGTTGTGGATCCATCTAAAGTAGAAGCAGTTCTACAATGGGGGGCTCCGAGATCTGTTACTGAAATTCGAAGCTTTTTGGGTTTGGCCGGTTATTATCGAAGGTTCACTGAAGGGTTTTCTAAGCTAGCACTTCCTTTGACCCAGTTGACTTGTAAAGGGCAAGCGTTCATTTGGGATATTCGGTGCGAGGAAAGTTTTAATGAGCTGAAGAGAAGATTGACGACAGCTCCGATTTTGATTTTATCGGATCCTACTGAATCATTTGTGGTGTATTGTGATGTGTCTCTGATTGGTTTAGGTGGTGTGCTAATGCAAGGAGGTAAGGTCGTGGCTTATGCTTCGAGGCAGTTGCGAGTGCACGAGAAGACCCTACGCACGATTTAGAATTAGCGGCTGCGGTGTTTGTGTTGAAAATTTGGAGGCATTATCTTTTTGGTGCAGGGTTTGAAGTCTTTAGTGATCACAAAAGTTTGAAATATCTATTTGATCAGAAGGAATTGAATATGAGGCAACGAAGATGGTTGGAATTCTTGAAGGACTACGACTTTGGCTTGAATTACCATCCTGGTAAAGCTAATGTGGTAGCCGATGCGTTGAGTCAGAAATTATTGCATATGTCCGCTTTAATGGTTAAGGAGTGGGAGCTTTTGGAATCGTTTAGAGATTTGAGTTTGGTATGTGAAGTGACGTCGGATAGTGTGAGGTTGGGTATGCTGAAGGTTACTAATGATTTTCTAATGACTGTTAGTGAGAAACAGAAGTTGGACGTGAAATTGGTGGATTTGATGTTGGTTGGCGGAAAAGATGCGAGTAGTGATTTTCAAGTGGATATTAATGGTGTTTTGAGGTTCCGTGGGCGAATTTGTATTCCGGACGATTCGAATTTGAAACGGATGATTTTGGAGGAAGGACACCAGAGTAATTTGAGTATACATCCGGGAGCGAATAAGATGTACCAAGATTTGAAAAAGATTTTCAGGTGGTCTGGATTGAAAAGAGATGTGGCTCAGTTTGTCTATGCATGTTTGACTTGTCAGAAATCAAAGGTAGAACATCTGAGGCCTAGTGGTTTGTTGCAACCATTGGATATTCCTTAATGGAAGTGGGATAGCATTTCGATGGATTTTGTAACGCGGTTGCCGAATACACAGCGAGGGCATAATGCTATTTGGGTGGTTGTTGATAGGCTGACTAAATTGGCTCATTTCATTCCGATTGACATCAGTTTTACTTTGGAGAGGTTAGCTGAGATTTACATCAGTGTGATTGTGAAGTTGCATGGCGTTCCGTTAAGTATTATTTCAGATCGAGATCCGAGGTTTACCTCGAGATTTTGGGAAAGTTTACAGAAGGCTTTAGGATCTAAATTGAGATTGAGCTCGGCTTATCATCTGCAAACGGATGGTCAGACGGAGAGAACGATTCAGTCATTGGAAGATTTGTTGCGAGCTTGTGTTCTTGAACAAGGTGGTGTGTGGGATAGTTATCTTGCATTGATTGAATTCACGTATAATAACAGTTTCCATTCGAGTATTGGAATGGCACCGTTTGAAGCACTGTATGGACGAAGATGTCGAACACCATTGTGTTGGCACGAATCTGGTGAGAGTTTGGTGGTTGGACCAGAGTTGGTGCAACAGACTACGGAAAAAGTGAAGTTTATTCGTGAGAAAATGAAGGCTTCTCAGAGTAGACAAAAGAGTCATCATGATCGGAGAAGGAAAGATCTAGAGTTTTAAGACGACGATCGTGTATTTTTTAGGGTTACGCCGGTAACGGGTGTGGGTCGTGCATTGAAATCGAAGAAACTTACTTCTCGGTTTATTGGTCCTTACCAGATATCCACGAGAGTGGGTGCTGTGGCTTATAGGGTGGCGTTGCCGCCGAGTCTGTCGAATTTGCATGACGTGTTCCATATTTCACAGCTTCGGAAGTATGTTTCGGATCCGTCGTGTAATACCCCATAATTTTGTGAGCATTTTGGATAATATTAGTATGATCAACTGGGTCCCGGAGTACTCTGAGCAATTATTGGATAAAACAATTAGAGTAAACTGGCGAACTCGGATTGATTAGATTTAATATTATTTAACTTGGAATTTTATTAGTTGGTGCTTTTGAGATAATTTGGACGATTAGTAGTGTTACTAATTAAATTCTCCTCTTTATCTTTTCTTTTCCTCTCATTTGGAGGAGATAGAAAACTTTGAAGGAAAAAGAAGAGAAAAGGAAGGAAAAGGGAGAGGAAGAAGAGGAAAATTCTCCAAGAGCTCAAGAGCAAGAAGCATCAGCGAATCTTCATCTTTTCATCTCAGCTTCAACCTCCTCATCTAGTAATCCAGGTGGGTTCTAGTTAGACACCTTAGGATAAGGGTTTATTGAGTTTTAGAGTTAGTTTGATATTGTTAGGAATGTGAAATTTTACAATAGAATCATAGTCTAACTACTGAAATTTGATAATTGATTATGTGTTATACTGCCTGTGATGATTATAACATGTTTTGGGGTACTTTGATTTGAAAAATTAGGATTTTGGGGGTTGGAATTGATCAACTCGTAGCAGAACTTTTCTGCAGGAAAATTCTGGGTTTCAACTACCCGTACGCGTATCACGTAGGGCCATACGCATATTGAGTTGGGCAATACGCGTATGGAAGTGAAGAATTTTGGGCGTTACGGGTATGGACAAGGCAATACGCGTATGGTTTGGGCAATACGCGCATAGGATGGAAAAATGGAATTTTAAAGGGGAAAATAGCTCTGTCCATACGCGTATCACCTTGGTCAATACGCGTATGGATGGGCGAGCCAGATGGGTGGTACGCGTATGGCACAAGTCAATACGCGTATGGTCAGGAAAATTGCACACTTGTGTTTTCTCGCGGTACTATTTTTGGTTATGTCCATAACTTTTGACTCGTTTATCCTATGTGAGTATTCTTGGTATCGTTGTGAAGCTATGAGTATCCTCTAGCTAATGGTAGTGAGAAATATCTGATTATTGCCCGATTAAATAAATCGGAAGGAACCGTGAATGGGTGTGACGTGTAATATGTTGAGTTATGTGTTTTCTATTGTGTGATCGATGCCTAATTGCATATACTCTGATTATTAAACATGTTTGACTATATATGCATGTTAAAATACGAATTAGGTAGAGTGAGGACTTACCCTAAACAATGTTGTATGTGTGTAATGGAATAGTAACAACGCTCGTGCATGAAAGGCTGAGGCGTGTGTGAAATAATCATAATCAGTTCTTTTTGATAGTGTGTTTCATGGGTCTCGAGCTCCTCTGAAGCATATGCACCATTACTTGGCAGGTTTGATTCCTGCATGCAGTACGAATGGAACCTACGGGTAGAGATTTGTGATGGTTAACAGGCCATGAGAAGTGACGGTTCACGGCTAACAGGTCGTTGTTCCCGAATCCATTTCATATGCCAAGTGATTTCGAGGATCCATGACTCGGGTCGTCTTCTAGACGTAGAAGCGGACGGGAAAAGGGGATGCCTTGGTATGGTTGTTGATTTGTGATATTCTTGAGCTAATAGGTTCAGGAAGTACTTCGGTACTAGGGTGAGTTAACAGGCTCACCATGTGTGGATATTTGTGTAGTGTGGGTACTCAAAGTCATTTTCCCTTCCCTTTTGACTTGAGTTAGGTTTAGTAGAACCTTGTATAGCCGAGAGCACTTTAAGATAGGGAACTCACTGAGATTTGATGTATCTCCCCCCACTGTTGTTGTTTACATCACAGGTTCTGCAGGTTCCGCGAAGGGTAAGGATAAGGCCGTGTGACCATCCTTGCTTAGCTGTTGGTTTTGCTTCCATTGTGGAGTCTTTTGAGGTCCTTAGGGATCTAGTTCTTAGCTTTATCTTTTGAACATTTTGTACATATAACATGCCAGTGTTGGGTTTTAGGTTGCTTTGGGCATTTTTATGTATACAGTGTTACTAGGAACTTATGTATTTCAGTACCAAACGTACTTTTCATGTATGATATATGATTTGATGCATGTATTTATATGTGGGCATTACAGTTGGTATCAGAGCAGGTCGTATCCTCGACCTAGCCATGAAATAGTATGAGTCTTTCCTTTCCGTTTCATATGTGTTGTGTCGCCATTGGTCTTACGTGTTATATTTATGGCATTGAGCCTGATCAACTTAATCATATCGGTATGCCATTCAGGAACATGGCTGACAGGCGCAGAAACAACCGTGGTAGACCAAGAGCCACTCTAGCAGGGACAAATCCGCCAGGTGATGCTAGGAATGCACCTTTGTATCAATTCATGCAGCAGATGCAGCAACAACAAAATCAGTTTATGCAACAAATGGTTCAGCAGATGGCGAGTGGTCTACATCCTCCGGTGGTTGTTCCTGAGGTTGCAGGAGGAAACTTTAGGGATTTCATCCGCATGAATCCTCCAGACTTTCATGGCAGAATAGATCCTGTGGAAGCTCGTGAGTGGGTGGCTGGTATGGAGAGAATCTTTCCGATAGTCCACTGTGGTGAGGAAAACAAAGTAGCATTTGCTTCTCACTCACTGAGGGGTCCTGCTAAGAGATGGTGGGATATTGCTTCAACTTTTATGACTGTGCAAGGTGTACCTAAAGTGTGGGAGCAATTCAAGGCTATTTTCATGGAAAGGTATTTTCCTAACCCTTTGAGGACCCGAAGAGAGCTTGAAATCCAGCAGTTGTGGCAATATTATGTGATAGAGAATAGCTTGAGGGAAGTTCAGACAGAAGGGGATTCGCGAAGGTTGAATCAGAATGAATATGGGAGGTCAAGCCAACAGTTTCGGTTTAGGCAGCAAGCTTTCAAAAGTAAACGGGTCCAGAATTCGCAGACTATTGTACCTCCCGTGTGTCGTACGTGTGGTAAGATGCATTTTGGCAGATGTAGCCTCAAAGGGTTGAAGTGTTATCAATGTCAGAAGGTGGGACATATGGCGAGGGATTGTCCTCAGAATAGGAATCAGACGCAGGGGAAGAAAGCAAAGAATGATAACTCCTTGATTGCGGGTACGTGTTTCGTAAATGGACATCCTTGTTTTGTTTTATTTGATTGTGGGGCAACTCATTCTTTTGTGTCCACGCGTTGCGTGAAGCGACTTGGGTTGCAAGCTGTTTCTTTGTTTCCTCCTATGGTGGTTACTACTGCCATGGATGAGATTGTAGAAACACCGTGGACGTGTGAAAATTGTGTGTTATCGGTGCATGAAAAAGTTTTCCAGATTGATCTTATTTGTTTGCCGCTTAAGAAAGTGGATGTTGTTCTGGGAATGGATTGGCTTTCTGCTAATTCGGTTTTTATCTGTTGCGAGGAGAAGTTAATTATTATCCCATCTGCCGAGGATACTCCGAAGGATGTGTTAACTACTATTTTAGAAGGTACGGTTGGAATGATTAATTTCTTGTTTGAGGAAGAAAAGTCTGTTCTTTTGATTCTTACTAGGGAGGAGAGTAGTAACATTCCAGTTCTGAGTATTCCGGTAGTTTGTGACTTTCCTGAAGTTTTTCCCGAGGATATCACTTCTCTTCTACCGGAGCGAGAAGTGGAATTCTCTATAGACCTGATACCGGGAACGGCTCCAATATCCGTTTCTCCGTATCGGATGGCACCACTCGAATTAAGAGAATTAAAGGATCAGTTGGAAGAACTGTTGGCTATGCATTTTGTTCGACCCAGTGTTTCGCCCTAGGGAGCTCCAGTGTTATTGGTAAAGAAGAAGGATGGTGGAATGCGATTGTGTATTGATTACCGTCAGTTGAATAAGGTCACTATCAAGAATAAATACCCGTTACCAAGGATAGACGACCTGTTGAATCAATTGAAAGGAGCCTGTGTGTTCTCGAAGATTGACTTACGGTCGGGTTATTATCAGATTCGGGTGAAGAGTGCAGATGTACCAAAGACCGCGTTCAAAACCCGTTATGGTCATTATGAATTCTTGGTGATGCCTTTTGGTGTGACAAATGCTCCGGCAGTTTTCATGGATTATATGAATCGGATATTTCAACCTTACTTGGACCAATTTGTGGTGATTTTCATTGATGACATCCTTATTTATTCTCGTGATCCTCAAGAGCACGGTGAACACCTAAGAATTGTTTTATCCATTTTGCAAGAGAAGCAACTTTTTGCTAAGTTAAGTAAGTGTGAGTTTTGGATGTCTGAGGTTAATTTCCTTGGTCATGTTATATCCCAGGGAGGTGTGGCGGTCGATCCATCAAAAGTTGAAGCAGTAATTAATTGGGAGAGATCGAAGAATGTTTCAGAAGTTAGGAGTTTCTTGGGATTAGCAGGTTATTACAGACGGTTTATCAAGGGATTTTCGCAATTGGCTTTACCATTGACCAGACTTACTAGGAAGGATTACTCGTATGAGTGGGATTCGGCTTGTGAAAGGAGTTTTAGAAGTTTGAATGAGAGGTTGACGACTGCTCCTGTTTTGGTTATTCCTGATCCTAGCAAGTCATATGAGGTATATTGTGATGCATCGAAGAAGGGTTTAGGCAGAGTGTTAATGCAGAATGGACATGTAGTGGCTTATGCTTCGCGACAGTTGAAAGTACGTGAAGAGGATTACCCGACGCATGATTTATAATTGGCGGCAGTTGTTTTCACCTTTAAAGTGTGGCGTCACTATTTGTTTGGTGTACGTTTTGAGATGTTTAGTGACCACAAGAGCTTAAAGTACTTATTTGATCAGAAAGAATTGAATATGCGTCAAAGGAGGTGGATGGAATATTTGAAAGATTATGATTTAGAACTAAAGTACCATCCGGGTAAAGCGAACAAGGTAGCGGATGCTTTAAGCAGGAAAGAGTTGCGTAGTGCCGAGTTGATGGTGTTAGAGTATGCCTTAATGGAAAAGTTTAGAGATCTAAATCTTCAATTTAATTGGACTCCTGATTGTGTAGTTATGGGAAATTTGAATATCATCTCTACTCTCAGGGAAGAAATCCAACAAGAGCAAGGGTTGGATGAGAAGTTGCAGGAATTGTTGACTCAACCGGGTTTTGTGCGAATTACCGACGGAGTTATTTCGTTTAACCAAAGGATTTGTGTTCCGGACAACACGGAGTTAAAACGAAGGATTTTGGAGGAAGCGCATAAGGGTACTTTTACTATACATCCTGGTGCTTCAAAGATGTATCAAGATTTAAGGAGGGACTATTGGTGGTCCGGGATGAAAAGAGACATTGCGGTGTATGTGTCGGAATGTACGGTGTGCCAACAAGTAAAGATTGAGCACCAAAGACCGGGTGGCTTGTTGCAACCTTTAGAAATTCCGATGTGTAAATGGGATAGTATTTCGATGGACTTCGCAGTGGGATTACCTCGTGCGCAGGGTGGTTATGATTCAATTTGGGTAATCGTGGACCGGTTAACGAAATCCGCGCATTTCTTAGCTGTGAAGACTACCTTCAAGGCGAGTCATCTCGCAAGGTTGTTCATTTCAGAGATAGTGAGATTGCATGGTATTCCTACTAGCATCGCTTCGGGTAGAGATCCAAAGTTTACTTCTAGATGTTGGGGAGCTTTTCAACAAGCCATGGGAACGAAGTTGTGTTGAGTACGTTGAATCATCCGCAAACGGACGGTCAGACGGAACGGACAATACAGACCATGGAAGACATGTTGAGAGCTTGTGTGCTTGAAAGTGGGGGAAATTGGAGAGAACTGTTGCCGTTGATCGAATTTTCTTATAATAACAGTTATCATGCAAGTATTGGTATGGCACCTTATGAGGCGTTGTATGGTAGGAAGTGTCGAACGCCATTGTGTTGGACGGAGGTTGGCGATGATAGAATTTTGGGGCCCGAGATTATTCACGAGGCCACAGAAAAGATTAGAATGATTCGGGAAAAGATTAAACAAGCCCAAGATCGTCAGAAGAGCTATGCGGACAACCGTAGGAGACCGTTGGAGTTTGATGAGGGTGATCATGTATTTTTGAAGGTTACTCCGAGATTGAGATTGAATGGACCCTTTAAATCGCGGAAATTAAGTCCAAGATACATGGGACCGTATCAGATTTTGGAAAAAATTGGTGAAGTAGCCTACGGATTAGCCTTACTGCCTTCTTTGTCAGAAATGCACGACGTTTTTCATGTGTCTCAGCTTCGGGAATTTGTTTCGGATCCTCTTCAGCCAGTTTTACCGGATACAGTCGAGATAAAAGCTGATTTGACATTTGAACCTCAACCGAGTCGTATCACAGGAAGAGAAACTAGAGTGTTAAAGAATAAAGAGATTCCTCTTGTTATGGTCCAGTGGGACGAGACGCATCCGTGCGATGCCACTTGGGAGTTGGAATCGGAAATGCGAGACGTCTATCCTCATCTGTTTAGGTAATCCTTTAAATTCGAGGGCGAATTTCTTTTAAGGGGGGATGTAATACCCCATAATTTTGTGAGCATTTTGGATAATATTAGTATGATCAACTGGGTTCCGGAGTACTCTGAGCAATTATTGGATAAAACAATTAGAGTAAACTGGCGAACTCGGATTGATTAGATTTAATATTATTTAACTTGGAATTTTATTAGTTGGTGCTTTTGAGATAATTTGGACGATTAGTAGTGTTACTAATTAAATTCTCCTCTTTATCTTTTCTTTTCCTCTCATTTGGAGGAGATAGAAAACATTGAAGGAAAAAGAAGAGAAAAGGAAGGAAAAGGGAGAGGAAGAAGAGGAAAATTCTCCAAGAGCTCAAGAGCAAGAAGCATCAGCGAATCTTCATCTTTTCATCTCAGCTTCAACCTCCTCATCTAGTAATCCAGGTGGGTTCTAGTTAGACACCTTAGGATAAGGGTTTATTGAGTTTTAGAGTTAGTTTGATATTGTTAGGAATGTGAAATTTTACAATAGAATCATAGTCTAACTACTGAAATTTGATAATTAATTATGTGTTATACTGCCTGTGATGATTATAACATGGTTTGGGGTACTTTGATTTGAAAAATTAGGATTTTGGGGGTTGGAATTGATCAACCCATAGCAGAACTTTTCTGCAGGAAAATTCTGGGTTTCAACTGCCCGTACGCGTATCACGCAGGGCCATACGCATATTGAGTTGGGCAATACGCGTATGGAAGTGAAGAATTTTGGGCGTTACGCGTATGGACAAGGCAATACACGTATGGTTTGGGCAATACGCGTATTGGATGGAAAAATGGAATTTTAAAGGGGAAAACAGCTCTGTCCATACGCGTATCACCTTGGTCAATACGTGTATGGATGGGCGAGCCAGATGGGCGGTACACGTATGGCACAAGTCAATACGCGTACGGTCAGGAAAATTGCACACTTGTGTTTTCTCGCGGTACTATTTTTGGTTATGTCCATAACTTTTGACTCGTTTATCCTATGTGAGTATTCTTGGTATCGTTGTGAAGCTATGAGTATCCTCTAGCTAATAGTAGTGAGAAATATCTGATTATTGCCTGATTAAATAAATCGGAAGGAGCCGTGAATGGGTGTGACGTGTAATATGTTGAGTTATGTGTTTTCTATTGTGTGATCGATGCCAAATTGTATATACTCTGATTATTAAACATGTTTGACTATATATGCATGTTAAAATACGAATTAGGTAGAGTGAGGACTTACCCTAAACAATGTTGTATGTGTGTAATGGAATAGTAACAACGCTCGTGCATGAAAGGCCGAGGCGTGTGTGAAATAATCATAACCGGTTCTTTTTGATAATGCGTTTCATGGGTCTCAAGCTCCTCTGAAGCATATGCACCATTACTTGGCAGGTTTGATTCCCGCGTGTAGTACGAATGGAACCTACGGGTAGAGACTTGTGATGGTTAACAGGCCATGAAAAGTGATGGTTCACGGCTAACATGCCGTTGTTCCCGAATCCATTTCGTATGCCAAGTGATTTCGAGGATCCATGACTCGGGTCGTCTTCTAGACGTAGAAGCGGACGGGAAAAGGGGATGCCTTGGTATGGTTATTGATTTGTGAGATTCTTGAGCTAACAGGCTCAGGAAGTACTTCGGTACCAGGGTGAGTTAACAGGCTCACCCTGTGTGGATATTTGTGTAGTGTGGGTACTCAAAGTCATTTTCCCTTCCCTTTTGACTTGAGTTAGGTTTAGTAGAACCTTGTAGAGCCGAGAGGACTTTAAGATAGGGAATTCACTGAGATTTGATGTATCTCACCCCACTGTTGTTGTTTACATCACAGGTTCTGCAGGTTCCGCGAAGGGTAAGGATAAGGCCGTGTGACCATCCTTGCTTAGCTGTTGGTTTTGCTTCCGTTGTGGAGTCTTTTGATGTCCTTAGGGATCTAGTTCTTAGATTTATCTTTTGAACATTTTGTACATATAACATGCCAGTGTTGGGTTTTAGGTTGCTTTGGGCATTTTTATGTATACAGTGTTACTAGGAACTTATGTATTTCAGTACCAAACGTACTTTTCATGTATGATATATGATTTGATGCATGTATGTATATGTGGGCGTTACACGTCGCATGTGATTCCGATGGATGAGGTAGAGGTAAGGGAGAACCTTACGGTCGAGGCATTACCCGTTAGGATTTGGGATCGCGAGGTGAAGCGGTTAAGGGGCAAGGATATTGATCTTGTGAAAGTGGCGTGGGGAGGCGTTGCTGAGGGAAATTTGACTTGGGAGTTGGAGAGTCGGATGCTGGAGTCGTATCCAGAGTTATTCGTCTCAGGTAATATTTTCGAGGACGAAAATTTCTAAGTGGGGGAGAGTTGTAACGCCCCAGTTTTGTCAGTTTTTATTTAATCGAGTCGTTTTGATTATTTTATTATTATAATATTTTATTTTCTACTTTTATTTGGAAATATGTTATTTTTCAATGTTGTGATATTTTATCGGGTTTTGGGAACGTTTGCGAGATATTTGAGTGTAGGGGTATTTTGGGCATTTCACTTTATTTTTCTTAAGTAAGAAAATAGAAATAGAAAGAGAGAAAAATAGAGAGAAAGAAAAAGAGAAGAAGGAAAAGGGAAAGAAAAGAGAAGAAGAGAAGAAAAAGAGAGAAAACTTGGAAATCAAGAAAACAATCTCCCGACTTTTCTAAAAACGATTAAATCGGGTAAGGGTGCGAAACTCGATTATTATATGCTTGTGTATGATTATGTAGTATGTTTTTGGTTGTTATTCGATTGAATTGGAAATATATAGTAAAAACCATATTATGTAGAAATTGATTAGAAATCGATTAAATTGTGTTGGAAATCATGTTTTCAGGTCCATTATTGTTGATACATGTTAGATACATGTTGTTAGGCATTGTATTGGTAATTTTTCTGGTGTATAGGTGAAAATTGGATGATTTTGGGTTGGAAAACGCAGAAGAAATTCTGCAGAAAATTCTGGTTTTTTCCACTGCCCATACGCGTATCACTCAAGGCAATACGCGTATTGGTTAAGGCAATACGCGTATGGCATTGAAGGAATGTGGGCAATACGCGTATGGAGCTTCATTTTCTCAGGCATCTGCCCATTTGCGTAATGGTTTGCGTAAGACTTTAGGGGCAATACGTGTATGAAGTAGGGCAATACGCGTATTGGATTTTGAATGGGAATTTTGGGGGAAAATGGTCTCTGCCCATACGCGTACGACCTTGGGCAATACGCGTATGGAATGGGCGAGGGAGCAAGGCAATACGCGTATGGCTCAGGGCAATACGCGTATGGCCAAGAGAATTGCAAAATGGGGTTTTTTCGCGATGTCTTGTCTTGTTTAGTCCGTAACTTGTGTTCCGTTTATCCGTTTTTAACATTCTTGGTATCGTTGAGTAGCTATTGAACTGTACTTTCTTATGATAATAATTTTGAGATTGTTAGCCGATTTAATTATGTCGAGAATTGGGAATAGTGTCGTTTTGTCGACTTTTGTCGTTATAATTGTGTGTAATTGGTGTGTATCATGCAATGAACTGTTGATATGTATATGGTACTATTTGCGTGCTGTTGTATGGTATAAATGCATTGTTTTGGGCTTGAATTGCAAAGCATGATTAATGTTGAGTGAGATGATTGCATGTATGTGTGCATTTTAAATGTCATGAGTCATTGTATGCCAAGCATCATGATATGCATTCTTGTGACGTCCTGAGTGACGGATTGATTCCAGAGGGAATCTGCTATAACCTCGTGAGCCTTAAAAATAATAGGTATGAATCGCCTTAAAAATAAGAGGACCAAAAGCGATGGCTATAGACGATCGTGTGCCCATGTGGGGTGTGAGCGATCGGGTCGTGTGGCCGTGTGGGGTGTGAGTGATCCATAAACGTCGTGTGCCAGTGTGGGGTGTGAGCGACAAGGAACATTGTATGCCCGACGGGGAGTTACAGTGATGTAA
This sequence comes from Lathyrus tuberosus, assembly GCA_022829125.1. NCBI lineage: Eukaryota > Viridiplantae > Streptophyta > Magnoliopsida > Fabales > Fabaceae > Lathyrus > Lathyrus tuberosus. The sequence goes on along the minus strand of JALAZF010000006.1, from coordinate 4,841,767 downwards.
CGAGCGATGATTCCAGCATAGTTCCTGAGTGAACTAGTGATGAGAAACATTGGAAGACGGTACCGCATGTGCATTGCATGGAGTCGTTGTGTCGGTCTCTGTGCATTTGCATAAATCATGGATTAATTATGAATGTGATTGATGAGATGGAATATGTATAATTGTATTGATGATGAGTGTATTGTGTATGACTGATGTGCATTGGTATTGGATACTTGAGAATTGTACTGTGTTGTGTTTTATTTGATTGTGGTGGGAATATTTTACCTGTGCATTTCCGTGTTAATATATACTTATATGCAACTGTATTATGATTGTGTTTCTCACCCTTCTGCTGTTTTATAATGCTCTATGAGGCATTGCAGATTAGAGTTGCTGGAGGTCTTTTTGTGAAGATTAGGTCTTCATTCTTTTGTCGGTCGGCTCTGATATATGACACCGGGTAGTTAGGGAGGCCGTTTGTGATTATTTGTATTATGTATATATATATATATATATATATATATATATTGGTTTGTACATGTTTGATGTTGTATATGCCAAACAAACTTTTCATGATATATATATTTGAGATTTCAGTACAAATTTTCCGCTTTTATTCTGTATTGAATTGTGGGTGTATTACTACCTGAATTGTTGCATATCTTTATGAGCAGGTGTTGTATGTTTGTTTCAAATTGATGTGACCCCCGGTCTATGCTGTGAATGTTTTAAATATACTTTGATGAAATTTTGAATTTTTATTACCGCTTTATTTAATTGGGGGTATAGATTGGGGGTGTTACATGGGTGATTATAGACTCATTTGCCTAGTGGGATGTGTGAACAAAGCGCTTTCCAAACTCTTAGCGGCTAGATTGAAAGTGGTTTTAAACACTATTATTTCAAAGCCCCAAAATGCTTTCGTGCCGGGAAGACAATTGCTTGATGGGGTTATTGTGGCAAATGAAATGGTGGACTTTGCTAGAAAGGAAGGGAAAGAGTGTTTGTTTTTCAAGGTGGACTTTGAGAAGGCATACGACAAAGTTTCGTGGGGATTTCTTAGGTTTGTGCTTAAAGAGATGGGGTTTGGAGAAACATGGAGGAGTTGGATGGAAGCTTTGGTTTTCACTAGTAGTATGCCGGTTTTGGTTAACGGTAGTCCGACTAAGGAGTTTTTGGTAGAGAGGGGATTGAGACAAGGAGATCCGCTTTCTCCGTTCCTTTTTGTCATGGTGGCAGAAACGTTGAGAGTGTTGGTGAGAAATTCGGTGGAGAATGGCAACTTTGCGGGGTTCAAGTTTAACGGTAATTGTTTCTTGGACATCCTCCAATTCGAGGATGATACTTTATTAATTGGAGATGGGAGTTGGAAGCACATTTGGGCGATTAAAGCGGTGTTGAGAGGTTTTGAGCTTGTGTCGGGATTCGAAATTAATTTCAATAAAAGCAAGCTCACAGAGGTGAATATTAGATCTAACTTTTTGGATGTGGCTTCTTGGTTTTTATCTTGTAGGAAGGAGGATAATAAATTCACTTTTCTCGGCATTCCAATTGGTTGGTATTCTAATGGCACTTCTTTATGGACGGGGGTGATTTCAAAAATGAAGAAGAGATTAGCCCATTGGGAGAATCAGATGCTTAGTTTCGGTGGTAGATTGATGCTTTTGAAGTCGGTTTTGTCTAGCCTTTCCATCTTTATGCTATCTTTTTATAAGGCTCCTAGAAAGGTAGTTAATGAATTAACGTCTATTCAAAGTAACTTCCTTTGGGGTAGCTCGGAAGGAAAAGGAAAATTCATTGGGTTAGTTGGAAGGTGGTTTGCCTTCCGGTAGACAAAGGCGGCCTCGGATTAAGGAGGATCGATGATTTCAAAATTTATTTTCTCCACACTGGAGGTGGAGGATATTGGCGGATCCTAATTCTTTATGGTTCGGTGTTTTGAAGGCCCGTTATGGGGATATAAAGTTGATGATGGTGAGAATGGAAGGCTTTAGTGAAATCAAGAATCACATGTCAATGTGGTGGAGAGATATTGTTAGTCTTGGAAAGTACTTCCCGGAAGACTTATTCATTTCATATTGTCAATTTAAGGTTGGTAATGGTTATTCTACCTCTTTTTGGCATTCTTATTAGCTTGATAATTTTTGTCTTAGAGAGAGTTTCCCTTCGCTCTTTAATTCTTCTAGTCTTAAAAATGTGGCGGTGGCTTGTATGGGAGGTTGGAAGGATGGGATTTGGTCATGGGGGGAGTGCGTCTTGGCTGCTCTGCTGGAGGGTGCTGCTGCCGATCAGTTCTAGCAGCTGTGGAACCTGCTCCAGTCGGCGCAGCTGGTTATGGCGGAGGAGGACTCCGTGTCGTGGCTGCCGGGTGTTTTGGAGGGCTTTTCGGTGGCTAATTTTCGGCAACTCTCTAGTAAGTTCCGGATCCCCTACGGTCCCTCTTGTAAGTTTGAGGAAGCTTTAAATTTTGTTTTGAAAATGGAGGTGCCGTCTAGAATTAAATTCTTCAGTTGGAGGTGCTTTTTAAATAGACTCCCCACAATGGATTCTTTGTCTATTAGAGGTTGTCCCTTTAATAATGATAACTCATTGTGCGTTTATTGTCGTGTCAGTCTGGAATCTTTGGACCAAATTTTATTGCATTGTGAAATTTCTAAAATGGTTTGGAAGGAGGTTGGTGAGTGGGTTGGATTTGGTGATTTTGCTTATTCCGATATTAGGGAGAGTTTTTTGAGTTGGAGGTCTTTTGGTAAGAGGAAGAGAATGAGGAGAGGGAGAGAAGGTTGTGTTTGGTTAGCCACTTGTTGGGTTTTATGGAGAGTAAGGAACGGGATTATTTTCAGGAATGATCCTTGGAACGTTCTTGATATGGTTTGGAGTATTAAATCTATGGTGTGGAGATGGTCCTTTATAGAGAAAAATACCTCCAATTGTAACTTTTATGAGTTTAGCAAATTACCGTTGTTGTATTTGTCTTAAGTTTCAATTGGGTTGTAATTTTCTCTTCGAGCGTTGGCTCTTTCCTTTTGTAAGCGGGTTGGAGAACCCCTTTGTTCTCCTTTAATGAAACTTGCTTATAAAAAAACGAAATTTTTGAACTTTTTGTTTTAGGTACGGAAATGGTGTGGGGGGTTGGTTTCCATCTTTACGAAATTTGCTCCTTTCTATTTTTTATTATTGTCTTAAATTTTGTTGGGGGTTGATAAAGGACACCTACCCCTCCCCCCTCCCCTCCCAAAAGAAATATACCATCTTAAAACAAGGAAAAACGTTCCTAGAATTTTATACCTAAACAAATCAGTTTTTCAAATTAATTTCTCAAATAACCTATGTTTCAAAAAAAATCCAAAATACCCCACTTTTAGATGAGGTTTAAGTGCGGTTTTCAGTTGAATTGGCGACAGCCTTATAAATTTAACTAGAGACGCCAATTAGATTGGAGATACCATATGGTGTTGCAAATTCAATTGGTGCCAGTGTAGAAGTGCATAAAGGCGGCACCAATAGATCTGGCACCTATGTATAAGCAGAATATTTTTAGTATAAATAGAGTGCCACCTACCATTTGCTACAATTCACACATCATTTCAAATTATTCTTTCATTTTCATCATTAGCTCTATCATGATTGTTAAAAGATATCGGTATGTTTGTTATACTTCAACGAAACCTCCGATGAAAATGCTTTTCTAGAACATCCAAAACTTTCAGCATCTAGAGAGGATTTTGAAAAGTTGGTTAGATAGATATATTAATGATGGGGAACGAATTAGAAGTATCAGAGAGACTTGTTTCGTACATCTCAATTGTAGATACTAATAATGTTACGTAGCGTATGTGGGTGTGAGTTAGAGATGACGATGATGTTAGGGTTATGATGTCTGTAGCAGATGACATTGTTTAGATTGTGTCAATCTCTTAGACATGTTGTGGTGTTAAGTTTTTTTATCTGTTGTTTGTGTTGTTGTGTTAAGTTTTTTTTATTTGTTGTAATTTCTTACTATGTCTTATGTTGTTCGTGTGTGAAAAGTTTATCTTGTAATCAAAAGTAGATATATTATAAATAACAAGGTTACAAAATATTACCACATTATAAATCACTTAAAATAAACAAATAAATGTTCATGTAGAACTTGCTCTAACATTGGGACAATTTGTCCGATTATGTATGGGTTGACGGAATAAACCACATGATCTTACCATTTTATTAGTTATATCCATTTTTGTTCTAATTTGCATGTTGTTAGGGCGACCCTTTTTCTTCTGTCACATGTTTTTGTTGTGCCAAACTATGTCCCTTGATATACAGACCAATAATCTTCCAATTCTACCATCGGGAAATTATTGTTGTACACATTGATCATATTTATGACTTTTTAAACATTAGAGCTATGCATGGAAGCGTCTTGGCGAACATAATAACATACAGCAATGACATGGGAGCAAGGAATACGGAAGGCTTAAAATTTTCCACAATCGCACCGACCTCTATTCAATTGGAACCGATAGTCTCCATTCGACCTCTCCTTGTTGTGGTCCTGTGTTTCCTTTACACTAAAAGTGTGTCTATGACGGTCAAAGATTGAAATGACATGTGTGCTAGCGTTGAGAGTTTCCTCCTTCATCACTTTCATGCAACTATCGCTGAATAATTGCCCCGACTGTAATACCGAATGTAATTTTTAGCCTCTGGTTGCGAAATGTGATCCCAACCTAAAGTAGGTTGCTCTTAGTAACACAGTTATTGGTATGTTTCTAATGCCTTTGAAGACGTTTTTAATGGATTCAGCAAGGTTTGTTGTCACGTGGCTTCATCGACATTCTTCGTCAAAATCTAGTCTTATACACTTCTCCAATGGAATGTTATCCACCCACCTTAATGCATATGCATTTGACAATCTAATTTCCTTGCGGTAGTATCGAAACGATGGTTGAGTTAAAGCATACCCTGCATTCATAAATTTTTTTCGAAGGTTCTTATCTTAGATAAATCTGAGTGTCAAAAATGAAGTAACCGTCGTGACCATGTTTTAAGTGATCTTGTGATTCAAACCCCGTCTAGACCAACTAATACTTATATGGCTTGGTAGAGATTGGTTGCAACTGGTTTTTTTCGAAGACATGTATCTACACGACCCACAACAAACCACTTACACACAAGAAGCTTCAACGTCTAACCCACTAGCCAACAAAATTAATGACCCACAAACACACAAACCCATAATCAAAACATGCCAGACACCCAAACATAATGCCAAGAGTGTCCCCCATACCATCTCCAACAAAATGACTATTATCAAGACACCCAAAATGCATATGCCCTCAACACAACATCAAGATATAGCCAAAACACCCAAGGAACATATAACACCAACCTTTCCTCATACCATAGCCAAAATTCCCAAACATCATACCATAGTCAAAACGACTAAACATCACACCATAGCCAAAATACACAAGCCTCAAAACAATCATATGGCTTACAAACACCACAACAACCATTTCAACCTTTCTCCATTGAATCGTTAACACCAATGCCCTCTTCAATTATCCAGGCCGCACACCAATGACCTCTTCAACACATCCCAACTACTCTGGCATAGGTCGCGTGTAACACCCCCTTTCTATACCCCCAAATAATCACATAAATCATTTAGGCACATATAAAACAAATTCGCCAGAGTACGATTAAAACATAGTATAAAAGAGGCATGTCACATCATACTTAATTTAATACATACAACACCTGCTCAAACTATTGATATGCAACAGTGGGGTAACTTGCCACAGAGGAACTTTGTCCTTACACCCACATCTCAATATTTAGAATAAAAGCGGAAAACATCTAAAATATTGAATAACAACCACATATATACACCAACATATATATACATCATCCAGTATGAATCACAAACAACATCGTGTTTATATACACTAATTCATCAGCAAGATACATATGCAAATGTATCACAAAAAGATCAAAACGTCCTAGCTACCCGGTGCTACATATCAGAGCCAACCGACCAACAAGGAAAATGAAGACACGCTTCACAAAAAGACCGCCAGATACCTAATCTGCAATGCCTCATAGAGCATCATAAAACAGCAGAAGGGTGAGAAATATTATCATAATAACAATGCATATAATTATGTACTACAACATAAACATATAACACATATTCTCACCACAACTCATCATATATCACAATATAGATATATCATCAAGCATATTCATTATGCATACATTCACCATTATCATCATTCCACACGAACACACACATACTTGTTCATTCAACAATGCATCCTTATAAGATACAGTTTATATCATCTCCCATAAACATACATATATCAATGTTTATTCATCAATGCACAAATACAAAGATGATCAATGCAACTCATAGAGACCGACTCTCGACTCTATGCAGATGCATGCGGTACCGACTCATCACCCGAGCTCAATTGAAGAACTCAATGGAAATATCCTCCCTGCCGGGCCTACGATATTTCCCCATCGCTCATACCATCATGGCATCCGATGTTTTTGGATTGTTCACGCAGACACAATCCGATTGCTCAAACCCCACAAGGGCACATAATCATTCTGAAGATTCCCACGGAATCAAGTGTAACTCATCGCAACGATTACACCCATTGACTACGCAATGTTCAGAGGATCCTCAATGATCATTTGTGTAATCAATCACTCACACCCAACAGGGACGTGATATTACACCCGATTCTCCACGGAATCGCGACACATGAATGCATGTCATGATGTTTCTCATACAAAATGACCACATACACTCATGCAATGCACACATATTTCACAATATAGTCATGCATATACCATTAAATACACATATTGCAATTTCTTGCCTTTCGGCCATAATTCATCATCACCACATGTCATCACATGCACTATCATTATACCACATCATACAAGGCATACACATTATTATCAATGCCACATTGTATGTTACACAACCAATATACACATTTAAAATGACAAAAGTCGGTAAATGACACTATTCCCAAATTCTCGACTTTATTTAATCGGCTAACGATTTCAAAATTATCATCATAAGAAAGTACATTTCATATGCTTTCCAACGATATAAAGAATGTCCCGATCCGAGTTACGGATCAAAAGTTATGAATTTTCAAAAGTTAAGAATTTATTGAGAAACAGCCAGATTCGCCTGGCGACTTCAGAATTCGCCTGGCCAAACCTCTTTCGCCAGCACTTTGCCTGGCGAATCACCATTCGCCAACAGTTCGCCTGGCGAGCTAGTGGCGAGTCACCAATATAGAAAAACTCCAAGAGTTACAGAAGCTACCCCTTTCTGTAATTCCAAATTCGCCTGGCGAATCTGCCTTCGCCAGCACTTCGCCTGGCGAGCTAGTGGCCAAACTCAATTCGCCTGGCGGATCCCAAATTCGCCTGGCGAATCACGCCAGAACCAGAAAAATGCTGTTACGGGTTACACGACCCAAAACCCCTAAAAACCTCATTTTTCATCCCAAATTAATTCCAACAACAAAACAATTATCAGCAATAATTCATAAACACATGGTAATCATACAACACAAATTATATCGGTTTCCGACCGTAAAAACATCGATTCCCAATCATTTTATCGTTTTCGACCTAAAACTCAAAAGCTATGGAAACAAGAAAACATCCAAGCAAACCCATACATAATCATACACATTGATAAGATAACAATGTTTCACACCCTTACCCGGATTCCAAGCTCGCTAATTGATCGATCTTGATGATTTCCTAGTTTTCCCAACTTTCTCCTCTTTTCTTTCTCTCCTCTTTTCTTTCTCTTCTTTTCTTTCTATCTTTCTCTATTTCTCTCTTATTTCTCTTTTCTTTCTATTTTCTTTCTATTCCATTTCTTTCTTCTCTCATTTTCCACTAAATCAATTTAATTCATTTTTCTCACATAATTCTAATTCCACAAAATTTCTAACTTATGATTAATTATGAAAAGTCTAAAATACCCTCCATTCTAATTTCCCCGAAAACTCTCAAAATGGTAAAATAACATTTAACACACCAAATTCACAATTAAAATAATTATTGCCCAATTAAAATAAAAGACTCAAGAATAATGGAATAATCAAAATCGGGGCGTTACATCGCGAACTGAGCTACAATAGTGTGTCGCTCCATACATAAGACTTTATAGAAATAAAAGAACTTCTTAGGGATTCTGGTGATGTTCTTGAGACCTCAAATCCTCAAACACCTGAAGTAAATTAACAACGAGGGAAATGAGTAAGGGTAGCTAGGGGGTGTGGAACCGGTGGCCGGTATGACCAACTCGGTCGTCATCGTTAGTTTATGTAAAAGTAATTTTAATTAAATATTAATGTTTACTATTTATACTGTTGCGGTGAGAATCGGATAACAAGCTATGAATTAACTTGCATCATACATCTTTGAAATTCACCACCGAGCTTTGATTTATCCAAAGGAAAGGGTAAAGAACTAAAACCCTAAAAAGAGAATCTAGGTTCGGGGGTTAATTATACAAAGGGAAGGTATTAGCACCCTAAGTATCCGTAGTACTCTACGGGAACCTCCTTTTAGTATTGTGTTATGTTATGTTTGCTTGCTAAGAGAAATGTGCTAAGGTAAAGACCTAGGGGTATATACACTAAGTATGCTCGCCAAGACATCGCATCTCGTGCCTACGTATCTTGACTGGAATGGAATCATAGCATTCGTAGTCCCCCTCACTAAGGGGTAAAAGGGGTGAAAAGCTTGAAAGCAAAGCTTGTAAGGATGGATTGGTTAGGAGAAAGAGATTAATGGCTATCTCTTGAAAGGATTGTGAAAGGTTGGACCGTCTTAAAGGAGAATAGATCAATAGCTATCTCTTTGGGAAGGCCAGGTCAGAAGGGATAAGAGATTAATGGCTATCTCTTGTGAAATGGTTTGAGGTTAACAGGGTATTTGAACTATCTATGACATGAAGTCAATAGAGAGACTTTTCCTTTGGAAGGAGGGGAAAGCAACACCTTGTAAACAAGAGTTAAAGGGGAATTGAATTGAGTAGGATCTGACAGCAAGGCTATCCTAACTGACTGGGCAGTCTATTGGGTAGCATTTCCTTTGGAATGATAGTAAGTGACAGAGGGGCAAAGAGGAGAACCTCGAGTAACAATTGTAAAGTGAATGGCAATATATACAGTGAATACAATGAAAATTGAATTGAAAATGAACCTTGGGAATTGACCATAATGAAAATAAGGATAGTTAAGATTAGAAAATTAATTAAAATCTAAATAAACAAAAATCTAATTAAAGCTAAATAAATTCTAATTTAAAACTAAAAGCTAATTAAACCAAAACTAATTCTAATTCTAAAATATGCTAATTCTAAAGTTAAATTAAAATTAAAACTAATGCTTAAATCTTAATTAACTTAAAATTCTAACTAAATAAAATCTCATAAAGTAAAACCTAATTTCTAATTAATTAATTAACAAAATCTAATTAACATTATATAAGTTAAGTTATGATTAAATTAACTAAACTAAAAAACTAAATTTAATTAAGATTTAATTAAACTAAATACCAAATTTTTACCTTAAAACCTAATTAAAACCTAAAAGTAAATGGGCCTAAAGAAGAAAGCAAGGTCTGGGGGAGCCCAAAGGGGCGCTGGATACAGACCGGGTCATGGGTTTTGACCCGGTTCGATCACATTAATGAGAAAAAAAGAAAAGAACCTAAAAACCTAATCTGCACGGCCGTGAAATGTCATTGAGATGGATACCTCAGCTTCTCTCTTTCTTCTCTAACACTTCCCCTGTTTTCTTTCACTCTCTTTCGCAGCTCCGTCTCTCTGTTCATCTCTGCCTCACTCGCGACTCACCATCACGCACGCTCTCTTGTTTCACCTTATCTCGGTTTCGCATCATCTCGCTCTCAATAGCGTCTGCCTTCATAGTTTCCCTCTTTCCAATCTCTCTCGAATCAAACCCTCTCGTATACACCTTGCCCACGCACTCATAATCGAGACTCAACTCCAAACACGAAACATATGGCAGAATTAGCAACACACCACAACAAATCAGAGGTTAGTCTATGTATCTAAAACCCTAACCACAAGTCTGAGTTCAATTCATCAAATAAATCAGCAATTATCAGATGGAAAAGAACAGTCCAGCGTACAAAAACGGCATTGTAGGGAAAAATTGAAGGAATAACAAAGAGATCCTTACCGGAGTTTTCGACGCCGACGGAGGTCCAACCTTAAGGTGATTCTTTTGTTCTTTCTTTCTATCTCAGCGTGAGTACTCTTTGTCGTGGTATATGAATTTGATTCTACTATAAATGTTCTCTCTACCTCTTCAATGTGTGAGAATTCTTCTGGTGTACGTCTATGAATGGTTGTCTTGAGTAGTGTTTGATGTTCCTGCAAATATTGCAGGTGATGGGAGTTGTAACAGAGGTGGGACTTTGTTCCTTGGCGATGTAGTGAAGTTGGCAGTGGATAGGAGATGGTGTGTAGTGGCTTGATGCTCTCGGCGGTTTCGAAAATGGAGGTGGTGGCGTTTGAAACAAGGTTGTTCTTGAAGGTTATCAGATAGTGATGATTTTGGAGTGAAGTGAGGATGTGTTGGGGAGTTGTTGTAGAGGGTTGAAGGGTACGGTAGTGAGTGTTGAAGATAGACGGAGGGAGTATGGTTTCTATGATGCTGTTGCGCAGGGTGGTGTATTGATACAGGTATGAGTTTTTTCTTCCAATCCCCCTTGCAGAAAGTGACTCCCTCTTCCTTAAAACATAAACCCAAAAGAAACTCTTGTCTTATACTGTTCTGATACCTCCTTTTCACTGCAGAACCTTTGTTATTGGGGTTATTGCAGGATATCTGTGTTGTTCCTGTCAAATGATACAAGTTGTAGAAGGTCTTGCAAGCAGAATTTGGATTGTGGTGCATTTGGAGTCTTTGGCACTACTGTTGTCATGACTTTGGCTTGTCGTTGGGCGTACACAGGTTGCAGGGATCTATTTTAGTGCATTGTTACTCTTGCTTAAAAAAAATAAGATGGCCAAAGTGCAGAGGTTAGGGAGAGATGCGTGTTTTCATTGCTGTATTGTACCAGTTTGGAAAAAAGTTGTGTAAGGCAGCAAGTACACAGGTGTGTAACAGGAAGAATCAAGATGCATTTTGGTGATAGCTCTGAAGTAGCATACAATGACAATCGATTTTTTTGTATTTTTTGTAATTGTTATTTTTTTGGTATTTTGTAGAACTTGGAAATTAATTAAATTAGACTAACTGGATTAACTAAATTAAAAATAAATTAAAATAATCTACATGAAGATAAAACTATAATTATAATTAAGATTAAAATAAAAATGAAAATAAACTAGATTAATAAACTTAAACTACTTAAAATATAATTAGACTAAAACTAAAAAAGGAATTAGAATTAAAATCAGTTAAATATTACACTAAAAATAATCCATATTAAAAACTAAATTTAACGTAAAGTATATAAAAGAGAAAAAAAGCTAAATTGAAATACTAAATCAATTCTAACTAAATTTAATATAAATATTTAATTAAAGTAAAAAAAAAGATCAAGAACGACAACGAAATTAAAAATGCATGACTAACGATATGTTTTAACAAAAAATGCAAAAATGACTGACTTAAAATGATATGAAATGATTAGAATATCTGAGGGTAAAATTTGGGGTACAACATATGCTAAAAATAATTATGCTCGTACATTGGTGCCAGACCAATTGGCGCAACCTTTATGCACTTGTACAAAGGAGCCAATTGAATTGGAAACATAATATAATGTCTCCAATCCAATTGGCGCCTCAACTTAAATTTATAATGCTGATGTCAATTCAACTAGAAACAACACTTTATCCTCATCTGAAAATGGAGTATTTTGAGAAATATTTTAAAATATGAGTTATTTGAGAAATTAATGTGAAAAACAGGGTTACTTCGATAAAAAAAATTCATTTTCCTAAGGCTACATAAAATATCCACGACCTTTAAGAATGTGTGGCTTAGAATATATTTGAATTTATTTAATTAACTAAATTAAAAAAATTGTTTCTTTATATACAATATCACTAACACCTAATTTTAATTTTTTTATGTCATGAGAATTTTAGAGAAGTAAAGAAACATAAATGGTATTTGAAGGTTTGGAAAATTGTTTGTTTGCAAAAGGGTAAAATTAAGACGAATTTAATAGCACATAAAATAATATGAGAAGAGCATGATAGCAATAAGAGTTTGAACGTGAACTCGTTTGATAACCTAAATTAATCGTGTACCAACATGTTTTATCCCTAGTGATGACTGGTTCGTGATGATAATTATTCCTAATTCTTTAGTGAATAAACCTTTAACTATTCAAATTAATTTTTATGGCCATAGTAAATTGTAGATGTACCCAAGCATTTAATTATCAAGAATAAAAACAATTTCTATAAGGTATTCTTAGTTATAGGAGATATGTAATATAAAATAGGCTTAAATGCAGTTTTGGTCCCTGTAAGTTAGCGGGTTTTTGTGTTTGGTCCCTGTAAAAAAAATTTTTTTTGTCTGAGTCCCTATTGTAAGTTCCTGGATTGGCTGGAATTTTGGTAAAACAACAAGGTGTTCAATGCTGATGTCATGGTGTTGATGTTGCAGCATTGAGTCTTAGTACTGGGCTGTACTAAGTTGTGAAGGTTAACTATGTTTGATGTCATGGGCTTGATGTCATAAAATTGCACTTAACACTGGGCTGTGTTAAGGTTGCTAGTTGCTGAAGTGGATGTCTGATGTCACATAGGTGATGTTGTAACATCAGACCTGCAGAACTGAAGCTAATAACAGCATGGGCTTGTTGTTATTAGGGTCGCGTATTAGCTGGAATTGTGGAGAGTGTTGACTCGTTGGATGAGAATATCTTGGGCTAGATATTTTCTGTTACATGGGAGATTTGATTGCAGGTTTGTTGGAGAATTAAAAGGTGGAAGATTTAAAAAGATTTTGGGGATAAAATCTGTTTTAAAAGATTCAGTTTTTAATTAACAAATCTGATCAAATATTGTGACAAATCCAATCCAAATTCAAGGAGTTATATAAAGCGCACAAGACCAAGGAAGAAGGTACAGAAAACAGATTGAACATCAAGAGCTGGAGGCTTAGAGTCTAGGGTTTGTTTAGAGTACTTGTAATCACACTATTCTAGGTTTGAATAGGTGTTGAATTTTCTGTCCTCTCTAGAAGCTGTGAAGCAATAGAGAGTTGTTGATTGATCGAAGCTAGGAAGCAAGATCAAGGGATCTCAAAGAGGTTGTTCTTTGAGTGTTTTAGGGGATTGAGTAGTGTTCTTATATCTAAGTGGTTTCTTAGGTAGAAAGTCACTAGTAGAGTATAAGTTTAGGAGATTGTCAACTGGTGTGTTGAGTCTGTAAATTATATCTACAAGTAGTGAATTTCATCCCTGGCTAGGTAGCCCCCAGACGTAGGTAGTTAGACCGAACTGGGTGAACAATTCCTTTTGTTTTCCTGTTGCTTATTCTGTCCATTATTGCAGAGTGTGTTGTTGTGACATCGCACCTTAACATCACACGTTTGGTACCAGAATTTCAATTGGTATCAGAGCAGGCATCCTGTCTGTCTCTGGGTGAGATCTAGGGAAGTTACTTTCTGGTGAAAGATGGACAAAGAGGTTGGAGGATTCGTCAACAGACCCCCTATCTTGGATGGCTCAAATTATGAGTATTGGAAGCCTAGAATGACTACTTTTTTAAAGTCATTAGACAGCAAAGCTTGGAAGGCTGTCATTAAAGAGTGGAAAGCTCCAGAGGTATGTGAGAAAGATGAGGCTGGCAAGGATAAAGAAGGTACCTCAAAGCCTAAGCTTGAAGAAGAATGGACCAAGGAAGAAGATGAGCTTGCCCTTGGGAATTCAAAAGCCCTAAATGTTATCTTCAATGGGGTTGACAAGAACATATTCAGGCTGATCAACTCCGGTGAAACTGCTAAGGCTGCTTGGGATATTTTGAAGGCTACTCATGAAGGCACATCTAGAGTTAAGATGTCTAGACTTCAGCTTCTAACATCTAAGTTTGAAAGCTTAAAGATGAAGGAAGATGAGACTATTCATGACTTCCACATGAGTGTTCTTGAGCTGTCAAATGCATCCAGTGCTCTTGGTGAGAAGATGACAGAAGAGAAGCTGATAAGAAAGATTCTTAGGTCCCTCCCTAAGAAGTATAAGATGAAGGTAACAGCCATTGAAGAATCTCAAGACATCAGCAAGACGAGAGTTGATGAGCTTATTGGATCTCTTCAAACATTTGAACTTGGGCTGAATGAGGAAGAACCAGAAAAGAAGCCCAAGAGTATAGCCTTAGTCTCCACTCCTGCAGCAGCTAAAGATGATGAGTCCCAGGAGGATCTGCCTCAGGCTATAGTTATGTTGGGAAGGCAATTCAACAAAGTGTTCAAGAAGATGAACTATAACTACAGGCCTAATGTCAAGAACATCTCCTCTGACATCAGTAAGTCAAAAGAGAAAGAAGAAGAGAAGACTGTCCAAGATAAAGGAGTTCAGTGCTTTGAATGTGAAGGGTATGGACATGTCAAGAAAGAGTGTCCCACATTCTTGAAGAAGCAGAATAAAGGCTTGACAATTTCCTGGTCTGACACTGATAGCGAAGATGAAAGTGAGTCAGCAAAGCATGTTACAGCTTTGACAGGAATTGTTGAATCTGATGATGATAGTGATGGAGAAGTCACCTATGATGAGCTAGCTTCAACCTACAGAGAGTTGTGTTTTAAGAGTGCTGAAGTCTGTCAAGGAAACAAGTGCCACAAGCAACAGATTGCTCAGCTTGAGAATGAAAAAGCTGATCTGGAAAATGAAGTGGTGCTAGTAAGAGCTCATCTTAATCAAATGACCAAGTCTGTTAGGATGCTGAACAGTGGTACAGACACTCTTGACAAGATTCTTCAGACGGAAAGGATAGCTAGAGACAGGACTGGATTAGGATTTGTGGTTGAGGGAAAAGTATCTACTGAAGCAAGCACTTCAGGAACCAAAGTGGAGATGTCTCAACCATTGTCTCAACATCAGCCAAAGGTGCAGGATCCTACTCCTAAGAAAGCTGATGTTTCACAACCTAAGAGGATTGAGAAGAAGACTGGTCATAATCAGAAGAGAAAGCAGCCTCAAGGTGCTAGACAGTATATGCCCCCCCAATATCATAGGAGCATGGAAGCTGCAAGGGTCAAGCAGACCAGGTCACATCCGATGTCTCAACATCAGGAAAACTGGTATGGACCTGGCCTCAACAATGTTGTGCCGTATAATTATGGAAGAAGGAAGCCTCATCACCATGGAAGACAGCCTAGAAGACAGCATCCTCAGTTCAAACAGCATGTGTCTCAACATCAGGGGTATGGTTACACTAATGCTGTGTCTCATTATGGAAGGAGAAAGTCCTACCATCATGGGAGACAATCCAGGAAAAAGCATTCTCAGCTTCCTTATGGATACCAGCATAATAGAAGGCAGGCAAGCAATGTTAGGAGAAGACCACATTATGGATGGCAACCTATGCAGTCTCATCAAGGCAGAAGATTCAGAGAAGAAAGGGTGAGATGCTTCTATTGTGGAAGGTATGGACACATGCAGTACTCTTGTTACAAGCTGCATGGATACCCTCAGCCTCAAAACAGATGGAGGGAGGATATGCCCAAAGTTGTTAAACAATGGGTACCTAAGGAGAAGGTGAAGTGCTTATTGGCTCACATGGCTGACAAGGAGTTTAAAGAAGAAACATGGTATTTTGACAGTGGGTGTTCCAAACACATGTCTGGATGTAGATCCATGTTTGATGATCTTAGGCCTTGCCCCTCTCATGAGGTCATGTTTGTCAATGGAGGAAAAGGTATTGTTGCAGGAGTTGGGAAAGTCCAAGGTGATGGTAGACCTGAACTTGACAATGTTATGTTTGTCAATGGCTTAAGTGCAAATTTGATCAGCATAAGCCAATTGTGTGATGAAGGGTACAAGGTAAACTACACTAAGCATGAGTGTGTGGTTTCTGATGAGCATAATCAGATTGTTATGAAGGGTGCCAGAACCAAGGATAACTGCTATCAGTGGATTTCTCTTGAAGGAAATTCAACTATTTATGCTCAGGTTGATGTTATAACATCAAATTATGACATCAGGATGCTGAAAGGGCACTCAGAGTTAGTTTGTTCTGATGTGAATTTTTATAAAGGAAAGTATTTATGGAGGGAGAAAATTAGTAATTGGTCTGTAATAAATACAGAAAATCTGGCGCCATACCTCAGACCATCATTTTCTTTTGGAACAACATCACGGTTTTTCAAAGTCCTGTTCTCACAACGGTTCATCTTCTTCGCCTTCAAGAATCAATCCTCACTCAATCGTACCCATCTCAAAGGATTCATGGTGTCTCCGTCTAAGAAATCTGTGGGTCAAAGGTCGGCAAAAGGAATGGCTAGGGTTTCCACAGAAGAAGGGTTTGCAGAAGAAGCTTTGAATGTGGAACCCATCTCTGTGATGCTCCCCGAATCTGGTAAATCTAGACCTCCTAAACTTGTTTCTAAAAGGGCTGGGACTATCTTTAAAGGTAATGAAACAAAGAGGATTGTTACTAGTGTTCTCTTTCGTGATAAGACAGCGCCTAGGTCATCCACGTCTCAAAATGTTGAGGAAAGGGTGGATGTTGACAAGAGCGTTGATCAGATTGTTGACAAGATCCTTGATAAAGGTCTTCCTGTAAAAGGTATATCAAGACCACTGAGACAAATGCCTGCTGAAAAGGAGAAGGAGGACATGCAAAGTGCTGCAACGAATCTCCATAGACTTGCCATGTCTGTTGTTGAAGAGTCTGAAGTTAGTAAAGACGCTGATCAGAGAGAAGACATGGCTGAGGAAACAAATGTGGAAGAAAATGTTAGAACATCACCTGACCCTGCTTCTGGTGGTAAAGACAATGCTGATGCAATAAACGTAGTTGATTTATCAGATGATGAAGTAATAGCTAGGGCTGTTCCAAGCATTGCCAGGAGGTTGAAAACAAGGAAGGGAAAGGAGGTTGAACCCTCTCCTAAGGAGCCATCGGTTGATAAGAAGAAGAACATTGTTGTTGGACCAGCAAAATCTTGGAGTAAAGTGGAGATAAATCTTAGGAAGAGGAAGGCTGTGGAGCATTCTGAGTCAGACTATGATGTCGAAGATGATGTTCAGGACATCACGCCTGTCAGGAAAACTATTCTAAAGAGAATATCTGATAAGGTGCCTGAAGTTCCAATTGATAACATCTCCTTCCACTATGCCAGTAGTGCATCGATGTGGAAGTTCGTGTGTCAGAGAAGACTAGCCCTGGAAAGGGAACTGGGTAAGGAAGCCTTAGGTATGGAGGAAATTATGGAATTAATTAACACTGTTGGGCTAAAGAAGACTGTGACACAGCTTCCTAAATGTTACGAAGGACTTGTCAAAGAATTTGTTGTAAACATCCCTGTCGGCATTACTGATAAGAGAAGCACAGACTTCATGAAAGTCTTTGTTAGAGGGAAGGGTATTAATTTCTCTCCTAGTATCATCAACAGGTACCTAGGAAGAAATGATGGAGAATGCAGTGTTCTTGAGTCTACTGATAACGAGATTTGCAGGGAGATTACGGCAGGGCAAGTGAAGATTTGGCCTTTGAAAGGGAAGCTAAAAACTAGCAAGCTCAGCATCAAGTATGCCATCCTTCACAGGATTGGTGCAGCTAACTGGGTGCCAACCAACCATAAAACAACAATTGCGGTTGGTCTTGTAAAGTTTATCTATGCAATTGGAAAGAAAGTGAAATTCAACTTTGGAAGCTACATCTTTAACCAAGTAGTTAAACATGCTGAAACCAATGCTGTCAAATTACCTATAGCGTTCCCTTCTTTGGTGTGTGGAATCATTATAGATCAGCAACCTGAGACTTTAACAAGCTCAGACATAGTTTGCCAGAGGAAGACAGCCGTGTCCCTTCACCCTAAATTTTTTTCTGGGAGTCATGTTCCAGATATTGTCATGACATCAAGTTCTGGAGGTAAGAAGGTCACTACAAAAACAAAGCTGATTGAAGGACTGAAGGCAACCTGCAAGGACCTTGATATGGTTATCAGTACCAGCACTGTTAGGAAGATGAAGATTGAGCAAATGATCAAAGACTTGGAACAGGGAGAAGATGCTGGGAATGGTGACATTGAGGAGTCCAGGTCAGGTGAAGGTGATGAGGATGGTGAGAGTACCAGCTCGGATGAGGACTGAATTCCATCTGTTGTTTGTTAGTAGTTTAGTTTTCGTGTTTTCTTGTTTTGCACTAAATGTGCTTGCTATGTAATTTGAATATTGTGCTGGTTTTTGCACCTATTTTTGTTCTATGATTTGTTTTGCCTATTTGCTGACTGTGAGGCTAACAATGAGGGCTAGTTTAGGACTAACTTTATTGGGATAATTGTCTAATTATGGCTAAAAAGGGGGAGAGTTAAAAATTGCCATGAGGAGAAGAGTAGTTGCTGCTAAAAGAGTAAAAATAAAAGGTGTCTAGTTGAAAAGTGGAAAGTGTGCTGATGCTGTGGAGGGGGAGTATAGACAGCATAGTTATGGAGCTGCTAGTGAAGAAGTCATAGCATTGAAGAGTGCAGAGTGCAGCAAAGCAGACATCAAGGGGGAGATGTGTTGCACATTGTGAGCTACTGAACAGCTGTGATGTTGGTTCAAGTTTTTGAGGGGGAGCACCAATTGGCTGTTGTCAATAATGAAGATGGTGCTGCAGCAGATCAAGTAATGAAGACTATATGAAGATTGTCAAACTGCTGTAAGTTGAAGTTTCAAAATATTGAAGATATTCCGCTGCTGAAGTCTCTGAAGATGCAGAGATTGTTTTAGCCAAAATTAGCCATAGGGGGAGATTGTAAGTTCCTGGATTGGCTGGAATTTTGGTAAAACAACAAGGTGTTCAATGCTGATGTCATGGTGTTGATGTTGCAGCATTGAGTCTTAGTACTGGGCTGTACTAAGTTGTGAAGGTTAACTATGTTTGATGTCATGGACTTGATGTCATAACATTGCACTTAACACTGGGCTGTGTTAAGGTTGCTAGTTGCTAAAGTGGATGTCTGATGTCACATAGGTGATGTTGTAACATCAGACCTGCAGAACTGAAGCTAATAATAGCATGGGCTTGTTGTTATTAGGGTCGCGTATTAGCTGGAATTGTGGAGAGTGTTGACTCGTTGGATGAGAATATCTTGGGCTAGATATTTTCTGTTACATGGGAGATTTGATTGCAGGTTTGTTGGAGAATTGAAAGGTGGAAGATTTAAAAAGATTTTGGGGATAAAATCTGTTTTAAAAGATTCAATTTTTAATTAACAAAT
Source organism: Lathyrus tuberosus (assembly GCA_022829125.1). Taxonomy (NCBI): domain Eukaryota; kingdom Viridiplantae; phylum Streptophyta; class Magnoliopsida; order Fabales; family Fabaceae; genus Lathyrus; species Lathyrus tuberosus. The sequence goes on along the minus strand of JALAZF010000006.1, from coordinate 4,822,331 downwards.
CTGATCAAATATTGTGACAAATCCAATCCAAATTCAAGGAGCTATATAAAGCGCACAAGACCAAGGAAGAATGTACAGAAAACAGATTGAAGATCAAGAGCTGGAGGCTTAGAGTCTAGGGTTTGTTTAGAGTACTTGTAATCACACTATTCTAGGTTTGAATAGGTGTTGAATTTTCTGTCCTCTCTAGAAGCTGTGAAGCAATAGAGAGTTGTTGATTGATCGAAGCTAGGAAGCAAGATCAAGGGATCTCAAAGAGGTTGTTCTTTGAGTGTTTTAGGGGATTGAGTAGTGTTCTCATATCTAAGTGGTTTCTTAGGTAGAAAGTCACTAGTAGAGTATAAGTTTAGGAGATTGTCAACTGGTGTGTTGAGTCTGTAAATTATATCTACAAGTAGTGAATTTCATCCCTGGCTTGGTAGCCCCCAGACGTAGGTAGTTAGACCGAACTGGGTGAACAATTCCTTGTGTTTTCCTGTTGCTTATTCTGTCCATTATTGCAGAGTGTGTTGTTGTGACATTGCACCTTAACATCACACGTCTGGTACCAGAATTTCACCTATATCTCACTTTTTGCTTGCGGTTTAGTCCCTAAAGCCAAAATCCGCAGGAAAATCCGAAGAAAATTCAGCAGGAAACCCGCGGATTTTGGCTTTAGGGACTAAATCGCACGCAAAAAGTCAGATATAGGGACTCAGACCCAAAAAAAATTTTTACAGGGACCAAACGCAAAAACTCGCTAACTTACAGGACACAAAAGACTATTTAAGCCTGTAAAATATTTCAATCAAGCGTTTCTGTTAAAAATCCTTCCTAACAAGTATTTATAAATCTATTTTTAATTTGTCAAAAAGAATAAAACATTAAAAACAAAAAGAAAGAAATCATTTAGGCATAAAGTATCAATAATTATAAATGAAAATTCAGAAAATCAAATTTAATCAAGAATGTGACTCATTCCTAAGAATTTTTTTAAATAACCAATTTTTTCAAATTAAATACGAAAATTACCATTGTTATAAATTTTATTACCAAAGTGACCATGTTTCAAAAGGATAGAAAAAGGTGTAGCCATTGTGGTTGGCGCATGCATTAAAATTTTACACATAGGCGCCATTGTGGTTGGCACATGCTTGTATGTGTCGTCACTGCAAGTGGCACATACATGCATCCATTAGGAGCATGCGCCACTTGTAGTGACAACTTCTTTATTTCCAAAATATATAAACACAACATCCCTCCACATCATTTTTCACACATCTTCTTACTATTTCCTTCCATTTTTCATCAATCTCCTTCCATTTTTTTTTGAAAATGTATTCATATTTGTGTCCTTATAATCACAAGAGAAATTCCGATTTAATTTATTCGACAGTAATTTCTCCAATGATGATCAAACTCTGGAATACATAGACATTCGAATATCTTAACAGGAGCTTGATCCATTGGTTAGATGGAGACATTGCAGAGGATGAAAAGATCAAAAGAATTCAAAGGCTTGTTACCACGTTCAACCAAAATGGAGAAATTTGTTTCTGGGAGAACGTTAAAACTGACAGAGATGTTCACATGATGATGTATAGTTCTCAGGAAATTGTCCTAATGGCTATAATCGCATAGTTATGATGATTAGTCATTGTATTTGTTTGTTTTGTTGTATAGTTTTTATTTAAATTATTGTTTAGTTGTTGTTTTAAAATTTTTGTAACCAAATGTTATGATATTTATGAAATGAATGACTTTTTTAATATAAAGCAAAACAGTAACATTTAAAATTATTTTGATGTGCTTGGTCCAACATCGGGACAGTATGTACGATTGCGTCTGGGCTGACGAGATGAACTACATAATCTCACCATTTTGTTCATTGTGTCCATTTTAGTTCGAATACGTGTGCTGTTAGGGCGACCCTTTTTCTTTCTTCGCATTATTTCATTGTGCCAGACTATCTCCCCTTAATATGCAGGCCAATAGTCTTCTTTTGCTACCACCAGAAAGCTATTGTTGTAGACATTGCATATGGTTATGACTCTGTAAATGGTGGATAGTAAGTTGGAAGGGTCCTAGCGAGCCTTTGAACATACCTCTATGATATGGGAGCAAGGCATACAAAAGGCTTAGAACTTTCCTCAGTCGCACCAACCTCTATCTAGTTCCACTCAATAGTATCCCTTCGGCCTCCCTTCATTGTGATCCATTGACTCACACTACTACAAAACGCGCAACAACAACGCCTAAGTCACCACGGTTCTTCCAAACACCGTGGTGACATCTCTAAACTCAGGCGCTAACATTTTATTTTATTTTTTAATTATAAAATTTTATGGTATAATAACGGTTGACATTGTAACCGATATGATACAATCTATCTTTCATGGGTTCGAACCTCAGCGCTCTCAAAAATTTCATTCATTTAACGTTAAGGCGCTCATTTCTCTATTATTTATTTTTAAATAAAATAATAAAAGGGATATCACTACGGTTATTATGAGTAACCATTGTGATATAAAATTTTATTCATTTAATGTTAAGGCGCTCTTTTCTTTTTATTTTATTTTTAAATAAATAATAAAAGGGATATCACTGCGGTTATTATGAGTAACCGTTGTGATATAATTTTCTATTATTTAAAATATAATTACGATTATTCTTGTAAACCGTGAAGAAAAGTGATATTTTTTAATATATAAACGAAAGTATCTGCTGCCCAGTTCATAACATTCGTTTCTCTCTAAAGAAAACCCTAACACAACCCTCTCCTCTCATGAATCTTAACCAATACTATAATAAGTGAATGGCGAAAAGAAGCTTAAAGGATATCTGACGGGAGAAACGTCCAGCGCAAACTCTTACGACGACGAAGATAGTATGTTCTCTTGCTATCTTCTTTCTACTCTTCTTCTGGATGCTATTGGTGTTTAGAATTTAGGATTATTGTTTTAGGGTTTGTTTTTAGGTTGCTATGGATGCATTATGTTGTTGATGTATTAGGGTTAAGTTTGAAGTTTGTTGTGTTTCCTTGTAGATACATGGTTATGATGGTGGTAGCAAGCGTATGGTGGTAGCAAGCGTATAGTATGGTGATGATTCATATGGTTTTTGTTTCCATGGAAAAAAATATAAGAAGTATGAAGTTATTGTATAAACTTCATCCACCTTATATTTTTTCTTTATGGCATCACAAACTAGATGAACTTGATATATCTTGATTTGTTACAGTTCCATGATTATTTTCAATAATAGGTGCATTATTGACTCATTTGTATATTGATTTGTTACAGTCCCACTTAGGGTTTTGTTTGAACTATATATGAATTTGTTTTGAATAATAACAATTTTATTTTATTTGAAATAACTGAAGCTGTATAGTAAAGATGATACATGGTGATGATGAAGGTGGTAGCAAGCATATAGTATGAGTTGATAAGGTACATATGGTTTGTGCTAAAATAATGTATGTTTTTTATTGTGTTGCATGCATCTTTTGTGTTGTTGTTGTATGTTGTTGTTGTTGAAAACTGTTCTCAAAACAAGAACAAAACATTGCTAACTCACAAGAAAGAGGCTTCTTGTGACTTAGCAATGTTTTGTTCTTTATATTCTTATACAGGTTGACATGAGATTAGGTTTAGTTTATTATATACTATGTATATTGTTTGTTCCACTAACCTTTTAATGAAAATGCAATCATTTAAATTGACATAGAAACTGATAATCTGAAAAATTAAGATGTATTTAAAAACCAACCTATATCAATCAATGTTTTCCAAATTGCAACAACGGTACCAGGACCGTGATTATAAGTAACCCATTTACGACAACACTCTACATAACAATGCCTTGATCTGCGTGATTATATGTATTTTCCAACCGTTGTTAAATGGGTTTTTGGTAGTACTGTCAGCAACACTAAACCAACTTTATTACGGTCAAACAGTGTGACCACATGTGTGTTAGATTTGGCATCCTCCTCTTTAATGTATTTCACTGAACTATCACTGAACTCCATTTTGAACGTCTGGTCTCAAAAAGTTACCTGGGCCTAAAATAGGTTGCTCTCACCAACGCGATTATTAGTAGGTTTTAGATGCTTTTGAAGACAAAGTTCATTGATTCCGCGAGATTTGTTGTCATGTGGCCCCATCGTTGTCCATTGTCATATGCCCTGGTCCACTTCTCTAGTGGAATATTGACTATCCACCTTGTTGCATCTGCATTTGTCAATCTGATGTCTTCACGGTAGTGTTTGAAGGAAGGTTCTATTAATGCATACCCTGCCTTCACAACCTTCTTCCACAGCGTCTTGTCTTTGATCTCCCGCATGAATTTTTTAGTGTTGTGTCTAGTGCAATAGTCATGCATTGAAAGAAGATCCTGCCAGCCATTATCAAGGTTTTTATACGAACTCTCAATTGATACATGTGAGTCCGAAATCAATTATAAGTTAGGCTGAGGAGCAACGTGTAATCAATTATTTTTTAGGAAAAACTCTATCCACCAGTAGTCTCCCCTTCGACTAGATGGAAGGCAATTGGAAAAATGTTGTTGTTTCCATTTTGTGCCACTGCCATGACTAGATTTCCTCTATATTTCCCGTATAACCATGTTCCATCAATTTGTATAATAGATTTACAAAAAGCAAAACCTTTAATGCATGGTTTATACGCCCAAAAGAGTTGGTGGAATATGCCATTTCCACTAACACAAGTCTCGTATGGGGTATATGCTGACAAGGTCTCTAAAATGACAATAGTCCCTAGAGAATAATGCTTAAGTTCCACCAGATATTTTGGATGTCCTTTGTACTACTCCTCCCAATTTTTGAACACTGTTTCAACTTTCTTAGTCCTAGCTATCCATACATTCCTATACGGGGGAGTATAACTATATCGCGTAACGATATATGAGATTATTGTACTCACCTTTAACGAAGGATTGTCGCTAATGACAGGCAAAATTTCTTCGCATATTAACTGAGAGCTGAGTTTAGGATGATCCTACATTAGATTGGTGATAATGTAATTGTGAGCTGAACCCATAGAACGTATATTCCAAGAATCACTCCTCTTCTGGTAAGATGTTGTCAATTGGAACAGGTATAGCTCATAATGACAGAAGATCTTGTACCTCATCACATTAGTTCGATCGACCCTATAATCACGTAATAATTCCATGTGATAGTTTTTAATAGCTCTGACACAGTCTTCTTTTATGCAAAATTTGTCTCCCTCTTTTAAGGATCCTTATGTTTGCATATATGGATTGTGAAATATATATGACGATGGTTCATCTACACCCAAGTTCAAGGTTGTCATGTCTTGAGGTGGACAATAAACATGACTAGCAGGAAATGGCTCTTGCTCATGGTTGACAATGTCATTGTTCACCATTTGATCAACCGATATCTCATTTCTTCTTCTTCTTCCTCATCAAAAACATCGACTTCAGCTTGTTCATCATCGACTTCAGCTTATTCATCGTCGTCAGTATCACAAAAAACTTGTGAAGAATCAACAATCTGAGACAATTGATTTTGTTGCTGTAAAATATATATCTCAATATCGTTGAACCCAGAATGTTCGTGACTGAGAAACATAGTATGAAGATCTTCATCATCTCAGATCTTTAGTTAATAAAAATTGACTTGGTTGTCGGCAAAAAAGACTGGATTTTTGTAGATGATTTGTGCCACCGGACTACACTGCAATTTATTTTCTATTCTCTCTTTCAAATGTGAAAAATTTGATCATAAATTAATTGTACACCGAGTAACTTTGGTATTAAAAAATTAAAACCGATTAAGGTACATTCAAATATCTCACTATTGATATGTGCATTGATCATGTATTGCGGTGATGGAGCCATGCATGCAATGTATTTTAGTGTAATGGTTGTGACAATATACCGTGAGTTGTCTTTGAAATGTATTATTATTCACTTAAATAAGGATGAGGATGGAATATTTAATAACAGCCAATGCGCCATACCCAATGGAGCATGCTCCTTATTTTCAATGTATGTGCCATTTACATTGGATTGTACTCTTGTTGAATGCATGGCCCTATTAATCATACTACATGAATCTTGCATGCATACACAACCTGCATGGAATCTCTACCACGATTCCTTTATTAGAAGGCTCCATATTGACTAGTGAATGTTTTTAAAAGACAGCCAATGTGCCATACCCAATGACGCATACATTGGAGTTCACGTGCAACACAGTCTTCACATGAATGCAAAACCCCATCTATAAATATTGCTATCTCTTTCACCATTTCCATCAAACACAATCAATTTCATCACTTTTTTAGCAATAAACACTTAAATCTACCCACTTTGTGAGCAAAAAATGTCTCTACTAACCATGGGTGATGAACATCGAGGAACTATCAACAACATTCTCGAGTTTGTAAGTTACTATTTTCGTTAATACAATAGCTTATTTAATGTACTTAATATTATAGCTTATTTGTTTTCATTTCTTATTTTTTGTTAGGACCCAAAAAGGTTTCGATGTCGTGTACATGAATATGTACCACACGACCCATTGATATAACCATACTACGAGTAGGCGGTTTTGGTAATGTACTCAACATGGTTTCATACTCTGCTGACTACAAATTTATTCTTGATTTGTTAGAAAGATGGAGACTCGAGACCCACACATTTCACCTTCCATTTGGTGAATGTACCGTCACACTAGAGGATGTGTACATGTTTTTGGGTCTACCTATTGATGGTAAGAGTGTTAATGGTAGAGTTAACCAAGATAACTCTATATGCGAAGAATTGTTGGGTGCCTCTCTGTGTTAAGACACAAATACAGGACAAACTTCAGGTCAACCTAGGGGTTAAGATATTAATTTAAAATATCTTAAATAATATTATTCAAGTATAACATAAAAGATAGAATTGACTGAGTATGAAAAGATATTGAAAGATCGGTGTTATATTATGATTCTATTTCGTTATTTTTTATTTCCCGAAAGTACTGGTAATGCAGTAAATACTATGTATTTTCCGTTGTTATGAAACATAAATAAAGTAGGCACATATAGTTGGGGTTCGGTTCTTTTGTACCATCTATATAGTTTGTTGTGTAAAAATACAAAAAAAAGTACTTGTACATTTTATTCTTGCGCCTTTTTTCTACAAGCATGGGGTTGGTCGAGAATATCGTCACTCGCCCCGATCAACGAGAAGCCATTCACATTCCCTTTCGTAACAAAGTAAGTTTATCTTAAATATTTAAATTTGTTAGGCTTTATACTACAACTAGATGGAACTAATATATTTTCAATCTTTTTATTTTAGATTATCATTTATGGGGATGAATTACAACCGATGTCCCAAACACGCTATAGTAGTGTATCACAATCTTTTAGACCACCTTGGACCAGATGATGTATTAAAACCTAACTACTCTAAATTTGGTTTAAATATTATCAAATTACAAATCTTCTAATTATGTATTTTTCTTATGCAGTTTATTTGGAGGTCGTATATGGGTATCGACCATGACGTTAACCCCGAGGATGCTGCAGATATCAATCACTAACAATGTAACACCAACATAGGACTATAATCATATGCGAGTTACCCCTTATCAAACTTAAACCATTCAAAGCAAAAATGTGAGTTTCCATACTACTCACCAATCCACATACAACACTCCACACGCACACACACCCTCAAAGGACATGCCACGTTTCTCAACGGAATCCACTCTCCTCATTCGTTCCGTTTCATAAACGACTTCCAAGTCACATACTTAACTTCAGAACGTCTAATTCTTACTCGTACTTGGAAAGATAACCTTCAAAAAAAAAATTTTCCTCTGGGTAAAACATAAATGCACCCAACTGGTACCACTCTCACGGTCTAAATCCCATACCATGAACTCACGGAAGATAACACTTATTAAACACTGACCAACCGCTCATACCTTACTAACACCAACAATTAAAATACCAAAATGATCTTTATAATTCAATACTTCGTGAGTAATCTCTGACTTCGTCCTTAAAATTCTCAACAGTAATAATAACAATGCGCCTAAGACTTTCTCATACTCAATCCAGTTCATAAGATTACTTCCTTGTAGTCAAGTTCCTTTGTCATCTAAACAGATGATCGACTAAGTAACACCCTTCCACAAGTTCCGATTTTCAACCACGAATACGTCTTTCATTTACTTGGAATTCCGTTTTACATTCACACAAAACTCTCCACTCAGAGAAACATAAGGTAACTAAATGCAGATGATGGTTCCTAAGGGATTTCACAATTTACACATATGCTAATCGATTACCCATCGGAGCTAATCGGTTAACTTCTCAAAATTCAACGTAAAACACCTTCCATACATGTGTTAATCGGTTAACCCCATCGTGTTAATCGGTTAACACCGCTGTAGGAACTGAAAATACACAATTTCTCATAATTCAAAAAAAAACATCCCTATTCAAAACCATCAATCTGGCTTGCTCTAACCCATAATATTATTCTCAACTCATGGCTTTTTAACTTGTATAACATTCACTTGCAATGATCCACTGAAGGTAAAACCGACAGAGTCAAAACATTCCGACGACACACTCCAACCAAGTGACAAGGTAAATTCCAAATTATGCCGCGGTCACACTACAAAACTTCAGCGGGGTAGTTCGTTTTCCTACTCAAACAACTACTCTAGCTGAAATTCAAAAAATGATGACATTGTAAAGCTTTAGCCACAATTCACACTCGATTCATCCATAAGAAAAACCCAATACACAACCATTACACTATATCACAAAACGATGGACATCTCATATCAAGCGTACAACCTTCTTCTCTCACTTGAACCCCTGGGTGAGAACTAAAACAACAACGTTCTTAGTCCAACAAAAGGTAGATTCCAAATATTCCGATTATTCACAAATACAGAAGTTCCTCTACACTTGAAAATAACTCGGGGAAATGCATCCTCTTGGAGAACCTTCTCATCACTTCGCACATGTTAACCAGGATTTCTTACTCTTTACTATCCATTACACACCACCCTTACACCAAATCACTTAATGGAAAAATCCACAACTGACAATTCTCATCGACTATTTACAAAACCCTTCCGGTATAAATCGTTCCATGATTTACACTTAGTCCATAATAAGTCCTGATTTGCTTCTCGTTGTTTTATCACAATCTTACTTCCTAAAATACGATACTCATTGTTCCATAAAGTACATCCCTTCACACTTGTCTCAAGAATAAGAATCTAACACGTACACTTGCGACCACAATGCTACTACTACACGTCCTTCAATACCAAAGTGTAACATTATCATTTCACGCCATACTAAAAGGCACCTCACAGGTGAACCATTCGTGATTACACTTTCTAAATTTTAGCCTTAGCAATATCTTAATAATTCCATCACACATTCGTCCAAAATAAGTTCCGTTATCACCTCCTCATAACAAACTTTTAATACCGTTTTCCACAAAGCATTTTACTTCTCTCTCCATTGTAATCCTCGCAGGTCCAAACATAAAACCCATCTCTCTAAACATTCCATGAATTCAAGGTACTTACTCTGTTTCTCAACACAAACTTCTTTCGGTCCGTAGCACTACACTTTCCGTTACTAACTGAGGCTCATTCTTTCTCCCACACAATACCTCATACGGTTCCTTGGGTAATTTAACAAATTCCAAATCCCAGGTTGGTCTCTTACTAAAATAGAAAACCTGAGGTATTTTGCTGAATCTGATCTCCCTTCATAGTCGAATATATGCAATTCATCCTCCATTCTTCATCCGACACATACTTATTTCACTTGAAGCACGTACACACATCTTTGTGTTCCTTCTCACCCTTCTCTACTACTTTAGGTTCCCATAAAAGCCGAACGCCCTTAACTCTCAACTTTAACCAGTCAGAAGATATTGTTCCGAACACATTCCTTAAGGTACTCTCGTCCAATTAAGATACCCTAACAACCTTAGAAACTAAAGCACCAAAACTTATCTCACTTCCGGACCTTACGCCACGCGTTCCACAAAACCACTTTTCTTTTTCACGGAATGAGATTACTTGAAATCCTTATCCAGATTAGTGGCCAATCAAGCTCTACTAGCGACTGTTACTTACTCCTCAATACCTCAACAGAGCTGACCAAAACTCCACACTACTAACTCTTGGCTTAAGCCTACCCTCACAACACAAGTTCCGACAACACTTCGGAGTCCTCGCGGTCGCTCAATCATGATTCTACCTATCACATACATAGTATTAGGTTGATCAGGCCCAACACTACATAGTATAATATTAAGTTTCATGATGGCAAGACACACTTAAGAGGCAAGAATAGATTTACTTATGATGTTTCAAGGCTAGGTCGAGGACACGACCTGCTTTGATACCAACTGTAACGCCCTGTATAATATTCGTCTAGAATAATACCATACAAGTGTTTTATTTGGTACTGACACATCAAAAGTGCCTACTGACATAGTTCACATACTTGTCCATTTCTAAAACGTAAATATAACATATGGCACAAGGCATGGAAACTAGCCAAAAATAGAAATCTAAGAATAGTATACAATATCCTCAATTGTATACAACAAAAGATTACACAGTGGAAAATAAGCTTAACTAAGCTTCTCTTGAAACATCCACGCATCGCTCCACTTGTAAATCAAACCTGCAAACCACACCTGAAATAAAGCAACTATAGTGGGGTGAGATACATCAAATCTTAGTGAGTTCCCTATCTTATTGGTTCTCTCGGCGTTAACCGGTTCTAACAATCCTAACTCAAGTCCGGGGAAAGGGGAAAGGACCTTGAGTTAACATATTCATTCTTGCCCTATATGGAAACATGCTCACGAGTTCTCTAACTCTAGTATCTTCAAATGATATCTCTCACGAAGGCATCTTTCCCCGGCCAACCCTACTAGAGGATTCAACACGAGTCACGGATCCTTAAATTCGTAGCCAACCATTCTCGGCCAACCCTTCCAAAGAGTTTTCGACACGAGTCTTGGATGCTAAGGTAAATAACTTTCCCCGACCATCCACAAAGGGCTATCCAACACGGGTCACGGTTATCTACACATAGTACTTTTCCCGGCCAGCCCGCACCAGGGGTCCTTCAACACGGGTCAATCATACCATCGCCTAAGCAACCTCCCCGGTTATCCATCATAAGAGGATTAAAACGCGGGTCACAGTTACTTAGGTATCAATTACTCAATGTAATCCTACATGTTCCATACTAGGGTCTTACACTCATCTGGACCATCACTCGTCGAAGATGCACACCTAGGCATATAACGCACGAGCACCGTCATCTAGATCGTTTATCAATCCTAGCCACAACTAGAATCATGAACCTCCTAGTCATTCTAGGTTCCCCTATTATTAAGGTTGATGTTTTCCTCACTCTTCCTATTTCATTTCATATTAACATGCATATACTCTCATAACATGTTTAAACAATTTCAGGCAAAGCATATTACAATTATATAATAAACACATAAAGTGAAACAATCATAATTGCATTCAACATCTCTAGGCCTCTTTTGCCTTTCTAAAATAAACATAATAATTACACATTTTGGGTTTTCCTCCGATTATTTAATCGGGCATAAAAACCGATATTTTACACCTTCATTGTGTAGAATATCTCCGTAGCTTTCCATTGGTACCAAGAACTTCTAGATCGGAAACACGGTTCAAAAGATATGGATTTTTAAAGTATTTTTCCAAAAAGTTACAGTGTTAATCGGTTAACACATTTGGTTAACCGATTAACCAAATTCAGAAACTTTCTGTTAACCGATTAACCAAAATGGTTAATCGATTAACCAGTTCAATTTTCACGTAAAACACCAGATTTCTCACTAGTTAATCGGTTAACCCATACCGTTAATCGATTAACCATGTTGCAGAAGCCAAAAACTCTGTTTTCTTGGATTCTTTTCCATTCCAATCCCAATCAAAACCTTTTCAAACATTCAACCAAGCATAAACAGATGATTATACATATATAATGATCATGTTATACAATTTATAACACATTTCAACCGTTAGATTTCATTGATTTGCAAAATTGTTCATTTTCTTAAAATCTAACCTAACTCTAAAACCTCAAGAAATTCTACACTAAAGTCTCTAGTTAGAACCCACCTGATAATCGAAGAGGAGTTTGAAGAAGATGATGATGATGATCCATGGCTTCTTATTCTTCTTTGAGCTTTTCCTCTCTTCCCTCTTCTCTTCTCTTCCTTTCTCTCTTTTTCTGTTTTTCTTCTTCTTCCACTTTCTATGCTTTCCCTTCTCAACAAATATATATATATATATATATATATATATATATATATATATATATATATATATATATATATATATATATATATATAACTCTATTATTATATAATATAATCCAATAGAGTAAAATATCTCCAATTGATATGTTATCGTTTCAACCCAATTGATCAATTATTAGAGTTACCAAAATTACTTTCTTAAATTAATAAATATTAATCCGCCTCTTTAATAAAATAATTGATCTCTTCAGAGTTCACTAGTTGCTCTATTGATCCCCAATGTCAATACTTAAAATACTTAGAGGATTCCATAAATCCAATTAATCAAAGATAGAGCACATAGATACTCATCTGATATCCAATTGAGCATTTAATAATATGGGGTATTACACATACAAACGTGATTGTATTCGACAATCAAAATGCCACAATGCCTTAAGGCCACATTCGCCTTTTTCTCATAATCACAATAGTTCACACATGTTACATACTAGTGTGTCACTCTCTCATAGACCAATACTCATCACGGATACACCTTTCTACATCGAGTGCCCGAGCATCGCCATCTAGGTTTTCTATCACAACTCTATTCACAACCTAGAATCATATCATTAGGTTTGGGGTAAGTTTTCTCACTCTTCCTAATTCATTTTTAAGCATGCAAACTCTCACAATCAAGTTAAACAACAATAAGATAGGCAAAGCATATTACAATTTCCCAATAGAATTACATGTGATAATTCAAACATAAGTTATACCACTTTCGGGTTTTCCTCTAATTATTTAATTGGACAACAAAACCTATATTCTTCACTTTCATTACGTAGAACATTTTTACAGCTTTCCATCGATATAAAGAACGCTTAAATCGGGTATGCGAATCGAAAGTTATGGATTTTTAAAGAAAAGAGAATTATTTGAAAACTCCCAGGAGCGCCCGGCGGTCCATGCTTGGCCCGGCGTTGCCCCCCTGCGCCTGCTACTTCGCCCGACAAAGCAGCGGCGTAAGACCCATGCCAAAAACCAAAGTTCCAGAATCAAAACATGATGCGCCTCTTGACTTTCGCCCGACGGAGCATCGGCGCAAGCCTGCGTCGCTCGGCGCTCAAAGCGCCGCCCGACGGTGCGTATCAGAAACAGAATTTTTCTGCTGCACTTTTGGGGTTCCAAGGGCTCCAAAATTCACCCTTCCCACCCCAGATCATTTCCAAACCACAAAACAAGTATTATCAAATGATCATATGCATATTACAACTACACTACACAATTTATATCAATTTTCATCCGTCAGATTCTTTGATTTAGCAAAATTACTCATTTTCTCACAATATCAAACCTAACTCTAGAACTCAAGAAATTATACAACTAAAGTCTCTATCTAGAACCCACCTGGATTAGAGGATGATAGTGAAGAAGATGAGATGAATTGATGAAGAAGAGATGATGATTCTTGATCTTTTTCCTCTTCTAGGTTTTCTTCTTTTCTTTCCTTTCCTTTTCCTTCTCTCTAACTTCTCTCTCTCTCTAATTGTTACAATGTTTGGAAAGGGTGGAAATGAAATGATATAGAAAAATATCATTAATTAGTAACACTACTAAATGTCCAAATAGTCTCTATAGCTCCAATAATTAAAACCTCAGAGACAGATAATATTAATTGGATTTGCTCTGAGATCAACAGTTACTCTAATTATCTTTGCAGATAAATTCTCAGAGTACACCGGAACCCAGTTGATCATACTAATATTATCCAGAGCAAAATAACTTACGGGGTATTACATAGTGTAACTTTAGAGACAATAGAATACATTCACACATACATTACCAAATAATTAATCACCTAACCATTCAAAATATATAACAAAATAAACTATAAAGTAGACAATGTTGTGGCCTAAGTCTCTAGGACACTTAGTGAATCCAACAATTGTATCTTCTCCATTTCTACTATATATGTAATTCATAATACATGATAAGTCAATAACTTGAAACCAAATGCTGGGAAACAAGACTATGATAATCTTTTGAAGCCTATTTTATAGGAATTATTATATTAACAAATAGTAAAGTAGTTATGTTTTTATATATTTCTGCCTCTCTATTTAGTCCTTTTATTTATAATGTAGTAGATTAAAATTAAATTACCACCTTCTGGTGCATGCATGCCCTTGTTAATGTTATAACTTAACTGACAACTTCACAACTTGAAAACAAATAAATTGAAAATAAAATACAAAGACTATTAATTACAATTTAAAACTCACCTGAAAGTCCAACATCTTTAAAATCATGCAACCGATTACGTGTACAAATTAATACTTGTACGGTTTCAGGGAGTAAGGCATTTCTATACTTATACAAAATATGACCTCCAATGCTAAAAGAAGATTCAGAAGCCACTGTTGTTATTGGGATGCTTAAATTTTTACAAGCCGTTATAGCAAGTTAAGGAAATCGAACACTATTTAATTTCCCATATTGAAGAATATCTACGTCATCATCCAAACATTTTTCATCCAAGTATATTTCAAGTACGGACTTGCCATCATTTGAAATCTTTTGTATCTTTTCTTGATGGTATACCTAGAATTAGACATGCAAAAACTATTTAAACTAGGCTTGAATAGAAAAATAAAGTAATGTAATGAGTATAAATTTTATTATTGTTCTGGACTGGGTGGTGCTTGCCCATCAGTCGGGCAGACCTAACCCAATGCTACTAAGAGGCCTATTAAGGCCCAATCCTCTCTCGTCGAGCACACTCAGATCCTATTAATGTTGAGCAGGGGCTACATGGCCCCGGGGAGAGGTCACGCCTCTCCCCTCCACGTGCTCCCCCCGCCCCCCCACCGCGGGGACACGTCATCAGGTGACTACCCACCTCCGAAAGAGTTGGTTTGCCCACTTCCCGAAGATCTCGGGGCAGTTACTCCAGGGTGAAGACCACATGCTGGTCTTCCATACGCCACGTAAGCCCTGACAGTTATCCGCATTGGGCCTAGCAGTCCAACCCAGTGCAGATGATCGTTGACCCAGCGCTGGGAGCACAATATTAATATCCTCTTTCACTAGAGGGTCAGGTATTCTAATTCTTACTCTCACCTTCTGTACTTGCTTGCTCCGTTCCCGACTTTAGCATCGGAGTACCTTGTAGGTACACCCCCCACCGTCTCATTACCACCGGAGTAGCGGAGTTCACGACGTTTGCTGGCCACTAATCTACTTTCTGATCAGGTACGATCAATTATTAAAACTTACCTTAAAAAATGATGTCTAGCCCAATGGTTGGCTAAAAGAGTGAGATTGAGTATTTCTTGACGAGCTTGTTGCAACCATATTATTTTGATATGCACCAAAGAGATCATACAAATCATCATTCACTTTCTTTACCTTGTCCTCAAGCCACTTGGATCAAATTTCTTAAAGCAAAAGTTCAAAAAGTCCAACTTTGATGTTGGGTCAAGAACATTTTCAAGTGCAAGAGTAACAGAATATTCACTCCTAGGGGTGTTCGCGGTGCGGTTTGGGCGGTTTTGACGCTAAAAATCATCCAAACCGCAAGGGAAAAAAGCATGCGGTTTGGTTTGGTTTGATTGGCTTTTTAAAAAAAATCCGAACCAAACCAAACCAAACCAATGCGGTTTGGATTGGTTCGGTTGGTTTGGTTTTTTACAAGATTTTTATTGAGTGATATTTACATATATAGAGAACAACATAATATTGTGTTTAGTCATTCATACATTGCCAAATAACAACAAAACTCATCATATTTAGACAAAAAGTTCTCATTCAATATACAAAAATCAATTTAAACAAAAGTGAGAAAAAAATAATAGCATAAAACAATATCAAAATATTATAATAAAATAAAAAACATAAGAGAAGGGAGATTAGAGAAGATGAAAAATAAAGAACATAACAGATGTGAGATTAGAGAAGAAAGGTGCGATAAAAATATAATTAGAAGAGAAAATAGTAACATAAAAATGAGAAGATGAAAAAGAAAGAATATGTGAGATGAGAGATTAGTGTAGAAGAGGCGAGACGTACATGGCAAAGAAGATGAGAAGAATGCATAATATTATTAGGAGAGATTTGAGAAGATTAAAACTGAAAAGTTAAGTGTGAGTAAGAGAAAATATTTCCTAATTATAAGGTTAAGGCATAATGGGTTTGAGTTTTGGGTTAGATGTGAGATAAGTGAAGTTTGGGTTGTAACATAATGCGGTTAGGTTTGGTTTAGTTCGGTTTGCAATATACAAACCGCAAACCAAACCGAACCATGCGGTTTTGTTAAAAGATGGCCCGAACAAATCCGAACCAAATGCGGTTTTTTGCGGTTTGGTTTGGTTTGGTTTGCGGTTTTTTATTGGGTTGGTTCGGTTTTGAACACCCCTATTCACTCCTATACTTATCAAACTTTTCCTTCATCTCCTTAGCAATATCTTTGATCACATCATCTTGACTTTTCAAATTTCTATTCAATTTCATCTCTATAAGTCCAACTTGCATGAATTATAAGTTTGAGGTTGTGTAAGATGATCTAAAAATTAAGTTAGTAATATTATAAAATGGAGTCAAGGAATTACAAATGTTCTCTGCTTTATCTCACTCTTCAATGCTTGGACAAATCTTGTAGTTTTTATCATTATAACTCAAGCTAATGAATGCACGTCGATACCTAATAGCACTTTCAAGCATCATATATGTGACATTCCATCTAGTACACACATCTAACCTTAAAATTAACAAAAGCATATTTTAGCCCAATTTCCCCTCAAAATTATTAATTTTTTTTTATCAAAACAAATTATTAATTTTTAAATTTTTTAACAAACCAGCGCGAAGCCCGCTTGGCCGGCCCGACCGGACCCATAAAAAACATCGGCCCAATGGACTGGCCTAAAAAAATAGGGTTATATTTTTGTAATACTTTTTTATGATCCAGCCTGTGCTAAAATTTAGGACTTATGGACTGGCCCAATGACCCGGGTCCATATTGGAGTACTTATGGTCTGACGTGAAGCCATGTGGGAGTTTTTGTTTTGTTTCAAAAAGTGATGCATCTCTAGTAAGTGTCCGAAACCATAGATGTGTATTGTCTTGTCTGTATACATTAACAGAACAATCTCGGAAAAAATTTGGCGCTCTGCCTAGTAGGAATGGATTCTCACATGAAATTTTCTTTTCATTTATGTGATTTTTTTAAAGGCTTTGATTTCACTTCATCTTTCGTTTGCGGGAGATGATTCATTCTTAAGCTAATTTATAAATATATAAAATTTGAAATAAAAATAATAAAGTTTAAATATATACGCCCTCTTTTTAAATTATAAAATGTTTTTGGATATTGTATGCGAACTAGAAAAATATAATGTGAAAAGAAATTATACATAATTTTATAATATTAAATTTTATTTATTATAAATGAAAGAGAAATTTAATTTTTTTTTATAAAATAATAATAAAGAATAAAAAATATATTAAAGAAAATGTAATTATTGTTGTATTAAAAATGTAAAGTAACTTATAATTTAAAATATTTTTTTCTAAAGTAATTCAAAATTTGGTACAAAGGGAATCTTTGTCATTTAAACTATATTATATTTTATTTATTTTAAATTTTATAACTCTAACCATTTTTTATTCCATTCCTTTATGCCTAAGAAAAGATCTTATAAGTAATAGAATAGGAATGTCATTCACTTCCTTTTGATGGGTGGGGTTAGTCCTCCATCTTTTTGTTGAGGATAATGATTTTTGTTCTGTTTTTTGTAAGAGTTCTTCTTTTTTAAATATGTGACAGCTCATTAAAAAATATTATTTTTTCATGTAATAATTTTTTTTAACATTTATAAAAATATGTGTTATCTTACTTAGGATCTTTGCTTTTTTATTTAATCTATGCAAAATTAATTTATATTAATAATTGAACTCTCTCAGTATAAAATGTTTTATTTCAATAATATTAATAATGTAAAAATTAAAATAAACATTAGTGTTGTCTAACTATGAATTTTTTTCAAAAATTAGTTGATATTTTTAGGAGTGTTTCTCTTTTTATTAAATGATTGGACATAAAAATAAATTTTGTCTTTTTGTTGTTGGTGTTATTGCATAGAGAGAGAGAGAGAGAGAGAGAGAGAGAGAGAGAGAGAGAGAGAGAGGTTATGTTATGAAGTTACTGTTAAAAAATTACACAAGTAATTACTATATATACAAAAGTAGTCACTAACTAACTAACTAAGTTTAAATTAATACATAACACGCTCGTTTAATTCAAACTTTCACCAAATGATACATATCAGAAGATGATACTTCAGACTCCGCGTCTTCGACTCTAGCCACTCTTTATAAACTGCTTTAGACTTCAGAGGTTCATAAGCAGTTCCCACATTTGACTCCTTCAAAGGTTGCCGCTTTAGAGGCTAGAGTGTTCTAGCCTCTGATACCTTCAGAGGCTGATGACTTAGAAGCCATCAAACCTTCAAAGGCCAGTAATGCAAAAGTTGTTCCAACCTCGGAATCAAATGCCGCCATTCTCATGTATATCTTTAACTTAGAAAATTGTTCTCCTGTTACATCCTTAGCCAAGATATCAGTAGTATGGTCCTTGGTAGGACAATATCTCATTGTCAACCTACCTTTGTTCACTTGATCCCTTATGTAATGAAACTTTGTTTCAATATGCTTGGATCTTCCATGAGAGACAAGATTATTTGCTAAGTTTAATGCAGATTTGTTGTCAATAAGGAGCTTGATTGGTACTTGAATGTTCACACCAAGTTCAGTCAATACAACTTCAATCCAAGCAGCTTGACATGCAGCTATACAACTAGCAATATATTCTATCTCACAGCTAGACAGAGCCACAACATGTTGCTTCTTAGAGATCTAAGAGATTGGAGCTCCTTGAAACCTGAAGATTTAGCATGTGGTACTCGTCATGTCCAGTATGTCACCATACCAGTAAGAATCAAAAAATCCTATCACCTCTTCTTTACTTCTCTTTCTTCCACATAAGAAGAATACACCAAGCCTCAAGGTTCCCTTGATGTATCTTAGTACTCTTTTTCCAGCCAATGGATGAGACTTCCTTGGATCATGCATGAATAAGTTCATTACTGCTACAACAAAGTTGATATCTGATTGACTATTGCATAGGTACCTCAATAATCTAATCATCTACTTGTACATGGTGTCATCTTCCTTTTCTTCATCATTATCTTCTTCTAGCTTCTGACTTGCAACAAGAGTCACAACAACATTGTAGTTCAGTATGTTGGATTTTTTTAGCAAGTTAATATCATATTTTTCCTGATGAAAGATTATTCGACCTTCTTTGTTTATAAACTCTATACCAGGAAGTATGACAATTAGTTACCTAGATCTGATATCTCGATCTGACTTGATTGTACTCTTGAGGTCTTCAATTTCCAATTGAAATTCTCCAGTTATCATGAAGGCATCCACATAAAAACACACCAGCAATAGTATTTCACCTTACTTGTATTTTGCATACACACGATACTCTGCTGAACATTTTTTTAAGCCATGTCTGATGAAGAAAACATCAATTCTCCTATTCTAGGCTCTAGGTGTCTGCTTCAAGCTATACAAAGCATTGTATAGTCTGTACACCATATGTTTTTTTCCCTTTACTTCAAAGTCTGGAGGTTGAGACACATATACCTCTTCATCAAGAGGACCATTTAGAAATGCATATTTTACATCCATGTGTGACAAAGTCCACTTTCTACTACAAGCTAATGCCACTACAAGTCTTATAGTCTCATGCCTTGCTACTAGTGCGAACACCTCAGAGTAATCCAGACTATGTCTTTGAAGGAAACCTTTTGCCACAAGTCTTGCTTTTTGCTTCACTAATGTTCCTTCTGGACTCATCTTTACTTTGAAAATCCACTTCACATCAATTTACTTTTTTATTTTGGGGAGTTTAATCAGTTTCCATGTGCCACATTTTTCAATTGAACTGAGTTCCTCCTTCATTGCATCTTTCCACACTTTGTCTTGCATTGCATGCTGATAATTCAATGGTTATGCACATGCTAACATTGCCAAGTGTATTCTTTCTCCTTCCTCACCACTTTATTGTCAAACACAATTTCAAAATCATTCAGCCTTGCATATATCTGTCTATTTCTGGTTGGTCTTGCCCTTTTAGTAGACTCCACTACATCAACTAGAGTCTCAGTTAAGACTGGATTCACTTCATCATAATCAAACTGGCACCTGATTCTTTAAATTCTTGGTAGGACATCTATTTAGAACATAAGCAGCAGTAGATAATACTTTACCCCATAATTTATGAGGCAATGGCTTTTGCTTCATAATGCTCTTAGCCATTTCAACCACGCTTTTATTCCTTCTTTCAGCCATACCATTATGTTGAGGTGTATAGGGTGGAGTTACTTCATATAAGATGCCACTTTCATGATGTAATTGCTTGTATTCATGGGAATGATATTCCCCTCCTCCATCTATCTTGAGTATCTTAATCAGTCTTCCACTTTATTTTTAGCCATAGCCTTAAACCTTTTGAACATGTTTAAAGCTTCTCCTTTGGTCTTTATCAGGTACAATCACAACATTCTACTAAATTCATTTAAAAATGAGATTAAATACTTGCTTCCTCCACAAGAAAGAGTTTCAAAAGGACCATAAATGTCATATAAAACTAGATTCCGTACATGTTTGGCACTCATTGACAACTTCACAAAAGGTATCCTACTCTGCTTCCCAACCATGCATGTACATGTCAATGTTTTATCAGGTGTCACTATCTTAGGTGTCATTATCTTTTTGTGCCAAAGCCATCTTTCTTCATCAGAAATTGATGAATAAATACAGTGTGTTTCCGAGGCCTTCAAACTAGCCTTTCAGATTATGGTTCTGGTCAGAGTTGATTTCAGAACCATTCTTCCATTATTACAAAGAATTCTTTCTCTACTAGCTAACTAATGCTCAGTAGATTACATTGCATACCAGGGAAAAATAACACATCTGTTATCAATGTTGTTTTGCCTTACTTTCTTTGTATGACAATCTTACCCATGCCTTCTACCATTAAGCTTCTGCTATCTTCCAACTTCACACTTGTCTTCTTGTTTGAGTTAAAGTTTGTCAACCACCCATTGTGTCAAGTCACATGGTTAGAACAACCAGAGTCAAGTACCACATATCAGAAGATGAAGTCCCTTTAGAGGTAGTTATCATCAACATGACATGGTCTGAATCTGAATTATCTTTCTCCATGTTAGCTTCCTTTGAACGCGTCTTTTTTCTTTCCATTTCCAAACAAGTAATTTGAAGCAAAATGACCACACTTCTCCCAATTGAAGCATTGAATCTTTCTATTGTCTTAAAACTTTTTCTTGTTTTTAAATTTGCTAGACCCTCCTCCTTCTTAAAAGGATTCAGATATTTCTTCAAACTTCTTCTTCTCTTTGCTATCTGGTGTGGCTTCTCTCTGGTGCTTTCCTTTTCCCGGCTTCCACCTTCTCTTTATATAATCAAAACATTCCTTTCATGAATGAGCAATCAAGGCCTATTCAGAATCATTATTTGTCTTTCTTTGATTCAGTCTCAGTTCTCTGGCTTTAAGAGATCCTTACAAATTCTCCATCTTATTTGTTTCAATATCTTTGGTTTCTTCAATTGTTACTACTATTAAATCATATTGAGGAGTGAGACTTCAAAGTACCTTTTCAACCTTCATTTTCTCTGTCAACGTCTCTCTAGAATTCTTCATTTGATTGGTTAATGCTTGAACCCTTGTGAAGAAATCTAATATCGTTTCGCCCTCTTTCATATGCAGCATTTCATACTGCTTTATCAAAGATTGGAGTCACACCTTATTGACCTTCGTATCTCCACCGTAATATTTTTTAAGCATATTCCATGCTTCTTTCGAAGTTGCAGTATGAGCTATTTTATCAGACACATCTTGAACATTGAAGATACTTCTCATTTGAATAAACCATTTTTCTCAATTCTTGCCATCAAGAACCGAAAGATTTTCTGGGAAGTTGTTGCCGCTTGTTTCAACCATAGCTACAATATCTATTGAATCTGAATAAGAACTGGTCTCGTGATGCCATACATTGTTATTATTACACGTTGGGAATGCTGAAGTTAATTGAGAGAAAGACAGAGAGAGTGTTGGAGAGGAAAGGAAGAAAAGAGAGAGTGTGATGAATATTGAATGAGAAGTTCTGTTATGAAGGTACTGTTATAAAACTACAAATTAGATAAATTTCTGCTCTCGGAAGATTTGATCAGGAAGTGGAATGTTGTCGCACAATATGTCGGGGTCAGAGATATTTTGGACCACAAACCAGTGTGGTTAAATTCTAAAGTTGTCAACTGGGGTCCAAAGCCGTTCAAATTTTTCAATTGCTTGCTGAATCATCCTGAGTTTCTGAAGTTTATGGACGTAGAATGGAATGCTATCCTTGTTATTGGGAGTCTAACTCATATCATGTTGGGTAAACTCAAAGAAATTAGAAACGGGTTGAGGTGGTGGAATAAAAACACATTTGGCTGGGTTGACATTAAAATAGAATAAGGTATTAAGAATCTAAATGATATAGAATCTCTTATGGATCTATCAGATGATTCTACTTCTGACGATCAGCTTATGTTAAAGAATGAGATCATTAAGGAAGTATGGAACAAGTACAAACTCAAAGAAATCATTCTAAAGGAAAAGTCTAGATTGAACTGGACAAAGGAGGGAGACTATAACACGAGGCTTTTCCATTCTTCAATAAAGCAGAGAAATCGAAGGAATGCTATCGTGTCTATTAGGCAAGGAAATGATTTGGTGGAAGATGTGGTCGGAGTGAAAAAGGAGGTAGCTGATTTTTTCAAAGCTAAGTTCAAGCCCCCTGGTGAAGTAAAACCTTATTTGAACAAGTATGATCTTCCCATCCTTTCTGAAGCTGAAACTAGGTGTCTTACTGAGGTTTTTACCGAAGGAGAGATTGTGGAAGCCATTAACATCTATGACAGGAATAAAAGTCCCGAAGGTTTCAATCTCGAATTCTTTAAGAAGTGCTAGAACATCGTAGAGTGTGATGTGGTATCTTCCATTCATCATTTCCATTTGTGCGGTCATCTACCAAAAGCAATGGTTTATTCCTTCATCGCCCTTATTCCCAAGAAGGAGTTTCCTACGGTGTTGGACGATTATAGACCCATAAGTTTGGTGAGAAGCATCTATAAGGTGATTTCCAAAATACTGGCTACTAGATTGTCTAAGTTTATTGGTAGACTTATTTCAAGTTCACAATCAGCATTCATTCCCGGAAGGCAGCTTTTTGACGGAGTCCTCTTGACGAATGAAATTCTCGATCTGGCAAAAAGAAGGAAACTCACTTGTCTCTTGTTTAAAGTGGATTTCTCTCGTGCATATGACTGCGTGGACTGAGATTTCCTCATACATATTATGCATGCCATGAACTTTAGTGCAAAATGGATACATTAGATGCATTGGACTATCATGAACTGTTGTCTATTAGTGGTGGTTAATGGCGAAACAACGAAGGACTTTAAAGCAACGTGGGGCCTTAGATAAGGTGACCCTGTGTCACCTTTTCTGTTTGGATTGGTAGCAGAAGGATTAGCTTTGATGGTGAAGAGAGCCAATTTGAAATCTATCTTGGGTGGCATCCAAATTAATAATAGAGATTTGGTTAGTCTGGTGCAGTTTGCAGATCATACCCTCCTTATCTGAAATGGCTCATGGTCTGATCTTTGGGGACTAAAATCTGTTTTGCGTGGTTTGGAGATCATATTCGGTTTGAGCGTGAATTTCTTAAAAAGTCGTATCATTGGGGTAGGCTTGGAAGACTCTTTTATGGAAATGGCTTCTCAATTTCTAATGTGTAGAATTGGAGTGTTTCCTACTAAATTCCTTGGGTTATCGCTGGGAGGGAATCACCGAAGGAAGGAATTGTGGAATCCGGTAATTGAGAAATTCAAGGAGAAGCTTTCTTGTTGGAAGGGCCGTTTGCTTTCAATGGGCGGGAGAGTCACATTAATTAATGTTGTCCTTACCAATCTTCATATACATTACCTTTCATTCTTCAAACTTCCTTCTATTGTCGCTAAAAAGTTGATTTCAATTAAAAGAAAATTCTTTTGGTATGGTTTTGAGGATAAGGAAGGCATTTCTTTGATAAGCTGGGCTAATATATGCAAATCAAAGCAACTTGGAGGTTTATGGGTGAAGAACATTGCTGGTTTCAATTCTTCACTTCTTTCAAAATGGCTTTGGCGATTTCTTGTCGATAACTCTGCTGTGTGGAGGTCTTTACTTGAAGAAAAACATGGTTGTATAAAGAGAAGGGTCATGGTGTCTAAGGATTAAGGTAAAGCGTCATTAGAATCATTATGGTGGCGGGACATTATCAAGGTCAAAAATTTCAAGGATGGAGTTGGTTTTCTTAAACAGTTAAAGTGCAAGGTTGGGGTAGGCAACACTGTTCTATTTTAGTTGTCGCGTTGGGTTGGCCTTCAACCAATACGTCTCTCATTTCCTGATCTGTTCGAGGCTTCTCTCAATAAAAATGTTGCAGTATGTGATATGGGCGAATGGGTAGGCGATGTTTGGACATGGGTTGCACCTAACGCAATCGATTATGTTGGTTCTGTGGGAATTCATGCTGCTACAGGTTGGGCAGAATTGGAAGATATTCTTCCTGGTGTTTCTCCTTTTTGAGGCGTTGTAGACGCATATTTTTGGAGCCATGGTATTTCTCAATCATTTTCGGTTAGTTCCTCTTACTCTTGCTTTATCAATGATTTCGTTACTCGTGATTTTGAGATTTCTTCCAAGATAGCTTTGGATATAACGTGGGCCTCTAGAATTTCACCGAAGGCTAAATTATTTTGTTGGAGGATGATTCTTTATAGGCTTCCTACGAGACAAAACCTGGAAGCCAAGGGAGTAATCTCAAGTATATATTCACGAGGTTGTGTGTATGTTCTGTTTTAGGGTAGTTGAAGATATAGATAATTTATTTTGCACTTGCTCTCGGATACGAAACGTGTGGGGGAGGGTGGCAGGTTGGTTGGGTATTGAATGGGATTATAAATCTACTATTTGTGATTCCTTGTTATCTTTAGTTTTTGGTGTTGTTTAGGAGTTGCAACAAAAATTCTGCTTGTTTTATCTGGATTTCGACTTGTTGGGTTATTTGGTGGACTAGAAATCAAATTTTGTATAATGATGCTATAGCAAATGAGGGGGGAATGTTCCATAGGATTATTCATTTAACATGGTGTTGGCTAGATGTTTGTTCTCCTAGTAAGGTAAAATGCACTTTCTACAATTGGTTTAAAAACACAATAGATTTTTTATTAGGCTAGTTTGGTGGATTTTCCTCATTTTTCAAGGATTATAGGTTGTTGGCTGTTTGTAAATGGGTTGAAGTGTCCATAGTACTTCTCTAAATATATTATCACTTATCAAGAAAAAAAATAAAACTACATAAGTTGTACTACCTCCGTCCCTAATTATAAGACCCTGTTGAGTTTTTTTCTTGTCCCTTTTTATAAGACCCTCTTCAACTTTCAAAGTGTATTAATTACTTTTTTTCCACATATACCCCTAATTATATTACATCTTTTTTTGCACTCTGTAATAAATACAGTTACATACACATTAACTATTTCTCTCTCCTAAGGATAAACTTGTAAAATTATACAAAATAGTCAATAAATTTAATATTTTAACCAACTTTCTTAATTCCCGTAATTTTCTCAACGGGGTCTTATATTTAGGAACGGAGGTAGTATTATATATATACAAATAGTAACTAACTAACTAATTAAGTTTGAATTAATACACAACAACTGTTAGATTTCTTAATTACTCTGAAGAAGGTTATTTACGATCCGTGAGAAAATAAATTATTTCCTTGAAAAGTGCATAAAAATAAATTAATAAATGAGGATGTAGCAATTTTGGAGGAACGAAATGAATATATATCTGAAGTTTAGATCTCACAAAAGAAGAGTTTCTTAATATAAGAAATCATATGTACTTTTACTAGCTTGTAAACTAAATAACTCATAGAGTTTGTTATTTCGTAACTGACCATTTTAAATAGCTGGTAGCTACAACTGCAATAGCAGGTCTTTTATCAAGTATTATAAGTGCACCGATGTAATGAAACTAATGAAAACCAATTAATAAAATTGTAAATCAAAGTTTACAATATCATTATCTCTAGTTCAAAATAGTTTTTACCATGGAGGATCTCATTTAACCTCCGTCACTGCCATGTCTGTCCACTGCTACGGAAAATCCCTTTAACAATGGTTGAAAAATACATATAATAACGCAGATCAATGTGTTGCTATGTAGAGTGTTATGGTAAATGCGCTACTTATAATCACGGCCATGAGACCGTTGTTGTATTTTGGAAAGCGTGCGGTATATCACAACGGTTATGCTTAACAACCGTTGTGATACATAAGGTACTGGGTTTGAAACCCAGCAACAGCAAATAAATTACATTAGATCATGGTTAATTTAGACAGTCGTCGTGGAAAGTACTCATAGTTTATTATATACCAATGTATATTGTTTGGTTTACCATACACCTAATTAAAGAAATACAACCATTCAAATTGGCAAAGAAATATATAATCTGAAAATTAAACTATTATTGAAAACCAACTTAAACACACCAAAATTTTTGAATTGAATCCATCTCATTCTGCACATTTTATGTTCTTTAACACATATACGGTTCAATGGTCTGATTCCTTCAATGCATCAATATCTTTTATTATAGTTTACGTCATCATCGTCGCTTATCAACGCGATTGTAAATATCGATAAATTGAAGCAAACAGACCATTGAACCATATATTATGTGTTAAGGAACATAAAATGTACTGAATGAGACGGATGCGATTCGAAAAACATTGATTGATATAGGTTGGTTTTCAAATACATCTTAATTTTTCAGAATATAAGTTTCTATGTCAATATACATGGTTGCATTTTCATTAAAAGGTTAGTGAAACAAACAAAATACATAGTATATAATAAACTAAACTAAACTTGTCAACCTGTATAAGAATTTAAAGAACAAAATAATGCTAAGTCTGTAAAGACCATATAATAATACATGCATCAAATCATATTTTATACATGAGTTTCACTTTTGGTACTGAAACATAATAAGTTCCTAGTTAACACATTATATACATAAACGCCTCTAACACAAAGCACCTAAAAGTCTAAGGCATTACATATACAAGATGTTCCAAAATGATAAAAACTAAGAACTAGATCAAAACAATGATCTCAAAACATAACGCCATAGCGGAAGCCATGCCATCACAAAACCACGATCCGTAAGGAAAGTCAAATAACCTTGTCCTTACCCTTCGCCGAACCTGCAGAACCTGTGATGTAAACAACAACAGTGGGGTGAGATACATCAAATCTCAGTGAGTTCCCTATCTTAAAGTCCTCTCAGCTTTACAAGGTTCTAACAAAGTCCTAACTCATGTCCGAGGGGAAAGGGGAAAGACCATGAGTACACACACACAAGTAACCGCCACGGTGAGCCTGTAAACTCACACTAGTACCGGAGTACCTCTTGAGCCTGTAAACTCAAGGATTCACAAAGTACCGAAGTACGTTCTGAGTCCGTACACTCAAGAACTCACATATCAATAACCAATACCAAGGTATCCCCTTTTCCCGTACCCTTCTACGTCTAGAAGGCGATCCGAGTCATGGATCCTTGTAGCTACTTGGCATACGATTGGATTCGGGATCACCGGTCCGTACACCGTGATCCGTCACTTCTCACGGCCCGTACACCGTCACAAGTCTCTTTACCCGTAGGCTCCAACCGTACTTAACACGGGACTCAAACCTGCCAAGTAGTTGTGTATAATGTTCAGAGGAGGTGCTCGAGTCTCATGAACTACACCGCACAACTGTGGTTATTGATAAACAGAAATGCATACGCCTCGGCCTTTCATGCACGAGCGTTGCCACACATAGAACAATTCACACTTCCGACACAGTTTTGGTAATAATCCTCACCCTGCCTAGTCCATATTTTAACATGCATACATTGCCAATAATAGTTACACACAATTAACAGATAAAAGTCGATAAAACGACACAATTTCAGAAATCCCGACTTAATTAAATCGGCCGATGATCTTAAAACCATTGTAATAAGAAAGTACATTTTATTATCTTTCCAACGATATCAAAATTGTTCCAATCCGAGTTACGTACAAAAAGTTACGGCATTGTAAACAATCGATCGGAAAAATAAATCACAACAGCAGAAATCTGTAACTCTCCTGGCCGTACGCGTATTGGTGCTCCCCGTACGCGTATTGCCCAAAAGCTCGCCCAGCCATACGCGTATTGCCCCACGCGATATGCGTATTGCTCAAAATGCCCGGCCATCCATACGCGTATTGCCCTTGCCGTACGCGTATTGACAAGCCCCATACGCGTATCACCTCGACCAATACGCGTATGAGCAGAGGAAAATTCTGCAGAATTTTCTGCAGAATTTTTCTGCTACGGGATCAACCCATTTCAACCCAAAAATCCATTTTCCTCAACCCAAATGCACTGAAACAGGTTACAGATACAACAAGCAGTATAACATACAATCACACATTGCATTTAGCAGTTAGATTCATGAATTTCGTGCAAAAAGATTCAATTTTCACAATTTCAACCTAACTCTAAACTCAACAAAACTCTACTCTAAAGAGTCTAACTAGAACCCACCTGGATTACTAGACGAGGAGGTTGATACTGAGACGATTGAACGAAAAACAGATGAATTGATGATGATTCTTGAGCTTCTTGAGAATTTCTCTTCTTCCTCTTTCTTTTCCTTTCCTTTCTTCCCTTTTTCCTTTTCTTTCTTTCTCTTTAGCTTTTGTTTGTTTTCCAAGGAAAATGAAAAGAAAATAGATAGTATAGAACTATCATTTTTAGTAACACTACTAAATGTCCAAAATTAGCTCAAATACATCAAATTATAAAAACTCAACGTTAAATACTATTAATTTAATCGACTCTGAGTTCGTCAGTTTACTCTAATTATTTTATCAAATAATTACTCAGAGTACCCCGGAACCCAGTTGATCATAATAATATTAACCAGAGCGTTTATAAATTTACGGGGTATTACATCCTCCCCCCCTTAAATAGAAATTCGTCCTCGAATTTAGAATATTACCTGAACAGATGTGGATAAGAATCTCGCATTTCCGATTCTAGTTCCCAAGTAGCATCGCCCGGATGCGTCATATCCCATTGCACCTTAACAAGTGGAATATCTTTGTTCCTTAACACTTTTGTTTCCCTTCCAACAATACAACTCGGTTGTGGTTCAAAAGTCAAATCCGCTTTAATTTCCACTGATTCGGGTAGAATTGGCTGAAGAGGATCAGGAATAAACTTACGGAGCTGAGATACGTGAAAAACGTCATGCATCTCGGATAGAGAGGGTGGTAAGGCTAATCTATAAGCAACTTCACCAATCCTTTCTAAAATCTGATACGGTCCCACGTATCTCGGACTTAACTTCCGCGACTTAAACGGTCATTTCAATCTCAATCTCGGAGTAACTTTCAGAAATACATGGTCACCTTCCTCAAATTCCAAAGGTCTCCTACGATTGTCCGCATAACTCTTTTGACGATCTTGTGCTTGTTTAACCTTCTCGCGGATCATTCGAATCTTTTCCGTAGTTTCTTGAATAATCTCGGGTCCCAAAATTCTATCTTCGCCAATTTCAGCCCAACACAAAGGTGTCCTACACTTTCTCCCATACAATGCTTCATAAGGAGCCATACCGATGCTCGCATGGTAACTATTGTTATAGGAAAACTCAATTAACGGCAAAAGTTCTTTCCAATTCCCCCCACTCTCTAGCACACAAGCTCTTAACATATCCTCCATCGTTTGTATTGTTCGTTCAGTCTGACCATCCGTTTGAGGATGATTCGACGTGCTCAAACACAAATTCGTACCCATCGCTTGTTGGAACACTTTCCAAAATCTCGAAGTAAACTTCGGATCTCTATCGGACACAATACTAGAAGGAATACCATGCAATCTCACAATCTCAGCAATAAACAACCTTGCAAGATGACTTGCCTTATAAGTAGTCTTTACGGCTAAGAAGTGTGCAGATTTCGTTAGTCGATCTATAATCACCCAAATAGAATCATACCCACCTTGGGTACGGGGTAAACCCACTGCAAAGTCCATAGAAATACTATCCCACTTCCAAACTGGAATATCCAAAGGTTGTAACAAACCGCCCGGTCTTTGGTGTTCAATCTTCACCTGTTGGCACACCGCACATTCTGACACATATCCCGCTATATCCTTCTTCATCCCAGGCCACCAATAATCCTTCTTTAAATCCTGATACATCTTCGAAGAACCAGGATGTATCGTAAAAGTACCTTTATGGGCTTCATCTAAAATCTTCCTTTTCAATGCCTCATCTTTCGGAACACAAATCTGTTGATTAAACAGAACCATCCCATCTGTCGCTCGTATAAAACCCGGTTGAAGTAACAACTCTTGTAACACTTCCTCTAACAATTGTGCCTGTTGAATCTCAACTCTCAAAGTAGAATTGACATTCAAATTTCCCATAATTACACCATTCGGAGTCCACACAAACTGGAGATTAAGATCTCTAAACTTTTCCAACAATGAGTAATCCAAAATCATCAATTCCGCACTATGAACCATTTTCCGACTTAAAGCATCCGCTACTTTATTCGCCTTTCCTGGATGATACTTCAATTCTAAGTCATAATCCTTTAAGTACTCAATCCACCTTCTTTGTCGCATATTCAACTCCTTTTGATCAAACAAATACTTCAAACTTTTGTGGTCACTGAACATTTCAAAACGTACACCATATAAATAATGACGCCACACCTTCAGTGCAAAAACCACTGCAGCTAGTTCCAAATCATGAGTCGGATAATTCTTCTCATGAACTTTTAACTGTCGAGAAGCATAAGCTACCACTTGACCACCTTGCATCAGAACACCCCCTAATCCCCTCTTAGAAGCATCACAGAAAACTTCATAAGAGTTGTTAGGATCAGGAATAATCAATACTGGAGCACTCGTCAAACTTTCCTTCAAATGCATAAAACTTTGTTCGCAACCTGAATCCCATTCAAAAATAACATCCTTTCGAGTAAGTTTTGTCATTGGTAAGGCCAATTGAGAAAAGCCCTTAATAAACCTTCTATAGTAACCGGCCAATCCCAAGAAACTTCTGACTTCTGAAACATTTCTCGGTCTCTCCCAATTAATTACTGCTTCTACTTTCGATGGATCCACTGCCACACCACCTCGAGATATAACATGTCCAAGAAAATTAACTTCCGACATCCAAAACTCACACTTGCTCAACTTAGCAAACAATTGCTTCTCTTGCAAGACCGATAAGACAATCCTCAGATGTTCTCCGTGCTCTTGTGGAGTACGAGAATAAATAAGAATATCGTCAATAAAGATTACCACAAATTGGTCCA
This sequence comes from Lathyrus tuberosus, assembly GCA_022829125.1. NCBI lineage: Eukaryota > Viridiplantae > Streptophyta > Magnoliopsida > Fabales > Fabaceae > Lathyrus > Lathyrus tuberosus. Next base: position 4,790,411 of record JALAZF010000006.1, on the reverse strand, counting down.
AGTAAGCCTGAAATATACGGTTCATGTAATCCATGAAAACAGCTGGAGCATTAGTCACACCGAAAGGCATCACTAAGAATTCGTAATGACCGTAACGGGTTCTAAATGCAGTCTTTGGCACATCGAAACTCTTCACTCGAATCTGGTGATAACCCGACCGTAAATCAATCTTCGAGAACACACAGGCTCCTTTCAATTGATCTAACAAGTCGTCTATCCTTGGTAAGGGATACTTATTCTTAATGGTGACTTTATTCAACTTACGATAATCAATGCACAAACGCATTCCCCCATCTTTCTTCTTTACCAACAACACTGGAGCTCCCCACGGTGAAACACTAGGCCTAACGAAATGCTTAGACATCAAGTCCTCCAATTGGTCCTTTAATTCTCTTAATTCAAGCGGTGCCATCCGATACGGAGAAACGGATATAGGAGCCGTTCCCGGTATCAGGTCAATAGAGAACTCAACTTCTCTCTCCGGAGGAAGAGAAGAAACATCCTCAAGAAACACTTCAGGAAATTCACACACTATTGGAATACTCAGAACTTGCTGTTCACTACTTCCTTCCTTAGTAAGAACCATTAAAACAGATTTCTCTTTCTCAAACAAGAAATTTACCATTCCCACCGTACCTTCTAAAATCGTTGATAATACATCTTTCGGAGTAGCCTCAGCAGATAGAATAATAATTAGCTTCTCCTCACAACCGATAAAAACCGAATTAGCTGAAAGCCAGTCCATTCCCAGAACAACATCCACTTTCTTAAGCGGCAGACAAATAAGATCAATCTGGAAGACTCTTTCGTTCACCGACAACACGCAATTTTCACACATCAGGGGTGTTTCAACCATTTCATCCATGGCAGTAGTAACCACCATAGGAGGAAACAAAGGAATAGTTTGCAACCCAAGTCGCTTCACACATCTTAAAGACACAAAAGAATGTGTAGCCCCACAGTCAAATAAAACAAAACAAGGTTGACCATTAACAAAACACGTACCCGCAATCAAGGAATTATCACCCTTGGCTTTCCTTGCATCCAGAGTATAAACTCGACCCGTAGTCTTCCCTTGTGCCTGATTCCTACTCTGGGGACAATCTCTCGCTACATGACCCATCTTGTTACACTGATAACACCGTATCCCATCCGAATAGCACCTACCAAAATGACTCCTCCCACAAGTGCGACATACTGGAGGCACACTAGTTCTAGAGCCCTGTACTTGCTTCCCTTTGGAAGACTGTTGCCTTTGCCTAAACTGTTGACTCGACCTTCCACAGTCACCTTGAGTTACCCTGTTCAAATCCACCTCCATTTGTATCTTTTTCAAGCTATTTTCCGCCACATAACATTGTCTTAACATTTCAGCATAAGTAGCAAATTCCCGTTGAGACACGCTGTGTGAAATCTCAGCCCTTAACCCAAACAGAAACTGATCTATCTTCCACCTCTCATCAGGAGCATACATGGCCTGTCTAGAATAGTCAGCCATGATCTCAAATTGTTCCGCATAAGAAGCCACTGACAAATTTCCCTGTCTCAACTGTTGGAACTCAAACTCCTTTTGAGACCTTAAAGAACTCGGAAAATATTTCTCCATAAAGATTACCTTAAACTGTTCCCACACTTTCGGCACTTCCTGAGTTGCCATCAAGGCTGAAGCGCTCTCCCACCACCTCATGGCAGGAACCTTCAACCAGTGAGAAGCAAAGACCACCTTATTCTCCTCACTGCAATGAACTATCAGAAAAATCCGTTCCATTTCTGTTATCCATTCGTGTGCCTTCACCGGATCTAGCCCTCCTTGAAACTCCGGAGTATTCATACGAACAAATTCCCTGTAGGTTCCTCCCGTAACTTCCGGAACAACCACTGAAGGATGCAGACCATCAGCCATTTGTTGCATCATTCCTTGCATGAACTGATTCTGCTGTTGCTGCATCTGTTGCATAAATTGGTACAACGGGGCATTCCCTTCATCACCTTGTGGAACTGTCCCAGCTGGAGTAGTCCTTGGTCTTCCACGGTTGTTTCTGCGTCTATCAGCCATGTTCCTGAATTTCATATCAATAGGATTAAGTTGATCAGACTCAATACCATAAATATAACAGACAAGACCCCTGGCGACACGCCGCATATGAAACGGAAAGAAACACTTATTCTATTTCATGGCTAGGTCGAGGATACGACCTGCTCTGATACCAACTGTAAAGACCATATAATAATACATGCATCAAATCATATATTATACATGAGTTTCACTTTTGGTACTGAAACATAATAAGTTCCTAGTTAACACATTATATACATAAACGCCTCTAACACAAAGCACCTAAAAGTCTAAGGCATTACATATACAAGATGTTCCAAAATGATAAAAACTAAGAACTAGATTAAAACAATGATCTCAAAACATAACGCCATAGCGGAAGCCATGCCATCACAAAACCACGATCCGTAAGGAAAGTCAAATAACCTTGTCCTTACCCTTCGCCGAACCTGCAGAACCTGTGATGTAAACAACAACAGTGGGGTGAGATACATCAAATCTCAGTGAGTTCCCTATCTTAAAGTCCTCTCGGCTTTACAAGGTTCTAACAAAGTCCTAACTCATGTCCAAGGGGAAAGGGGAAAGACCATGAGTACACACACACAAGTAACCGCCACGGTGAGCCTGTAAACTCACACTAGTACCGGAGTACCTCTTGAGCCTGTAAACTCAAGGATTCACAAAATACCGAAGTACGTTCTGAGTCCGTACACTCAAGAACTCACATATCAATAACCAATACCAAGGTATCCCCTTTTCCCGTACCCTTCTACGTCTAGAAGGTGATCCGAGTCATGGATCCTTGTAGCTACTTGGCATACGATTGGATTCGGGATCACCGGTCCGTACACCGTGATCCGTCACTTCTCACGGCCCGTACACCGTCACAAGTCTCTTTACCCGTAGGCTCCAACCGTACTTAACACGGGACTCAAACCTGCCAAGTAGTTGTGTATAATGTTCAGAGGAGGTGCTCGAGTCTCATGAACTACACTGCACAACTGTGGTTATTGATAAACAGAAATGCATACGCCTCGGCCTTTCATGCACGAGCGTTGCCACACATAGAACAATTCACACTTCCGACACAGTTTTGGTAATAATCCTCACCCTGCCTAGTCCATATTTTAACATGCATACATTGCCAATAATAGTTACACACAATTAACAGATAAAAGTCGATAAAACGACACAATTTCAGAAATCCCGACTTAATTAAATCAGCCGACGATCTTAAAACCATTGTAATAAGAAAGTACATTTTATTATCTTTCCAACGATATCAAAATTGTTCCAATCCGAGTTACGTACAAAAAGTTACGGCATTGTAAACAATCGATCGGAAAAATAAATCACAACAGCAGAAATCTGTAACTCTCCTGGCCCTACGCGTATTGGTGCTCCCCGTACGCGTATTGCCCAAAAGCTCGCCCAGCCATACGCGTATTGCCCCACGCGATACGCGTATTGCTCAAAATGCCCGGCCATCCATACGTGTATTGCCCTTGCCGTACGCGTATTGACAAGCCCCATACGCGTATCACCTCGACCAATACGCGTATGAGCAGAGGAAAATTCTGCAGAATTTTCTGCAGAATTTTTCTGCTACGGGATCAACCCATTTCAACCCAAAAATCCATTTTCCTCAACCCAAATGCACTGAAACAGGTTACAGATACAACAAGCAGTATAACATACAATCACACATTGCATTTAGCAGTTAGATTCATGAATTTCGTGCAAAAAGATTCAATTTTCACAATTTCAACCTAACTCTAAACTCAACAAAACTCTACTCTAAAGAGTCTAACTAGAACCCACCTGGATTACTAGACGAGGAGGTTGATACTGAGACGATTGAACGAAAAACAGATGAATTGATGATGATTCTTGAGCTTCTTGAGAATTTCTCTTCTTCCTCTTTCTTTTCCTTTCCTTTCTTCCCTTTTTCCTTTTCTTTCTTTCTCTTTAGATTTTGTTTGTTTTCCAAGGAAAATGAAAAGAAAATAGATAGTATAGAACTATCATTTTTAGTAACACTACTAAATGTCCAAAATTAGCTCAAATACATCAAATTATAAAAACTCAACGTTAAATACTATTAATTTAATCGACTCTGAGTTCGTCAGTTTACTCTAATTATTTTATCAAATAATTACTCAGAGTACCCCGGAACCCAGTTGATCATAATAATATTAACCAGAGCGTTTATAAATTTACGGGGTATTACAAAGTCACAAGAAGCCTCTATCTTGTGACTTAGCAATGTTTTGTTCTTGTTTTGAGAACATTTGTCAACAACAACAACATACAATAAATCCATGCAACACAATAAAAAAACATACATTATTTAAGCAACAAAACCCCAAGTGGGACTGTAACAAATCAAGATACATTGAGTCAATAACGCACTTCTTATTGAAAATAATCGTGGAACTCTAAAAAATCAAAATATATCAAGTTTATCTAGTTTGTGATGCCATGAAAAAGAAATATAAGGTGGATGAAGTTTATACAATAACTTCATACTTCTTATATTTTTATTCATGACAACAAAAACCATATGAAACTTCACCATAGTATACGCTTGCTACCACCATCATCACCATGTATCTACAAGGAAACACAACAAAAATCAAACTTAACCCTAAAACATCAATAACATAATGTTTTCCACAGCATCCCAAAACTAAACCCTAAAACAATAATCCTAAATTCTAAACATCAACAACATCTAGAAGAGAGGTAGAAAGAAGAGAGCAAGAGAACATACCATCTTTGCTGTCGTAGGAGTTTGCGCGGGACGTTGCTCCTGTCATATATCCTTTAAGCTTATTTTCTCTATTCACTTGTAATAGTATTGGTTAAGATTCATGAGAGGAGAGGATTGTATTAGGGTTTTGTTTAGAGAGAAACGACAATTATGAACTGGGCAAAAGATATTTTCGTTTATATATTAAAAAATATCATTTTTCGTTACGGTTTAAAACTATAACTGTAATTATATTTTATATTAAAATAATAGAAAACTATATCATGACGGTTACCTATAATAACCGCAGTGATTTCCCTTATTTAAAAATAAATAAAAAAGAATTGAGCGCCTTAACCTTAAATGAAATTTTTTTTTGCCACAACTGAGGTTCGAACCCATGAAAGATTGATTCTATAATATCGGTTATACTTACAACCGTTATTATACCCTATAAATTTTTAATGAAATAATATAATATAAAGTTAGTGCCTGAGTTTAGAGATATCACCACGGTTTTTCGAAGAACCGTGGTGACTTAGGCGTTGTTGTTTGCGCGTTTTGTAGTAGTGGCCATAGAGTGGTGGTTCTCTATCACAGTAGTAAATTTCTAACTTTGTCATTAACTCTCGCGCCTGGCTTCAATTCTCTATGAAAATCACAACAGAGTTTAAAATCACTACTCTTCCTCCAATCGATAACAGCCTACCCTTCCAAGCTGCTAAACGACTCCTCACACTATCAACAACATGATTTCACATCTTAACCTCCTTGCTCTATCCCCCACTATGCTCCCCAAGAATTTGAAAGGGAGATTTCCCATGAAACTGTGTAGAAAATCTGTTGCATATTCCAAAAAACCAAAGGGCAGATTCACACTTGTAATGCTGCTCTTGAAGAAATTGATTTTAAGACCCGGCACCAATTTGAATCCTCTCCGCAAAGATTTAATACACCACAAGTTCTTTGAGCTGCTGTTGCCAATGAAAATAGTCTCATCAACAAATTGGACGATGTGGTAGTTCACACCATCATTCACTTGGAAACCTTTGTATAAAGAGAATTCGACCACCTTTTTTGCCAGCCTTGTTAAGCCTTTCATCACCAAAATAAAAAGGAAGGGAGACTAAGGATCCCCTTGTCGTAAACCCTTTCCTACTTTGAAATCCAAAGTCGCACTCCTGTTAACCAAGATTGATGTTATACCTTTGAAAATTAAATACTCCAAGCACCCGATCCAATTCTTCCCAAAATTCATGTTCGACAGTAAACACCTCAGAAAATCCCAACTCAGCAGTTGTATGCTCTCTCAAAGTCTAACTTCATCACCATACAATCTCACTTTTCTCTTCTTGCCAAATCTTGAATTTTGTAACTGCCAAAATAACATCATATATACTTCTTCCCGATACGAATGATGATTGTTCTATAGAAATTAAATACCCAATGCACTTCTTCAAACGGGATGCCAAAATTTTAGACATAATTTTTTGGAAGCAACTAACTAGAAATTTCGGCCTATATTGGTTCAAAAGCTGAAGATTCTTCAACTTAGGAAAAAGGGTGATAAAATAAACCGTAACAGCCTTAGAAAGAGTTAGATTATAGTGGAAATCCGAGACAAACTTAACTATATCCTCCTTGATGAAATCCCAGCAGCCCAGCAAAAAATAAAAACTAAAACAATCGAGTCTCGGACTCTTACGGCCGTTACAATTCCACACCACTTCCATTATCTCTTCATACGTGAAAGGATCCTCCGAACTCAAATTGTCCATCTCCGCAAGTCTAGGCAAAGAAACTCCTTCCAATACCGATATAGATCTATTCGACTCTTCGAAGTTTTACTTAAAATAACTTCGAACTTCTCTCTTGATATCTTCAACCACTACTACGGAAAACCCCTTTCACAACGGTTTGAAAAGGGGTACCATCACGCCTGACATAACATTGTTAAGTAGAGTGTCGTTGTAAGTTCGCTGTTTCTACAACGGTCTAGAAACCGTTATTGAAAGACATAAATAGCTCCACATATCACAACGGTTATGCTTATAAACCGTTGTGATATATACACTTAGGTACTGGGTTCGAAACCCATAAGCAGCAAATTATGTAAAACATAAATTATCCTTGATCTCGGTTACAAAAGATAACCGTTGTTGAAAGTACCCATATTATCTTTGATCTCGGTTACAATAAATAACCGTTGTTGAAAGTACCCAGAGTTTATCATATTAAATGTAGATTGCTTGTTTTCCATACACCTCACTAAAGAAATACAAGGATTCAATTTGACGAAGAAGTCTATAATCTGAAAATTAAACTATTCTTGAAAACCAACTTAAACAAACCATTGTCGTTTTCTGATTGCATTAGTCTCATAGTGCATTTCATGCTCTTTTACACACACACACACACACACACACACACACACACACATACATAGATATATATATATATATATTGTGGTTTATTGGTCTGGCTTCTTCGATCTATCGTTATCTTCGATTATAGTTAGATTTCCATAAGAACAAGACATTGGATAATCTGCCTCATTATCATCACTTATCATCATAATTTTTATAATCGTAATTTTTACGATTATAAGTGCTAATGGTGAGGCAGATTAACTAATAAATTATTGTTAATGAAATTTAACTATAATGGAAGATAGCGATGCATCTAAGGAGCCATATCATTATACCATGATCTATATATAATAGAACGTGAGATGAACGATGAGAGGCATGCAATTCGGAAATATTGATTCATATAAGTTGGTTTTCAAATACAACTTAATTTGCAGATTATAAGTATCTATGTCAAATTAAATGAATGTATTTTAAGTGAGGGTTAGTGAAACAAACAATCTACATAGAGTATAATAAACTCAAACAACATCATATACCATAATCAAATATTATAAACTCATACAATACGCTTGCTACCACCAGCATCATCATCATGTATCATCCCCTTAACCTGTAAGGAAACACAACAAACTTCAACAATGAGCATCCTCAGTTGAAACCAAACCCTAAAACCATTATCCAGTGAAGAGTAAAGAGAGATCGAAAGAGATATATTATAAATTTCCAGGACGCACCTTTTAATGAAACTAATCGCGGAATAGGAATCAATTATGATGTTCATCTAGTTTGGGAAGCAATGAAAAAGAAATATAAGGAGGAAGAAGCTTACACAAAAGCTTCATACTTCTTATATTTCTTTTCATTGTTTCTAAAACTAGATGAAGTTTGCTGTCACTGTTGTTTCTTCATTTACTAACATCTCGTTTGTGAAGCTATGAAGAAGTACAAGGTGGATGAAGTTTCCATCATAGCTTCATGGTTCTTGTAATTTTTTCCATAGCTACACAAACATTATGTACCATAGCCAAAGTATGGTCTTTGTTAAGGTAGTGAAGACGAATCTAAAAAAATGAGAACAATCAACAAAACCAACATGCAACAAATGAGATAATGGGAAATATCTTACAATAGATGGATGTAGAAGAATACCTTAATGTATGAAGCACAAGATTCACGGCTAATGGTGAAGACGAAGAGAAAAAATGGGTTATATGGTTTCGCTGTGAAGGCAACGGCGCTACTGTCAATAAGTGAAAGTTAATTCGTTTATATATGGGTAAACTATTTCACAACGATTAACAATACCAACCGTATAGATAAGTATTTATTTATTATAAATATATCACTACAGTTAACTAGAAGAACCGTAGCGATATCCCTTTTATTTGTGAATTTTAAAATAAATAAAAAAGAAAAGGTGCGCCTTAACGTTAAAGGAATAAAATATTTTATGGCGCTGAGGTTCGAACCGATGAAAGTTTGATTATATCACAACGGTTGACTCTGTAACTGCTGTTATATATAAATAATTTTAAATCAAAAAACAAAATAAATATGGTAGCGCCTTAGTTAAAATATGTCACCATGGTGTAGGGAAAAAACCGTGGTGACCACGACGTTGTTGAATGTGTGTTTTGTAGTAGTGAACCTTCTCCACCCTAGCGACTTCCGTATCAACACGAGAAATGAGATTCTTCTTTGATGGCCCTTAATGACTCTATGAAAAAAGCTCGAGTTTCTATCACCCTCCTTAAGCCAAAGCATTCTCGATTTTTGTCTAAGAAGACTTTCCTTCAACTCCAAGTGCCTCCAAAGTTTTGAGGCTGCTGCTGCTCTAGATGAAGAAACTTCTTCCAAGACAGAGATACCAACTCTACTGACAAGAAAATCAAGATAGAATAATTCCTCTACAACTTCATCCACTCTCAAGTCGATCCACCCGAAAACCTTCACACTCCACCTTATCAAACTATATTTCAACAATCTAAGTTTTTCTTTGAAAACGAAATCCCCTCTCCCCTTAACATTAAAATACAACCATTCCTTCTTCACAAACTCCATAAAAAGAGGTTGCTCTAACCAAAGCTTGTTGAATTTGAACGGTTTTTGGCCTCAGTCTTTGCTGCTAGATTTCAACCAAATCAGACAATGGTCTGAGATATCCCTCTTCCCTATGACTTGTCCCACAATTTTCCAATCCGCTATCAAACAACTAGACAATAGAAAATTATCAAGCATACTCAAGGACGAACCCGAACCGTTGAACCAAGTAAAAGGACCCCCACGCAAGGCACATCAACATACTCCAAATCTTCAATGAAACCCCTGAACTCTATCATCTCCCTTGAACGATTCCCCGAACTCACACCTTTCCTCTCTGACTCACAAGTGACACCATTAAAATCCCCTCCCACTACCCAATTACCCCCATTGATCTTCTTCATTTGCAAAGTTAAGTCTCTCCACAGTCTTCTTTTCAAAGACACCTAACAAGGCAAGTAAACGTTGACTAAAAATAATTCCTTACCTCTCCACTCCGCATTGACACCCACATACCCAACACCTCTGAAACTGAACGAAAGATTAAGCAAATCTTTTCTCCACAAGATGATGACCCCTCCTAAAGCAGCAACTTCACAAGCATTTGTCCATTCAACATTAGCGTCCCCCCACAAAGACGATGCCATCTTTAAATCCATCCCAGATAACTTAGATTCTTGAACGAAACATATGCCCACCTTCCCAGATTGAATCGAGTGAGCTAATCTCTTTCTCTTGACAATACTTCCACCCCCTCTGATGTTGATTGAAAGGATATTCATGGAGCAACATCATTAGTTTTCACCCTCGTAGCCTTCCCTTCTTTGTCTCTACTTTCCAACTTCCCGACATCTTCCTCTAAGACTCCAACTCCTCCACCTCCAGAAATCCCCAGGTTAGAAATAATCTCCCTAACTTTAACAGAAACCTCCAACTCCATTTCTGCCCAAAACCTTCTGTTTCCTTGGAAAACCTTTGAGTCCGTAACCGAATGACACCTAGCCACCACAAATGAAGGATTGAATTCATTGCTAACAATGATGCTTGAAGGTGGAGAACTACAACCCAGATGCACATCACGTTCCCTGTTCTTCTTGACCACTTTAGAAGAGTTAACAACAAAGGAATCATTTTCATCTTGACCACTACTCCCCACAATAGGCACATCACTAACACTATTCTTAATTGGGTCAGAGACAGGAAGGCTTGATGAGATTCCCAGCTTCTTTTTAGTCCTCTTTCTTTGACTACGGTCTAAACAAGCTGCTTGAAAATGGGTTGTCTGGGCCTTTACTAAATCATCAAAAACCACTCGAAGACCCTTATCCAATTCCAACAAATTATTATTTAAAGTAACTTCCTCATCTGGGCCTACCATACCTTCTATGATATCCTGCCTATGTGATTTAGACACATCACCAAAACCTCCCTCTTCCCTACTTTTACTGTTGACGTTGGTAACCACATCACCCACAATTTTCATACATGCAGAAGATCTTTTCTCTTTACTATTCCTTGATGAAACAAAAACACCCTTTTCATCAAACTCATCCTGCTCAGACACTCCAACGTTGTTATCTCGAGACATACCCTCGACTTCTTCCTCTTAGAAATGGCCCTTTCCCACAAACTCCTCCCAGCTTAAACAATCATAAGCTTGCTTAGATTCAGGCAAAAAACCGAAGACTTCGATTTCTTCACCAATTTCGTGGAAGGACCTAAAGTCTCCTCCACCATAAGAGTCTTGAAAGTGACTCCATAAACATTGACTTTGAAGACTTCATTGATCATCACTATATACAAGGTCCTAACCATTAAGCTTGCCACATCCATTCTAGTTTGATCTGAGGTGCTATCATCACAGCAAACGAACTTCCTGACCATAGAAGAAAGAAACTCAAAAAATGGGACCGACCAAAAGTGACTAGGGACTCCATAAAAGCGTAACCAGGCTAACCTTTCCGCATCCACATCATCTTTCATCCACCTTATAACATCTGAGAACCACTGGCTAAGACAATCTTTAGCTCCAACAACCAAATCTTCAAGTTCACCTTCTTCACTCTCTTCAAGCAAGCAAAGATTGGCACCTAGAGGGGTAACTTTAACCGCAAAGTACCCTTCCAAGTGGAACATCCATTGCATGTTATAGGTCCAACTGGGAGAATGAACCTTCCCAACGTATGCCTTTGCAAACCTAGATATTTCTTCCTGCCCAGCTCCGAATAAAACATGATTAGACTCCTTAGAAAATATGCCTTCTTCCTCTTTACACGTACTTGAAGTTCCAGTGGCCTCTGCGTATGACTTCCCCTTAACAAAACGATCCTTGGCATTATATTATGTCTGCCACTTAAGTTGGATGTTTGCCTTCCTGAACTCTTCACCTTCATAACCTGATCCAGCTCTTTTGAACTTCTCCCGAGGAAATGCCTCCTCCACACCCCTTTGAAATCTAGGTAAGTTGGAAAAAAGTTTCCTCCCTTCCAACCACAAGTTATCCAAACGCAAAACCAACCTTATCACGTCCTTAACATCGAAGAAGCGAACAAAACCATACCTCCTACCTTTTTTATCCCTTCTTGGCGGAATCACAACCTCATCCACTTCACCAAAATCCTCAAAACGCTTACAAATCTTTAGCCTTCATAAAATCTAGGAACTCCATTATAAAGATAGCTGTGGTCTCATTCACTTCCATCCATTTAGCCTTAGTAGCTGTGTCGCATTTGACTATCTCTCCACGATTCTTCCTTCTAGAGACTTTAGTCCATTCACCTTTCTCCTCCGACGACCTAGGCCTCACCATTGGAGCAAAGAAAAGCCTAGACTTAAACCTAGACATTGATTCAGCTTTAGGAACAATTTTGATGTTCATATTTTTCAATTTGTATATACACTACGGGAAAAGAGGGAAAAGAGGGCGTTTTTTTTTCCCTATAAAAGCGTTGTCTAAGCCTGCGCTGTCGTAGGTAAAGACGGCGCTTTTTTATTTATAAAAAAGCGCTCTCTAAAAGGGAACTTTAGACAGCACTTTTAAAAGCGCTGTCTAAAGTATACGTTTAAAATTAAATTTTTTTTTTTTTATAAACTTTAGAAAGCGCTTTTTCCTTCAAAAGCGCTCTCTAAAGGTGCTTTTAGACAGCCATTTTGAAAACGCTGTCTAATGTATACTGAAAATGATTTTTTTATATACCTTTAGAGAGCGTTTTTCCCTAAAAGCGTTCTCTAAAGGGGACTTTAGAGAGCGCTTTTTCCTTAAAAGCGCTCTCTAAAGTATACCTATAATTTTATTGGTTTTTTCTACGTATAAAAAATCCCATTTTAGCCTTTTTTTTTATGCAGAAACCTGCATAGTTTCAAACCAGCATTTCTTATATAATTTCTTGCAACAACAGAATTCTTATACATTTCAAGAAATAGAATTCTTGCAACAACAGAATTCATATATACATTTCAATAAAATTAACATTCACAAAACTTACAACAGAATTCACAAAATTTACAAAATTCACAAAATTCTTGCAACAACAAAATTCATATACATTAACAGAATTCACAGAATTTACAACAGAATTCTTCTTGCAACAGAATTTTCTTATAAATTCAAAACTATACATTCAAAAAAATCTTCTTAGAAGAAAGAATTCGCACAATTCTTCCGTAATATAATTCAATTGTTTCCTTGTGTAAGAAGAACACGCCATATCTTCGAAATACTACATAACAAAACAAAATACGCATTATTTAGTTAAAAATAATAAATTATATGACATATCCGATAAATATTAAAATAAATCCTAAGTTATAAAACCATGCATACCCTAATAGGAATCTCCAATTGTCCCATTTGAATGATTTCTCTCATGAACCTCAAAACGAAGTACCCGCAGTCTATGCCATTACGCTGATGAGGGCACTACACATAGACAAACAAATAAGAAATAATATATAGATGTTTTGTGTTATTAAGCAGCATCACTAATATTGTGAAAATTAATATACCTCCACTTTGACCCATGTAATATTGGTTGATCTAGCCCGTGCTACTCGAGTCTCTCTTTGTGCACGGTATAGTAGTATAGCTCTATAAAAGAAATACGTAAACTTAGAACAATGTCACAGAAATAATTAGATATACAAATACACACGAATATTTCGAACAGTCTCACTTACGTGTCAACCACATCCTTCATATTCTGATATGTGGACTAATCAGTATCCAATGAATTAAGATAATAGACCACTTCTGTTATAGGATTAATGGAAACCAACAACCAGTGTCCACTGTAAAATATAACAAAAGTTTAGATGGATAATTTCTACGCAAAAGATACAAATTAAAGATTAGAATGAAATTATAATGAAAATCTTACCCGTTTCCAGTATTATACGGTAAAAGAAACAGACATTCTGTACTGCTGGCCGTAAATCGCTCAAGTAAGTGGTCTCTTACTTCAATTGCATTCATACCAATTCTCGGGGCATTAACAAGGTTGCAAGAGAAGAAACGGAATTTGTTTGACAAATCCGTCCCCCGGATGAATTTTTCATACATGCACCTTAAATAAAAACATAATAAACATTAGACTATGTAAATAAATTGTTCAACTAAATAAATAATAGATTGATTGGAGTACCAGATGTATGACTGCATAACACCGATGCCTAACTCAGTATGATTGAAAACCTGCTCCATGTCCTCTTTTCCGATTATCTCGGAATAAGGAAAACCAAAAACACCTTCGTCCATGTTGATTTGACGAATAGCACCTTCCATCAAATTTGACATTGACAAAAGTGTTTCTAGACACGTCTGAAAGTGAGGTATTTTTTCCTTCACGGTCCTTGTAGGAGCTTTTTTCTTGCCGGTCTGTTGTGAAGGTTGAGCAGGAACCTAACAATCATATAAGTTAGGTAAAGTAGAAAATCATGAATTCGGATAATAGAATAACACTTAAAAGCTACCTCTCTGTGTGATTCAACAGACTCGTTTTGCAGCAAAACCCCTTTATTCTTTGCTGCGAGTTTTGTAGGAGTCTAACATTACCATGTAAAAAAAATGTAAGTAATGGTTCAGAATGATTTTCATAATAGTTCAGAATTGACATTTGAATACTAAGAGATTCGTAATGGTTTTCAACATACCTCATCACCTATGGAAATGAGGTCTAACGGTCATACAACAAACGAACCTATTGCATCCCGAAGCAATGTAACCTCTGAAACCGAGTCTGGTATCGGTAGTAACACATCCGTGTCTAAAGCGATATCAACCGACACTTTCAGATAACCTTGTGGGAGCGGATGATGGTGAAGTAACGCTCCCGCAAAGTTATGCACTTTTCCCTTGCCAACCATGCGATAAGTCGGAAACGAAAATACAGCTGGCAAGATGAAATGCCCTGAAGCAATAATAAATATGTAACTGTTAATATGTATAAAATAAATGTGTTAATTTAATTAAAATAAATATGTGCTAATTACCTCAGGAATTTTAATTGGAGAATTGATACTAGCTTTGTCACTAGCATCTTTCAAACCGGGACCGCGCCTTTCCGCCTCATATCTCTCTTTATCCTGCTGCAATGCTTGGACTTGCGCTTGTAGTGCCATCACAGTTTGCATGATTTCTTGGGTGGTGGGATTTTTTTTCTTTGATTGCTTATACAAGGATGATGGAGTCACACCAAATCCTTTACCTCTCACCCGACCGGGATACTCAGGAACATTTAGTACTCGACTAAGAATGCTCCTGCAATCATCCTCACCTGCGGGTATGGATTTAGATAGATTCTCCTGAAACTCATTGATATATCGAAAATTATTAGTGGGGATTAAAAATTAATTATAATTTAATAAAATTTCAATTAACTTTGAGACATAATGTTATACTTACACATTCTTCATAAATATGCTGAACATCTTCTGTAACAGCTCCACCCTTACCCACGCGAGCTTCCTTCCACAAAACATGGTCCGGAAGTGATGATTCTTCACTTTTAGACTCTTCTAACTACACATTTAGTTAAATAATAAGTTCATCAATTACAACACAATAATACAATTAATAAAATCATAGCATTAATATATACTTAACAATTTTTGTTGTAATCGTGCATATCCCAAACACCCTTTTCTGTATGGATACGCGGGGTTTGATGCTCTTTCGCGATTAATGGCACTCAATTTCTGGATAAAAAATTTTAAGTCATATCAAAACAAACTAATGAAACACATATATAATACAATCAATAGACATGACAAGACAACATTACATTGAATTCTTCGGTTTTCCGTTTGTCTACAAAAATACCCCATTCTTGCGGTGTAATCACATCCGCATACAACGGTGGAAGTTCTGCTTCAACAAAATTTTTGTTCTCATCCCTAAGATATTTGTTTGATAATAAGGCTCTAAACCCTCTGTGTCTCTTTCCGGCCAATTGAAGACAATACTTTTGCCGGTTTTCTTCAATATTAAAGGACCTCTACGAAAAAACATACACGTATAAACATAAAGTGTTTTAGTATAAGTAAATTAAAGACTTAATCGTCAACAAAAATCTAATAACATCAATCATATTTAGTAAGTACATGTATCTCAGTCGATATCTTTTCTTTACCGGCATCCAACGATTTACTCCTCCAATTATCACTAGTGATTGGAATGTGCTGACGGACAAGCGAACCAATGTATGAAGATAACATTGAACCGTTAGGCTCAACTAGTTGGTTCTGGTCACTCCAATGTACATCAAATCTCATCCCTTTATCTCTAGCACAGATGATTCTCTTCATAATGGTTTTTCCTCTTTTTATTTCATGTTCTACATTCGAAGCTTCATTCTGAGCTTCCTGTGTATCTTGTGTCTCGTGGGTGTCTTCCTGGTTACTAGACATTTTACCTGTAAGAAAGAAAAAAACAAAAATTAAATGACAAATATAAACTCATAAAGCAAAAGAGTTTCTTACCTAGCCCTTTCATCACACATACTACCAAGAAATATAAACTCATAAAGCAAAAGTGTTTCTTACCAACACCCTCACTTCACTGTTAATGAATACCTACAACTTACAGAGCCTAAGCAAGTTAAAGTGAAAATTGAAAAGGAAAAGAAAAATAATTAATAAACACTGAAATTGATACTTGTTAGTAACAGGTACCAAGTAAATAAACAAACACCCTTATAAAAGAATGATAAGATTCTGAGTTTCTAATTCTAACAAGAAATTGATACTTGTTTGAAAACATCAAACAGGTTATTGAAAACATCTAACAAGATTCTGAGTTGCTGAAAACATCATTAACATGTTACTTTCACTTCATTCTCAACCCTTTATCTAATATTCCTTCCGTTTGAATTATCATATATAGTCGTTTGTTATTACTATAAAATAAGTATCTAAATAAAAACATGGCT
This sequence comes from Lathyrus tuberosus, assembly GCA_022829125.1. NCBI lineage: Eukaryota > Viridiplantae > Streptophyta > Magnoliopsida > Fabales > Fabaceae > Lathyrus > Lathyrus tuberosus. The sequence continues at coordinate 4,773,767 of JALAZF010000006.1, read as the reverse complement.
AAGTTGATACACAAACATCATTAACAGGTTACTTTCACTTCATTCTCAACCCTTTATCTAATATTCTATTATATATACCAAACAAGAACAACAATAATAGTTTAAAAATCAAGAGAAATAAATTTATAAACAAAAAACATCAACAAAAATGTTGTTTTACGTTTCTTTTAAAAAAAAAGAAGAAAAAGTTGCAGGAGGTGGTAAGAAACACTTTTGCTTTTTGACAAGAACGAACAACAACGAACAACAGTAACATGCAAGAACGATTGACAATAACGATGACAAGAACAGCAACAACGAACAATGTTAGAAGTAAGAACAACAACAACAATGTACCTCTTCTTCGTCACGACGGCAGCAAAACGACGGCAGCAGTGAAGTCACGACAATGAACGACGGCAGCAGAACGACGACAACCGCGAATGAACGACGACAATGGCGGATGAACGACGGCAATGGCAAAGGGTTTCGGCAGAGAAGAAAGAGAGCAAGGGTTTCAGCAGAGAAGAAAGAGAGCAAGGGTCGAGAGAAGAAAATGATTAGAAGCAGTTTCAGAAAATGAAATTAAATGTGTTTTATATTTTAATTAATAAATGACCTTAGAGGGCGCTTTTCCCTAAAAGCGCTCTCTAAAGTGAGGAGACTTAAAGACCTTAGAAGGCGCTTTTCTTAAAGCGCTTTCTAAGGTTAAACTTTAGACAGCGCTTTTCTAAAGCGCTTTCTAAAGGCTATTTTTAGAAGGCTTATAACAGCGCTTTGTCCTTAGAAAGCGCTGTCTAAGGTTTACCTGAAAATGTCAAAAAATATAAAAATGAGTCTGGGGCGAGGGGGATTCGAACCCTAGACTCAAAGCATGGCAAACAAACACACAAACCTCCTTGACCAGCGGTACTACGCCCTCATCCATTGTTTATACTCACTCCATAAATATATAAAATAAGGTGTCAACATATATATATATATATATTTAAATATATTATTTGAATAATTTTAAATATAATTTAAAATAAATTAAAATATAATTTAATATAATTTAAATATATTAAATATAATTTGATATATTAATATAATTTAAAGTATTTTTTAAATGATATATTAATATAATTTATATATATTAAATATAATTTAAATAAGTTAAAATGTTTGTATTTAAAACATATATATTTAAATATATTATTTGAATAATTTAAATTATAATTTAAAATAAATTAAAATATAATTTAATATAATTTAAATATATTAAATATAATTTAATATATTAATATAATTTAAAGTATATTTTAAATTAATATATTTTAAATTATATGGTTAAACTTTAGACAGCGCTTTTCTAAAGCGCTTTCTAATGGCTGTTTTTAGAAGGCTTATAACACCGTTTTGTCCTTAGAAAGCGCTGTCTAAGGTTTACCTGAAAATATCAAAAAATATAAAAATGAGTCTGGGGCGAGGGGGCGAGGGGGATTCGAACCCCAGACTCAAAGCATGGCAAACAAACACACAAACCTCCTTGACCAGCAGTACTACGCCCTCATCCATTGTTTATACTCACTCCATAAATATATAAAATAAGGGGTTAACATATATATATATTTAAATATATTATATGAATAATTTAAAATATAAATTAAAATATAATTTAATATAATTTAAATATTTTAAATATAATTTGATATATTAATATCATTTAAAGTATATTTTAAATTATATATTAATATAATTTATATATATTAAATATAATTTAAATAAGTTAAAATGTTTGTATTTAAAACATATATATTTAAATATATTATTTGAATAATTTTAAATTATATTTAAAATAAATTTAAATATAATTTAAATATATTAAATATAATTTGATATATTAATATAATTTAAAGTATATTTTAAATTAATGTATTTTAAATTATATGGTTAAACTTTAGACACCGCTTTTCTAAAGCGCTTTCTAAAGTCTGTTTTTAGAAGGCTTATAACAGCTCTTTGTCTTTAGAAAGCGCTGTCTAAGATTTACCTGAAAATGTCAAAAAATATAAAAATGAGTTTGGGGCGAGGGAGATTCGAACCCCAGACTCAAAGCATGACAAACAAACACACAAACCTCCTTGACCAGCGGTACGACGCCCTCATCCATTGTTTATACTCACTTCATAAATATATAAAATAAGGTGTCAATATATATATATATATATATATATATATATATATTTTAAAATATTATTTGAATAATTTTAAATATAATTTAAAATAAATTAAAATATAATTTACTATAATTTAAATACTTTAAATATAATTTGATATATTAATATAATTTAAAGTATATTTTAAATTATATATTAATATAATTTATATATATTATATAAAATTTAAATAAGTTAAAATGTTTGTATTTAAAACATATATATTTAAATATATTATTTGAATAATTTTAAATATATTTTAAACTAAATTAAAATATAATTTAATATAATTTAAATATATTAAATATAATTTGATATATTAATATAAATTAAAGTATATCTTAAATTAATATATTTTAAATTATATGGTTAAACTTTAGACAGCGCTTTTCTAAAGCGCTTTCTAAAGGCTATTTTTAGAAGGCTTATAACAGCGTTTTGTCCTTAGAAAGCGCTGTCTAAGGTTTACCTGAAAATATCAAAAAATATAAAAATGAGTCTGGGGCGAGGGGGATTCGAACCCCAGACTCAAAGCATGGCAAACAAACACACAAACCTTCTTGACCAGTGGTACTACGCCCTCATCCATTGTTTATACTCACTCCATAAATATATAAAATAAGGTGTCAACATATATATATATATATATATATATATATATATATATATATATATATATATATATATATATATATATATATATATATATATATTTAAATATATTATTTGAATAATTTTAAATATAATTTAAAATAAATTAAAATATAATTTAAATATATTAAATATAATTTGATATATTAATATCATTTAAAGTATATTTTAAATTATATATTAATATAATTTATATATATTAAGTATAATTTAAATAAGTTAAAATGTTTGTATTTAAAACATATATATTTAAATATATTATTTGAATAATTTTAAATATAATTTAAAATAAATTAAAATATAATTTAATATAATTTAAATATATTAAATATAATTTGATATATTAATATAATTTAAAGTATATTTTAAATTAATATATTTTAAATTATATGGTTAAACTTTAGACATCGCTTTTCTAAAGCGCTTTCTAAATGCTGTTTTTAGAAGGCTTATAACAACTCTTTGTCCTTAGAAAGCGCTGTCTAAGGTTTACCTGAAAATGTCAAAAAATATAAAAATGAGTTTGGGGCGAGGGGGATTCGAACCCCAGACTCAAAGCATGGGAAACAAACACACAAACCTCCTTGACCAGCGGTACGACGCCCTCATCCATTGTTTATACTCACTCCATAAATATATAAAATAAGGTGTCAACATATATATATATATATATATTTTAATATATTATTTGAATAATTTTAAATATAATTTAAAGTAAATTAAAATATAATTTAATATAATTTAAATATATTAAATATAATTTGATATTTTATATAATTTAAAGTATATTTTAAATTATATATTAATATAATTTTTCACAGTTTTAGTCCCCCTATTACAAAACCTGCGATTTTGGTCCCTAAATTTTGATGGTCTTTGCAATTTGGTGTTCCCCTCCAATTTTGATCCAACTGTTCATGCACTGTTCATGTACGGACATGAACTGTTCATGTATGGTCATGCACTGTTCATGTATGATTTTGGATCAAAATTGGAGGGGGACCACAAAATTGCAAAGACCATCAAAAGTTAGGGACCAAAATCGCAGGTTTTGTAATAGGGGACTAAAACTGTGAAAAAACCAAAACAGGGGGACCAAAAGTGCATTTAAGCCTATTATATAAAATTTAAATAAGTTAAAATCTTTATATTTAAAACATATATATTTAAATATATTATTTGAATAATTTTAAATATATTTTAAAATAAATTAAAATATAATTTAATATAATTTAAATATATTAAATATAATTTTATATATTAATATAAATTAAAGTATATTTTAAATTAATATATTTTAAATTATATATTAATATAATTTATATATATTAAATATAATTTAAATAAGTTAAAATATTTGTATTTAAAACATATATATTTAAATATATTATTTGAATTATTTAAAATATAATATAAAATAAATTTAAATATAATTTAAATATATTAAATATAATTTGATATATTAATATTATTTAAAGTATATTTTAAATTATATATTAATATAATTTATATATATTAAATACAATTTAAATAAGTTAAAATATTTGTCTTTGAAACATATATATTTAAATATATTATTTGAATAATTTAAAATATAATTTAAAATAAATTAAAATATAATTTAATATAATTTAAATATATTAAATATAATTTGATATATTAATATAATTTAAAGTATATTTTAAATTATATATTAATATAATTTATATATATTAAATATAATTTAAATAAGTTAAAATATATAATTTAAATATATTAAGTATAATTTGATATATTAATATAATTTAAAATTCATTTCCCTACCTAAAGGGCATGGGTTCGACCCCCCCCCCCCCCCCCTCTTTTGCCATTTTTTGTAATTCTTGATGTTTAGAATTGTTTTATATTTTAATTAGTAAATGAGTTTAGAGGGCGCTTTTCCTTTGAAAGCGCTTTCTAAAGTTAAAAGAAATTGAGCCCTATTAGAGCGTTTTCTGAAAGCGTTTTCTAAGGTGATACCTATAGCAGCGCTTTTTAAAAGCGCTCTCTAAAGTTATACCTATAGCAGCGCTTTTTGGAAAAGCGGTGTCTAAGGTGGCACTCTTTTACATTCTTTTACAGCGCTTTTGTAAAGCGCTTTCTAAAACCTTTCTTTTAAGGCGCTTTTTTTTAGCAAAGTTTTTTTATTCTTTTTAGCAGCGTTTTTGCATAAAAACGCTGTCTTTTTAGTGCTGTCTAATCATATTTTTGGCGTAGTGATATGTTTGTGTTTGTGTTAGTGTTTCATATATATATATATATATATATATATATATATATATATATATAATACCATGACTTATGAAGAAATCTTATCTTCTTACTTGCATCTCCCATAAAACCATTATTAGTTTTGATTGTTAAAGCAATTTTGTTTTGTTAACAGTATCCTTCCAAGATTTTTGTTTTGATTTTCAAATCCTGTGTTTTAATTTGAATTTGATTCTACGAAGCATCTAATACCTACTCTACTTATACAAGTTTAAGTTAACATAAAAAAAAAGTGAAAACAATGTGACATATATAAAAATATTAGTTAAAATAGCATATACAAGAAGAAAATAAGTCATACTAAATAGGCCTAGATATCTCTTAATCTTCTACAATTTCCATTAAACATTAATTGTTGACCTACAACTTACTGATGGAATGATTATGCACCTTGTTGTCACTCTGTTTTCTACATGCCCAACTTATGTACTATATCCACTTCAAATTTCTTCAACAAACAACAACTTATGTGTTTAAGTTATTGCTTTTCTATGTAATATGCAATTGTATGTAATCTTGAAGGCACTAAGTATGTTGTTACTGAATGATGCTAGGCCTCTTCAATATAGGAGTGAGACAATTATGTTATTAAAAGGAATATCTCTCAAGTAGAAAATGTAGGAGCTATGTATCAAACAAAAATATCACATTGTTGAGGTGGCATAGTGTAATGATCTAAATAAGTTAAGTCCAAGTCTAAAATATAAGGACACAAAAATAGTAGTCACCCTCATGTGTCCTTATCTTTTAGACTTGGACTTACCATATTTATATCATTACATTTCACCAATATTGAAAAATCCCCTTATCCTCAAGGTGCAATTTGAGAGTCAAAGTCAACTGATAAAATAATTATAACTGGATCTTCCCAAATTGGACCATCCAAACAATAGCAAATTGTTGTACTTGATCTCATATATATATACATATATATATATATATGACCCATAACGCATAGCTCTCATGGAAGAAATGAACAACATAATATAGTTGGTTTATTTTGGAAATCAGGGCCGGCCTTAGGCATGGGCAAGGAGGCCTACCGCCCAGTGCCTCCCAAAAATAGGGGCCTTAAAATTATTCTCTATACATTATAAACCTAAAATAAATATATAAATATTAGTTATTGAATTTAATTTATAATGTATGTGAGTTAACATAGTGGTAAAAAAAGTATTTTTGTACTCAAAGGTCAATGGTTTGATTCATGTATCTATATTTTTACTATTTAAATGTATCATTTTACAACAAAAAACATTATCTTCCTTTTTATTGAGACCCACTTTTAAAATTGGACCAGAGCTTCCAAATTTTTCTGGACGACCCTGTTGGAAATAAATTTTTTTGGTTCTTTTGTGAGTGCACGCATATTGTATGATGCATTTTAAAATGTCCTTGTTCTTTTTATGATTTGTGTTTTTTGTGTTGATTGGTTGAGGATATGTAAGAAATTTGAATATTGGTTTAGTATATGTAAGAAATCAAACAAAGAAAGATAAATTATCAGACATAACAGAATTTTACAAAAGTGTAATGGACATCTTTTGAAATTATTTTATTATAAAATGATATCAGAAATATGTGTTCATATAGTAAAGTAAAGTAAAAAGATAATACAAACTTTTCAAGACAAAACGATTTTGTGTTGCCCCAGATAACAAACGAGGCACTTGATAGTTACACGGTGACAAAACGATTTTGTGTTGCCCCAGATAACAAACGAGGCACTTGATAGTTACACGGTGGTTTAAATATCTTAGTATGATATATATATTATGCAAGAAGAAGTAATCATCTATCAGACATAATGCTTTCAAACTGTAACATATTTTACTCCCACTACAAAATATTTTGCACATGGGATGATGCGATGTTGTACCTAGAGGTGCTACATGTTGGGCTATCCCTCCTATTTGGAGAGGTCCAAATTAACTTGGGTTAGTGGCCCATTTGTTTCTATGCCTTTATTATTATCCAATAAAGAAAATTAGGTTAATTTTATCTATTTTATGTGAAAAACAACAAGAAAAGTATAGAGAATAGTGAAATCCCGCAGCCCTATTTCACCACAGAGCAGTTCCATTAAATCGGAGATTGCGCAAAATCCAACTGTCGGATCATCCTGAAATTTAGACACAACGTTCATGACTTATAGGAGCACATTCTGAGCGATTTTCATTGGATTCAGAGCTTTCTAAGTCGGTTTGTCGAGTCCATCTTTGAGGTCTGAATTTCTTGGTGTTTTTGGGTTGTTTTTGTCTCTCTTGATTATTGTTGTATTCCAAGATTGATTGCAAATCTTGATGATGTTTATATATGCCTATAACTAGTGTTAGAGAGAACCTTGTTTGTACCCATTAATTGATAATAGTGGAGGATTTAAGTGGCTTACGGGTCCCGTGGTTTTTTACTCCTAGTTAACGAAGGTTTTTTCACGCTAAAATCTTGTTGTGTTGTTTTATGTGTTTTGTTGATTGTCATTGCATTTGGTAATTAGGAGAGATTGTTTTGTTGGTTTATTCCGTTGCATTTGTGGATTTCCTCCCAACAAGTGATATTTAGAGCCGTGGTTTGATTTGTGTAACGACGGAGACAAACACATCTAGGATTGTGAGTTTGAATGGTTCCAATTATAATGTTTGGAAACGAAAATTTGAAGATTTTTTTTATGTGAAAGGTTTTCACATACCGGTTTTCTCTAATGAAAAACCTGATGGAAAGAGTGATGAAGAATGGACTTTGTTGCATAGACAAGTTTGTGGTTATATTCGCCAATGGGTGGATGATAATGTTCAGAATCATGTGAGCTCGGTGACTCATGCTCGCTCTCTTTGGACCAAACTTGAAGAGTTGTATGCAAAAAGACGGGAAACAATAAGTTGTTCTTGTTTAAGAAATTAATGTCATTGACGTATAGAGATGGTTCATCAATGAACGATCACTTGAACATTTTCCAAGGGATTTTAAATTAATTGTCGGAGATGAATCTTACTTTTGATGATGAAATTCAAGGTTTATGGCTTCTTGGTACTTTGCCTAATTCTTGAGAGACTTTTAGAACATCCTTGTCTAACTCCGCTCCGAATGATATCATCTTGATGGACTTGGCTAAAAGTAGTGTGTTGAATGAGGAGTTGAGGCCTAAGTCACAAGGTTCTTCTTCATATTTCGAGGTGTTAATTACCGAATCAAGGGGGAGAAATCAAAGTAGAGGTTCAAGTAATCGTGGAACTTCATATGGTAAATCATAAGGAGGCTCTAATAGATTCTCTCATATTGAGTGTCATCATTATGAGGAAAAAGGACACATAAAGAGGTATTGTGTAACACCCCAATTCCCATCGCAGATAAATAATACATAATTAAATCAGAGTGAATAAAAATATATTCTTTTCGACAGAAATAAGGATGTCACATTTGAGAAAAACAACACAATCCCTGCTCATAATTTGATACATAACACAAAATGGAATAAACCTAAAAGAGAAACTTTTTCCAACAAAGGGAAAGTTCAATTGTGGAAAAAAGCGGAAAGATCCATAACTGACTTATTTTACAAAATAAATTATTTTATAACATCAAAATATTCATACAAAGGTAATACAGAATAGATCCAACAAATGTATACATATATAACAAAAGCGTTCCCCGACTCCCGTGTTACGTATCAGAGCAAACAGACCGACAAAATGGTGGAGAACTAATCTTCACAAAAGCCTCCAAGATACTAATCTGCAATTGCCTCATAGATCAACAAACCACAGCAGAAGGGTGAGAAATAACAACTAAATCAAGATTGCATAATAATATGCAAACACATATAAATTCACATGTATAATTATTCTCACCACAAGCATCACATATTAATACATATAGCATGCCACTGATACATAACATATTTCTAATAATCCAACAACATAGCATATATCAATTATACCAACATAATCACATATTCGCACATAAGGCATACCATAGAGAATTAATACAATCATTGTAAGGTACAACATCCCCACAAAACATAGCATATGTCTATACATAAAACATATCATCCATAACCAATGCATTTATCACAAATGCATATCAAATCACCAATGCTATCACGAGCTCAACACATAATCAATCAATTCACAATTTCCCACATATAATCAATCCATTCACAAATTCCTACATATAATCAATCCATTCATGATTTATGCAAATGCACAGAGAACGACACAACGATTTTATGCAATGCAATGCGGTACCATCCATCCATCATTCTCATCATTAATTCACTCAGGAATTATTGGAATCATCGCTTGTTACTTAGTGTAACTCCCCGTCGAGCAAACGATGTTCCCCGTCACTTTAGGTCCTCTTTGTATAAGGCACACGACGTTTATGGATCACTTTAGGTCCTCTTTGTATAAGGCACACGATCGTCTATAACGTCGCTTTAGGTCCTCTTGGTATAAGGCACACGATCATCTATAACGTCGCTTTAGGTACTCTTTGTATAAGGCACACGACCATTACACCAGATTCCCTCTGGAATCGTTTCGTCGCTCACACCCCACAAGGGCACACGACATCACAAGATGCATATCATGATGCTTGGCATACAATGACTCATGACAATCAAATGCATCCTCACAAATCAACAATATGAATTATCTAATCTTCATTATTCATGCATTGGAAATCAATTCAAACAATGCATTTACTTGCCATAAGGTCGCCAATTAACACACATTGAATTTCACATAAACAATGCATTTCATCATAATCCACAAACCACAACAATTAGCATTTTAGCATATACACTCATATCAATTCATATCAAGAATTACTCACCATCAACCACAACAATCCCACAAAACATCATAACAACATACATTGATATTCAATCAAACAATGTATTTTACGACACAACAACATCATTATCACATGCATCAACATCATATAAATAGCACAAAAGCCCCACATTTATATGACGATAGCATATCGCATCGAACACCAACAAACACAACAAAACCTACAAACCACTAATCATCCTTTACCAAATATTCTTAGTTAACACATGGTATCACATAACCATTTACTAGCACGTTAGATTCTCTTTCCAAGGCTTCAAGTCCCATATCAATCGGATTCCCGATTCATGAATTTTGGTGGAAACATAAACTACACTTATCACATTCATCACAATATTTAACTCTACCATATCAATCCATGACATAAACATATGTTTCTATTCAACTATCATAAAGAGCATTGAAATAGCTTTCCAGCGCAACCGACTGTGCCTCAATCCGAGTTACGAATCAAAAGTTATGAAGGATACAAAATGGAAAATCTGTCACGTTCGCTTTCCTATTCGCAATGCGAACCCCCAACGAACCATGGCAGAGAAAAAACAGCAGAAAGTTCGCAATGCGAACGCCCAGCGAACCTTCGCTTTCCTATTCGCAATGCCAACCCCCCAACGAACCATGGCAGAGAAAAAATAGCAGAAAGTTCGCAATGCGAATCCCCAGCGAACCTTCGCTTTCCTATTCACAATGCGAACCCCCAGCGAACCATGGCAAAGAAAAAATAGCAGAAAGTTCACAATACGAACTTCTGGGCGAACCTTCGCTTTCCCCTTCGCTGTGGTTCGCAAAGCGAACCCGCGAACCCAGAAATTCTCAGCAGCGCTGTTATGGGTCATTGTGGGTTAAAATTCATCATTTCTTCCACCCAAACACTTCCAAATCACAATATATCAACCAAAACATGTTCCAACATAATCAATAAGTATTCTACGCAGTTTATATCGAGTTTCACCCGTGAAAACATCAATTTCTATCAATTGTTCATCAATTTATCAAATGTAAAAACATTGTAAAAACAAGAAAACATTCACACAATCACACACATATACATATACAATCGCAATATAATCGAAACTTCTCACCCTTACCCGATTAATCGCGCTTGAACGGATGATTTCTTCTATCCCAAGTTTTCCTCTTCTTTTCCCTTCTCTTCCTTTCTCTCTTCTCTTTTTCTCTCCCTCTCTCTCTCTATTTTCTCTCTAAACTCTCTTTTCTTTCTTTCTTATAATAACAAATATCTAAACCCCTAAAAAGACTATTTTACCCCTCAGCTCAAATATCTCGCAAACGCTTTCAAAACGCGATAAAACATAATAACAATGAAAAATAATATATTGTTAAATAAAAGTTAAGAATAAAATAATATAAAAACAAAAATAATTAAATCGACTCGATTAAATAAATCAGGCAAAATGGGGCGTTACAATTCTCCCCCACTTAGACATTTTCGTCCTCAAAAATATACTGATACGAACAACTCCGAATACGACTCTCGCATCCGACTAACCCACTCTCCCAACAAAAGGCACACCACGAATAACACAAACTAACAAACCACCTTGCTAACAGCAACAACTACAACGACACGACAACAGCGACAACTACAACGACAAGATGCAATGCCCATACAATGCACTTGACGACCAACCCACGACTCAAAGAATAACCAAGGTACGAACACACACAGGTTCACATTTGAACCGAAACACAACAAGATTGTTACCTTCACCATAGGTAACACTCCCTTAATTCCCCACACAGGAATTAGCTACCCGCACTCGAACCATCCCGATGGAAACGAGGCAACAACACAAACAAGAACATAAAGTTCCACGACCCAACATCATTCCAACAACCTCTACATAACCACAATACCAACATCCTTGTCACACAACAATATTACAACAATGCTACGATTCACCAATCGAACATACAACCAAAACATCCATCTACATAGTAGCCCATGAATAAAATTTAAACCTCTCACCTAACACTTCCATTCTGAAACGTCCAATGGTCTCATCATTCCTACATGTTTTCAATGTTCAACCTATGAACTCTTACAAGTCACACACGCATATACGAATTGTGTCGTATCACGCTTCCGCTACGCACTCTGATGACTCGTAACCATCAAATCTACCAATTTCACGTCCAAAGTCTAACTCTTTCTCATATTCACCAAAAATCACTGTTCACTTTTAATATACCCAACCTCACACTATCAGATGTCAATTCACACACCAAATCAAATCTCTAAATTCTTCCAAAAGTTCTCACTCTTTAACCATCAAAGAAGACATATGTAAAAACTTTCGACTTAACTCATCAAGCACGACATTAACTTTACCAATAGGATAATTAGAGCCAAGGTCATAACTAATCAGGAATTCCAACCATCCTCGTTGTCTCCTACTTTATTCTTTCTGACCAAACAAGTACTCTAAACCCTTGTGATTACCAAACACCTTGAACCTAAAACCCTCAAAATAATACCTCTAGATTCTAAACACAAAAGTAACCGAAGCCATCTTGAAATCATGAATCCCCAATTATCGTAAAGCATAAGAAATGACTTTACCCTCTCGCATTAGTACACTAACTACACTCATCAAGGAAACATCACAATATTCCATAAACAGTTTATTAGGATCAAGCAAAATCAAAATTGGAGTCGTAGTCAATCTCTACTTCAGCTCACCAAAAACTTACTCACAACGAACATCCAAAACAAACGACTTACCCGTTGCAAGTCAACTGAGATATCAGAAGTACGAACTTAGCAAAGTCTCCATAACCTGCAGTAACAACCAACTAAGCCCAAAAGTTTCTAATCTCCTTAACCGACTTCGGAGTCTCTCAATGTAGAACTGCATCTATTTTGGATAGATACACAACAATACCATCATCGGAAATAACATATCCAAGAAAACTAAACTTTTCAACCAAAATTCTCACTTCGATAATTTAGTAGAAAGCTCACTCTCTTTCAGCCCTTGTAACTCAATCCTCAAATACACTACATACTCATCCTTTGATTTAAAATAAATCAGAATATCATCCAATAAACATCACTATAAACTTATCCAAACAAGTATGGAAGATACGATTCATATACTCCACAACCATAACATATACAACCTTCAAAATTCATTCTGAGCTCGAAACAATTTATCCAAAATAGCTTAACAATCTCTGGTTACCACATTCCATATCAATTTTTCTTACGGGGTTCCAACTCACTCAAGGTTTCTGCTGACACAAGATCTCAACCCATAACAAAAGTAATACCATCAAGGAACTTCAAATCGTTCACAATTCGTCACAATTCGAAACTCAAGCTATCCAGAACACAATGTCTCTATTAGATCTCTAGATAAATTCTCTTGTTAAAAGAATCTTCATAAATCTTTAAGAAGAAACTAAGTTATATTTTTCTATATTGAATATATCATTATCTAGATGATGGTCATATTTATGGAAACAGTTTCCTCATTTTTTGTGATGATACTACTGCTTATTAGTTGTCAAAGAAACTAATTCAATATTCATTAATTAAGCATGACTCTAGTTTCAAGAGAAAAAGCTTGATTTTGAATAGAATATCAAAGACTGGTGATTGACAAAAGATATCGCTCTCGTAGTCTCACTACGCCAAAATTGTTTTTTGTCAGCACTACAAAGACAACGCTTTTTCCCAAAAGCACTGCTAGAAGTTTTATTAAAAACAAAAAAAAACAATGGAAAAAAGCACCGTTATATGGGGGTCCTACGAAAGCGCTTTTGAAAATCGCTGCTAAAGGCCTATGGTAGGTGCACTTTAGAAAGCGCTTTATGAAAAGCGCTACTAAAAGGATACCATAAGCCAGCGCTTATAACACACTTTAGCTAGCGCTTTTGGAAAGCTCTGCTAAAGGCCTTTCGTTAACCCAACATTAGAAAGCGCTTTTACCTCAAAAGCGCTTCTAAAGACCTAACATAAGAAAGCACTTTCAAAAAGCGCTGCCTTAAGTCTTTTAAAATATTAAAATTAAAATAGATTTTGATATCCCTCTATCCCCCTAACAGTCTGATATCTCTCTCCTGATGCTCACTATTTTTGTTTCTTCTTCTGTGCCCTCCGTCCTCCGTCCACCGTCGTTTCTTCTTCATCTTCTGCAAACGAAACTCCCTCCATTCGTGGCTTACTCACGGCCTCCGTCCTCCGTCGTCCTCCTCTGTCGTAACTTCGTTTGAGTTATGTTTCTCTTCCTTTTTTATGGTTTTCTCTCCAATCATGGAAATGTGTAGCGTGCGATTTTTGTCGGTGACGCGACCACCTTATCGCCATGGGTTCTCCTCATCGCCATGGGTTCTCCTCATCGCAATGGTAGGAGTGGGGTACTACTTTCTGATTTCTTATTTATCCTATGAAGCTGCAAAGGAAAGGGAAGCTATCTAAAACTAACCTTGCACGCAAATGTTTAACTGAACAAATACTTTAAGAGATCGGGGAGTTCGGGGTCAGGTTATACAATGGGGAGTTGTCAATTACCCAGCCTATTTGTGGCTATCCATAAATTGTTAGCAATTATCCTTACTGCTTTCTACTTACTGATGTTTGTCTGTTGTGGGTTGGGAAAGTTTCTCCTTTGGGAGTGTTTGAGATAGAGTTTTTGTTGATTTTGGTTTTTCCGATGTTTTTGATGAGTGAAGGTACTGGACCTAAGATTTTTGATTAGTGTGTGAAGGTACTAGACCTAAGGTTTTTGATTCGTGTGTGAAGGTACTGGACCTAAGTTTATTGATTGGTGTGCTCGCTAAGATTTCACAATCTTATGCCTACAAATTCCCATTAAAGAAAACAGGCAAATCAGAGCAATCGTAGTTCCCTCCTATTCTATGGGAGGAAATAGATGTTTTTGTGTCTTGTTCAAAGCCCAAGATTGAAGCTAAAAGGTTAAATATTTGTGTCTTGTTTAAAGCCCAAGATTGAAGCTAAAAGGTTTAACTGAGAGGGAATTTGTCATCTTTAAAGAGAGACATCTCGTCTGTTTATCACAGTTGTTGGTGACTAATTATAAAGGAGAATTACTTTAACTGGGATATGTGAATCCAGCAATGCCATAATTTCCTTTATAGGGGATTTGTTCTGAAGGAGAAAACTTTAACTCAGTGTAGAGCAATGCCATTTGTCCTTAGGAATCTTTCATGCTAAGAGAGGGATAGTGGCGTGGATGTTTGTAATCCAGATGCTTGCCACTTATCGCAATTAGATGAAAGAATAGGATTTTACCAGGATAAGAGATGGACAACAGCTTGGATATTTGAATCAACAAGTGTGCCACTTATTGCAGTTATCTGGGTTCTGAAGATCTGAAGACAGAAGCTCTGATGAACAAGTCCAGATGCTGAAGACTTATGATTGTGATGACAACGGGTTCTGAAGACCAAGTGCTGAAGACTCTGAAGATGTAGCTCTGCAGACTTTGAAGACTTGAAGCTCTTAAGACCTAAATTATGTTTTCCCTTCTTCTAACTCATGCTCTCAGAAGCCTCTGAAGTCTGAAAGTTGAGAAGCCTAAGCAACG
Organism: Lathyrus tuberosus; assembly: GCA_022829125.1. Classification (NCBI taxonomy): domain Eukaryota; kingdom Viridiplantae; phylum Streptophyta; class Magnoliopsida; order Fabales; family Fabaceae; genus Lathyrus; species Lathyrus tuberosus. The sequence continues at coordinate 4,758,224 of JALAZF010000006.1, read as the reverse complement.
TGGTACAACAGTACAGCAGTACAAGGACATACTGCTCCACTCTGGATAGGACAGACACAAATGTACTATTTGTCCTCCACGATCCTTCAAGCCGCCATAATTCTGAAATATCAGAAATATCCTTCAACGGTCATATTATACATGGCTATATAAAGGCCTGAAGACTTCAAGAATGGTTACTGCAATTTTCATTGTTCATACGCTGTATAGTTGATATCATTCTTAAGTCAATATTGTTCTGAAAATCTATTTTTCCATCTGCTTGTGTAGAAGCATCACTATTGTAAACAAATCTTTGTAACAACAAACAGTTGTTTGTGTTCCCTAAAGGACCATTTGGGTCAGAATTTTTAGGAAGACTAAGACAGTGTGTCTTAGTGTTATTAGTCACTTGCAGTTGGCTTGTGCATTGTATTCCTTAAGGGACTGGGTATGTCAGAATTCTTAAGAAGTCTATGACTAGTGTGTCTTAGAGGTTGTTAGTCACAAGCAGTTGGCTAATGCGATTGTAATCAGTTTGGTTATAGTGGATTAAGTCCTCGCTTGAGAGAGGCAAAATCACCTTGGCGGGTGTACTAGACTAACTTGACGATTTCTCAAGTGAACTAGTATAAACATATTGTGTTCTTTCTTTTTAGTTTTTCTTACTTTATTATCAAGAAAAGAAGTCTGGTTGTAAAGGGGATTGTTTTCAAAAAATAGTTTTTATTTTAAAAACCCAATTCAACCTCCCTTTTCTTGTGTTTTTCACACCTTCAAATATTATACAAATAGACTTTGTAGAAAACATGATCAAATTGAGATTTTGATACTTTTCTGATATATAAAAACTCAATCTTCTCCTTCAATGAACAAATCAAGATGATATAAAAATTTAAGTGCTAAAGTTCTTCTTTAAACATGTTCACATATGAATGAAAATTAACAATTTTTTTGTTAAATATTACAGACACTTGAAAAATATAAAATTATTCATGAAGAAGGTGATTTTGAATTTGAAAATCATTTTATTCATAATGCACCAAATACCTATTGAAAATCAGAAACAATGGTTGAAAAATAATCATGAAATCATGCAATGATATGGAAATATTTCATGACCATTTGAGATGAAGAGGTATGGTACTAGTTTAATATTTTTCCAAAAAAATATAGATGAAAATAATTTGCTTTTCCATGACAATTGGTTGGCTATACCTCAATGTTAAAAAATGCAAATTTACACAGTGATAAGCCATTGCATCAAGATGACAATCCATTGCCATTCTTTAAAAATGGACTTTTTTTTCGCAAGCAAAAATATATGACAATCGGCCGAACAAACTTCTTCTCAATTAGATCTTCTAACTATTTCTTCAGCTCACTCAATTCTAAAGCATACATCCTATAAGGAGCCATCGATACAAGACTTATACTAGGTACTAAGTCTATAACAAACTCCACCTCACGCTCCGACGACAAATCACTAATTTAATTTGGGAACACATCAAGAAACTCACACACAACAAGTAGATATGTAATCATTCTCTGACTTCTCCCTCTAAAGGTTGTGAATAGGTCCATGAACACTTAAGCAATCTCTCTCAAGGACATCCATACCTACCTTGCAGTCATGAAACTCGACTCCCTACTCTCCTTGGATTCAAAAAATTTCACTGATTTATCAAAGGCTTAATTACAGTTTTGGCCCCCCTATTTTCCTTAACTCATGAAATTGGTCCCTCTAGTTTAAATTTAAACAGTTGTGGTCCCTCTATTTTAAATTTAAACAGTTTTGGTCCCTCTTTCATATTTTTAAACTTAAAATTAACGATGTTTTCATTTTTAAATGACAATTTACTTGTAAAACATAACAAATCATCGTGTATATACTTATTATCGAACTTTGTAGATAAAAATATAAGTTAAAAAACAAAATTTTCATCGATTTTCTATGAAAAAAAATTTAGAGGGGGACTAAAACTGTTTGAATTTAAAATAGAGGGACCAAAATTAATTAAATTTTATATAGGGGGACTAATTTCGTGAATTAGACAAAATAGGAGGACCAAAATTGTAATTTAGCCTTTATCAAAACATTTGTTAAGCACGTGGTTGAACTCCAACCAATTCATTTCTAGAATAACATCGAGTTGACTTACAAGAAAACATACTACGTCAATCCCAAAATATCAACCATAAATTTTCAAAAGACAATTGACACACACCAATGAAGTAGTCACTGAACCATTAATTATGGTATCAGTGACCATGCTAACATTCATAGCAGACACTTTATCAATTATTACCAAAATTGATTTTTTATTAAAAATTATTTTCTATAATTTTATTTATAAGAAAAAGTTCACCTTTTAATATGTATTAAATATTAATGTATTTGAATTATATATAGATAGAAAAAGTAATTATTTAATATATGTAAAAAAATAATTTATTATAGTAAAATTCAGAAAATAAAAATTTATAAAAAATAATTAGTTGAAAATTATAAATTTAAATGTGGTCTTGTGAAATAAAGTGTACAATTATTATATTTAATCATTTTCATAGATAGACTAAAATAATTTATTTTATATATATATATATATATATATATATATATATATATATATATATATATATATATTAGAAATAAAATAAAGTTAATAAAATATAATTATTACACTGAATATTATATAAAATAGGGAAAATTATTAAAGTACATATATTATAATAATATATACAAATATATTAGAAATAAAATATGATATTTTTTTAATTTATTTCTTTTTTAAAGTGTAATAATAATATATATAGGGAAAATTTAAACTTTGGATTGATGCTTTATGTATGTACACATTATGCTGGATATACATTACTCTTTTATTTAATAAAAGTATGTGTAGGGTAAGAATAACATTAAAATAATAATAGCATGATCCTCGCGTTGGATATAATAGTAGTATTTAGTTTCTTCTGTTGTTGGTTCCTATTTCCTTTTTAATTTTACTGTAAAAACTTGAATTATTATGATTTGATCAGATTTTGTGGTTGTGGTGAGAGCTCATAGATTGCCACATATACGACAAACTTTATTGCTTTGTCTACATTTCAACTACTACCAAAACTACAAACTAGAACCTTCTTATAAATTTATAATCCTTTAGACTTAAAAAAATAAAAGAAATAATAAACTATAAAAAAAAATTACAACCATCGTCTACTTGCCATTCTGACACCTATTCGCACACTTAATATTTTATTTGAATAATTAATTCTTATATTATTATTAATTTTAAAAAGTGACAAATTAAGATTTGTCAATTTTGTATTCTTTTAATATGTTATTATTTTTTAATAAAATTTGTCTACAAATAAATAAAAAATACAATTCATAAGTTTGATAAAAATTTTTTGTTATAATTAATAAATTAATTATTTTTTTGGTATATTTTATAGAAAAAAAAAATAATTATAATGTATTCATAAAAAATTATTACAATTGAGTAATTATTGATGCGTAGTTGTTATAATAAAAAGAACACTTATTATAAATTAACTATAATAATTTTAAAATTGATTGTGTTTACATAATTATTTAAAAGATAATCACTGAAGAATGAATTTTTTTTCAATAAATTAATTTGGATTAAATAGAGTATTAATGGTACTTAAATTTAAATGCAAAAATTTAACATAAATTAAGATACATAAGAGGAGACATGCTCCAATCATACAAACTAGAACCGAAGGATTTAATAGAATTGAATAGATATAAATTATAGTAATTTGTTATATTAAAGAATAATCGACAATAATAAGAACGGTGTACCGTGTAAGATTTGAGAGACGGTTGTTGGAAGAATACGAGAGAATTACTACCTTCATTGGCGTTTAAGATTTTCAGATTATGTTAATTGTCTAATGGGGAGACACTTAAATAACTAAACGGCTGCGAACAGGGACCTCTCATTGAACTTAACTGAATAGTTCAACACATCACGGTTTATTCAGGCACAAAACCCAATCAAACAATTCATCTATTTAGTTTTTAATAACAATAGACCATAATATAACTAATTAATAATTAATTAAGTCAATCCATATTTGATTAATTAAATAATTAATCTAACAATCTCTCACATGGATGACAATAATTAATTATTAAAAATATTGATTTTAATATTATAATATCAATAATGGTCAAAACACTAACCAATCAAAAAGAAGTAAATTTCAACACTGCAGAAATTGTATCTGATAGGGAAGACAAATCATACATGTTAAAACTCACAATTTTATATAAAGAATCATGACATTAGAGTAACATATTTAACTTCACAGTAATATGTTATAAAGAATGGCCCAAGCATATGAAAATGCTATTGATAAACTCCCACTAACCCAAAGTATCATAAGACTAACTCATTTGTATAAGTATATGGTTAGTGATTATACTAATGAGTTTTAATTTATAGGTCATAGAATATCCACATAGGTCTAAGAATAGTAATTACATATAGGGATACCCTATTACGAGAGCAATTACATTTAATCATATGTACCTTCATAACACAATATCATACTCGATAGGAGTATTGAAATTTACTTTACTTTCATATTATGGCCTAACAAATGTGGACTATTAAAGATAGAATAACACAATATTATTGCATGCTAAAGAATTATTGTGTCTTTTCAATATCGATCTAAACATCTAATTATGATGTTTCCAGAGATTAAGAGAATAATATAAGTTCTGGAGTGTGCCTAAAGCTGGCCCGCCGTCAGGCACGACTCAACCCAACTCCTCGTCGACGAGGGCCCAATTGAGATCCAGCCCATCTACACGCCCGGAGAGCTCTCACCGTTCTCCCCCACGGACTCCACGTGCCCCCATGCGGGGACACATCATCAGGTAATGTAATACCCCGTATTATCTAAATGCTCAATTGGATATCAGATGAGATCAGATAAATATCTATGTGCTTTATCTTTGATTTATTTGGAATAACGGAGTATCCTAAGTGCTCTAAGTGTTGTCAATTGGGATCAATAGAGCAACTTGAGAACTCTAAAGAGATCAATTATTTTATTAAAGAGACGGATTAATATTTAGTAGTTCAAGAAAGTATTTTAAGGTAACAATAATAATTGATCAATTGGCGTTAGAAGACAAAATATCAGTTGGAGATAGTTACCCTATTGGATTTATATTATATAATATATGTATTTTATATATATATATATATATATATATATATATATATTTATAAGAAGAAGAAAAGAAGATAGTAAGAAGGAGAAGAAAAGGAAAACGTGGAAGGAGAGAAAGAAGGAAAGGAAGAGGAAGCTTGGATTCATCATCTTCATCATCAATTCATCCTCTTCGATTATCAGGTGAGTTCCATTAGATAGAACTTGGGTAGGAAGTTTGGGGAAGAAATTCATGTTTGGGGTTTAGAGCTTTATGTGAAATAACATGATGATTTGATGAAATACATGTCTAAATTGTGTAGTATGATCAATATATGTGTGGAATCATCTGTTGATAATTGTTTTGATGTCCCAATATGTTTAGGTATGGGTTAGAATGGTTTAGAATGAAGAAAAATGTGATTTTTTGGACTCTGTTACGACAGTAATTGATTACCATATATTGGTAATCGATTACCCATTGAAAATGACGTTTCTGGGCTATTTTTGAGCAAGTAATCGATTACCCAAAAGTGAGTAATCGATTACCACTGTTGTTGACAGAAAATGAAAACTAAAAAAGGCGTATCTTTTGAACCGTAAGTCCGTTTTAGTCCCCGTTCGAAGCGTTGGAAAGCTAATTTTATGCTCTATGTGATAGTGAGGTAGAACCATGGCTATATGCTATGAATTTATAAGATAAATATAGAAATATAGTGTATGTACTTTTGTTTCCACCAAAAACTTAAGGATCGGGAATCCGATTGTTACGAGTCCAAAGCCATTGGAAAGATAATTCCATAGGGTAGTGAATGGTGTGTTAGACCATGCGTTAACCAAGGATGCTTGGTAGAGGGTGTTAGTTGTATGCCTTAAAATGTGTGTGAACTACGATATTGATTATGTTTAACATATTATGCTTATATGTTGATTGCGGCTTGACTAATGGCTTGATGTGATCACTTGTTATGTCTCTCTTGTATATGTGTGAATATAATGCATTATGTTGATAAATGCTATGATGTGATCATTTCCTTGCTTGTTCCCGTTCGTTCCGGTTGAACGTTCGGATGTGATGTGATGTGATGCGATGTGATGTGATGCGATGTGATTGTGATGTATGCTTGAATCGAAGTAGGCCTAAGCTACTAGGTGGTGTTTCACCTGAATTCCGGACTTGGTCCGAGGGATACCGAACTTGTTCCGAAGACTACCGTTGCGATGAGCTTGTGAGGGTCCACTAGGACGTATTTCCCACTTGCCGTTAACTCATCTGCGTGCTCGGTATACACCTTAGCTACCGTTGCGATGTGCTTGTGGGGGTCTTATAGGGCGTTTACCCACTTGTCGTTAACACATCGGCGTGATCGGTATGGTGGGGTTGTGATGCCATGAAGGCAATATCACTCTGTTACTCCCCTCTAGTGGTGTCATGTAGGCAATACCACTAGGCTTTCTCCCGGTGGGCTTGTGCAGTCATGTAGGCGTTCTTGCACTTGCCGATACACACATGCGTATTGATGATGGATGGATGGGCTCCGCGGCCACTTAGACGTGTATCACTTCGGACTCATCTGACTCATCGTGTTGTGTGCTTGTGCTAGTCTCTTGACGTAGGCACTTGGTTACTCATCGAGGGTGTGTTATATTGTGGCCTATGTAGACAGGTTGATACTACTTCTGGATTCCTCGTACATGAGTACGGGTCTGCATGTTTGGTTGTTTGATCTGGTTTTGTTGTTTGTGTACTTGTTGTTATTTCATAGTCAAGGGATTACCAATGAGGATATTACCCATTGTTGTGTATTTGCCCCAGACCGTGAGTAAACCCCGGATCCACGGTGGATCTGTTTGATTGCATGTACCCTGTAGAGCCGAGGGAACCCATAAGATAGGGGAACTCACTGAGATTATTATCTCACCCCAATATTGTTGTTATTTTTCAGGTGTTATTTGCAGGTTTGTTTTACAAGTGGAGAAATGCGTGGATGTTTCAAGAGAAGCTCAGTTAAGCTTAGTCTGCTGTGTATTATTGTTCTTGTACAATGAGGAATATTGTACCTTATTCTTAGATTTTATTATTTTGGCTAGTTTCCATGACTTGTGCCATGTGTTGTATTTATGTTTAGAAATGGACAAGTATGTGAACTATGCCATTAGGCACTTTTGATGTGTCAGTACCAAATAAAATGCTTGTATGGTATCATTCTAGATATATATTATACAGGGCATTACAGTTGGTATCAGAGCAGGTAGTATTCTCGACCTAGCCTTGAAACAACATGAGTAAATCTATTCCTGCCTCTTAAGTGTGCCTGGCCATAATGAAACTTAATATCATACTATGTAGTGTTGGGCCTGATCAACCTAATATTATGTTTGTGATAGGTAGAATCATGGTTGAGCGACCACGAGGACTCCGTAGTGTTGTCGGAACTTGTGTTGTGAGGGTAGGTTCAAGCCAAGAGTTAGTAGTGAAGAGTTTTGGGTCAGCTCAGTGAGGTTTTAATAGAAGTTGTGCTTTCCGTAGCATGGAATTTAAGAGTGTTGTGTTGTTCAAGAAATCCTTTGGAAGTTATGGAGTCTGAAAGTTGAGAATCTCTAGCGGACGATTGGCTTAAGTATTAAGTAATGGGTAAAGTCGCTAGTAGAGATGGATTGACTACTGGTATGGATAAGGGTTTCAAGTAATTTCATTCTGAGGAAACGAAAAGTTGTTTGGTGGAACATGTGACGTAAGTTCCGGAAGTGAGATAAGTATTGGCGCTTCAGTTTCTAAGGTCACTATGGTATCTTGAATGGGCGAGAGTACCTTAAGGAATGTTTTCGGAACAATTTCTTCCAATTGGTTTAAGATCTGAAAGTTAAGGACGTTCAACTTTTATGTGAACCCAAAGTAGTAGAGAAGTGTGAGAAGGAACACGATGATGTGTTTTCATGCTTCAAGTGAAATAAGGATGTGTCGGACGAAGACTGTCTGATGAATTGAGTATATTCAGTGATGTAGAGAGATTTAGTTCGAGATATTACTTTGGGATTTTCTGTATTCGATGAGAGACCAATTTGGAATTTGAAAATGTTTTGGTTTGGAAAAGTTGGATTTTGAGGTATGGAAACCATGAGAAAACGCAGCAGAAAATTCTGCTTCTGGTGTAATTCGCCAGGCGAATCAGGAAATCGCCAGGCGAATGGGGTCTCGCCGTGGGTTCGCCAGGCGAAGAGCTAGCGAAGAGGAATTCACCAGGCGAATTACTTAGTCACCAGGCGAAAATGAAGAAACAGAACTTGTGTAGCTACTGGAACTTTTGGGATTTTATGGAATGAGGTTTCGCCGCATGTTCGCCGGGCGAAGTGCTGGCGAAGGGGGATTCGCCAGGCGAAATTCTTAACCGCCAGGCGAATCTGGCAGTTTTTGAATAATTTTTTTTCCTTTCTTCAAAACTTCATATCTTTTGGCTCGGGTGTCCGATTTAAGCGTTCTTTATATCGATATGAAGCTATGAAAGTGTTATATGCTGTGGAAAGTTAAAATATTGTTTATGAAGTGGATTTTATTCGATTATGTGGAATGATCGGTATTAACAAAATGTTATGAGAAAGTTACACTTTGGTATTAAGAACGAGCGTAGTGGTAGCACCTTGGTCACAAGAGTATGTGATGGATTCTTACCCTTGAGACATACCTTGTGGAACAGCGAGTATTGTATCCTAAGAAGTAGGATTACGGTAAAAATAAAAAGAAGCGAATCAAGAATTATTACGGACTAAGTGTAAATCATGGAACAGTTTACACCGACGAAGTTTTGTAGATAGTTGATGAGAATTGTCGGTTGCGAATCTTCCATTAAGTAATTAGGTGTAAGTGGAATGTTCAATGGATAGTGAAGGGTAAGGAATTCCCGGTTAATGTGTATAAAGTGATGAGAAGGTTCTCCAAGGGGATGCATTGCCCCGAGTTATTTCAAGTATAGAGGAACTTCTGTATTTGTGAATAATCGGAATATTTGGAATCTACTTTTTATTGGACTAAGAACATTGTTGTTTTAGTTCTCACCCCGGGATTCGAGTGAGAACAAGGTTGTGTGCTATAGGTGATGTCCATCGCTTTATGGTACCGTATAATGGTTGTGTGTTGGATTTTTCTTATGGACGAATCAAGTATGAGTTGTGATGACTTTTGAATTATAAGAAATTGGCTTTCAGCTTCTGCCGCAGTGTTAACCGATTAATATGTGCAAGGATGGTATTTGTGCTGAATTTTGAGGAGTTAACCGATTAACCTCAGACGGGTAATCGATTAACATATTTGTAAAGTGTGAAATCCCTTAGGAACCATCATCTGCGTTTTGTTACCGTATGTTACTCTGATTGGAGAGTATTGTGAAAATGGAAAACGGGATTGCAAGTAAATGAAAGACAAATTTGTGTTTTGAAATTGGAACTTCTGGAAGGGTGTTGCGTAATGGACCATTTGTTCAAACAACGAAAGAGTTGGACTTTTGGAGAAGTAATTTTGTGAATTAGTGAGTGGTATGGAAACTCACAATTGTGCCTAGAATGGTTTAAGTTTTGATAAGTGGTGACTCGCGAATGGTTAAATTTCCGTAATGGTGCTACATTGTCATTAGTTGAGATTTTGTGGTGACAGAACCCTTGAGTAAATTGGAAGACCATAAGAATAATTGATTTGAAATATGGTAACTAGAACCGGAGGTTGTTAAACTATTTTGGTTATATTGGTTCAAGTTTGGAATAAATTTGGAGTTGTATATGTTGTGGTAGTAACAGTGTAACTCCTGCACCTTTATCGTCTAGAGAGTGTTGGACAGATGTTGAGATATTGTGTGTTGGCGAGGGAATAGTTCTACCATAGGACGTCAGTAAATTTCTGATGTCGTTGGTTAGTAAGGATCTCAGTGAGTAAGTGTGTTTCTCCGTGGACTGTTGGCTACTTTGTAATGCTTCAGAATTGGTGGTATTCCATTATTAGAATTGGAGTTGCGCAGTGGAAGTGACCGATGAAAGAGTTAAATCAGAATAATGGGAATTTGGGAGATTGTTACTTATACGTATGGAATAAGAAGAACTTGTCCTAAGCAGGTTATCTTGGTGTAATGAGTACAAGTGAGACTGGTAAGAAGTCGTTTGACAATTTATGAAGTGGTTTAGAACGTTGAAGGATTTATAAAGGATAGTTCTCGGTAATTACATAAAGGAGAGGAATCACCAAATTGGCTCATGAGAATTTGATGAGTGTTTGTTATCCTGAATCAAGATAAGGTGTTACGGTCTTGTTGTGACTCGGTAGAGGAATGTAGAATGGTACATTCTTTCCGAAGTAAGATGTGACAAGGTGGTTTGTATGGAACAACAGACGAGTTATAGAAAAAGCAAAGTTCGAAATTAACCCAATATTGGAATAAGAGTATAACTAAGGAAACAAAGTTTGATAACTCGTGAAAATAAGGATTTTGGTCTGTGAAGTCAAGTCAGAATTGGAATACGTCAGAATTTTGAACGGAAGTAAAGATTAAGTATGGATCTAAGACAAAGATGCAAGTTATAGTTTTGTCGAGTAGAGGAAATTCGGGGACGAAATTCAATTTAAGGGGGGGAGAGTGTAATACCCCGTATTATCTAAATGCTCAATTGGATATCAGATGAGATCAGATAAATATCTATGTGCTTTATCTTTGATTTATTTGGAATAACGGAGTATCCTAAGTGCTCTAAGTGTTGTCAATTGGGATCAATAGAGCAACTTGAGAACTCTAAAGAGATCAATTATTTTATTAAAGAGACGGATTAATATTTAGTAGTTCAAGAAAGTATTTTAAGGTAACAATAATAATTGATCAATTGGCGTTAGAAGACAAAATATCAGTTGGAGATAGTTACCCTATTGGATTTATATTATATAATATATATATATATATATATATATATATATATAAGAAGAAGAAAAGAAGATAGTAAGAAGGAGAAGAAAAGGAAAACAGAAGAAGAAAAGGAAAACGTGGAAGGAGAGAAAGAAGGAAAGGAAGAGGAAGCTTGGATTCATCATCTTCATCATCAATTCATCCTCTTCGATTATCAGGTGAGTTCCATTAGATAGAACTTGGGTAGGAAGTTTGGGGAAGAAATTCATGTTTGGGGTTTAGAGCTTTATGTGAAATAACATGATGATTTGATGAAATACATGTCTAAATTGTGTAGTATGATCAATATATGTGTGGAATCATCTGTTGATAATTGTTTTGATGTCCCAATATGTTTAGGAATGGGTTAGAATGGTTTAGAATGAAAAAAAATGTGATTTTTTGGACTCTGTTACGACAGTAATCGATTACCCTTTGAAAATGACGTTTCTGGGCTATTTTTGAGCAAGTAATCGATTACCCAAAAGTGAGTAATCGATTACCACTATTGTTGATAGAAAATGAAAATTAAAAAGGGCGTATCTTTTGAACCGTAAGTCCGTTTTAATCCCCGTTCGAAGCGTTGGAAAGCTAATTTTATGCTATATGTGATAGTGAGGTAGAACCATGGTTATATGCTATGAATTGATAAGATAAATATAGAAATGTAGTGTATGTACTTTTGTTTCCACCAAAAACTTAAGGATCGGGAATCCGATTGTTACGAGTCCAAAGCCATTGGAAAGATAATTCCATAGGGTAGTGAATGGTGTGTTAGACCATGAGTTAACCAAGGATGCTTGTTAAAGGGTGTTAGTTGTATGCCTTAAAATGTGTGTGAACTACGATATTGATTATGTTTAACATATTATGCTTATATGTTGATTGCGGCTTGACTAATGACTTGATGTGATCACTTGTTATGTCTCTCTTGTATATGTGTGAATATAATGCATTATGTTGATAAATGCTATGATGTGATCATTTCCTTGCTTGTTCCCGTTCGTTTCGGTTGAACGTTCAGATGTGATGTGATGTGATGCGATGTGATGTGATGCGATGTGATTGTGATGTATGCTTGAATCGAAGTAGGCCTAAGCTACTAGGTGGTGTTTCACCTGAATTCCGGACTTGGTCAGAGGGATACCGGACTTGTTCCGAAGAATACCGTTGCAATGATCTTGTGAGGGTCCACTAGGACATATTTCCCACTTGCCGTTAACTCTTCTGCGTGCTCGGTATACACCTTAGCTACCGTTGCGATGTGCTTGTGGGGGTCTTATAGGGCGTTTACCCACTTGCCGTTAACACATCGGCGTGATCGGTATGGTGGGGTTGTGATGCCATGAAGGCAATATCACTCTGTTACTCCCGTCTAGTGGTGTCATGTAGGCAATACCACTAGGCTTTCTCCCGGTGGGCTTGTGCAGTCATGTAGGCGTTCTTGCACTTGCCGATACACACATGCGTATTGATGATGGATCGATGGGCTCCGCGGCCACTTAGACGTGTACCACTTCGGACTCATCTGACTCATCGTGTTGTGTGCTTGTGCTAGTCTCTTGACGTAGGCACTTGGTTACTCATCGAGGGTGTGTTATATTGTGGCCTATGTAGACAGGTTGATACTACTTCTGGATTCCTCGTACATGAGTACGGGTCTGCATGTTTGGTTGTTTGATCTGGTTTTGTTGTTTGTGTACTTGTTGTTATTTCATTGGTGAGTCAAGGGACTACCAATGAGGATATTACCCATTGTTGTGTATTTGCCCCAGACCGTGAGTAAACCCCGGATCCACGGTGGATCCGTTTGATTGCATGTACCCTGTAGAGCCGAGGGAACCCTTAAGATAGGGGAACTCACTGAGATTATTATCTCACCCCAATATTGTTGTTATTTTTCAGGTGTTATTTGCAGGTTTGTTTTACAAGTGGAGAAATGCGTGGATGTTTCAAGAGAAGCTCAGTTAAGCTTAGTCCGCTGTGTATTATTGTTCTTGTACAATGAGGAATATTGTACCTTATTCTTAGATTTTATTATTTTGGCTAGTTTCCATGACTTGTGCCATGTGTTGTATTTATGTTTAGAAATGGACAAGTATGTGAACTATGCCATTAGGCACTTTTGATGTGTCAGTACCAAATAAAATGCTTGTATGGTATCATTCTAGATATATATTATACAGGGAATTACAGGTAACTACCCATTTCCAAAAGAGCTGGTCAGCCCACCTTCCGAAGATCACGGGGCAGTTGATCCATGACGAATACCACGTGTTGGTCTTCCCTACGCCAAGTAAGCCCTGGAAATTACTCGTATTAGGCCTTGCGATCCAACCCAATGCAAAGTAATTGTTGGCCCTGCGCTGGAGGCACATTATAAATACTCTCTTTCACTAGAGGGTCATCGGAGTACCTCGCAGGTACACCCCCTCCTCTTCACCACCACCGATAAATAAAGAAGCTCACGACGTGTTGTAGGCTGCTGATCCTTTTCTGATCTGGTAAGACCAGTGGCACCGTCTATGGGAACCCTTGCTTCCTCGTTCTTTCTCCCGTAGAAACCCAAGAACCAAAGCAGTTTTCCAATCTCCGTTGATCATGGCCATCCCACGCACTGACGACAATGCTCCAGAAACCACCTTCACCCCCGTTCACCAACGGTGACGGTCACGATCCTAACGTGGCCGTTCACATCGAAGAGAGTGACCCCAGGGACGGGCACACCGCCTCTCCCTCCTCAGACGATGCGGCCTTCAGTACTGCCCGACGCTTTGATAGCCCAGGTGTCTACCAGCCAATCCCTGTGCCGCCCAACGCTGACCCGACCATGGTGGCTTTATTCACGACGATCAATCAAACAAATTTGATGATTTTTCAACAGAATTAGCGGATAAGGATACTTAAGAAGTAGAGAAAATCGCGCTCTTCCCCACGGAGACACCGTCGCCCTGTTTCTCACAATCTTTCCCTTCCCCCTCGGGGGCCACAACACGATGACTCTCAGAGCCCTTCTCCTCGACGGCCGGGGCGTCGCCCGCGTTAGGAAAGGCCTCAGCCCGTTGCCACCCAGAAGCGTGACTGATCCCCTCCCTGGAAGGAGCGATGCTCCCCTGCTCATAAGAGGAATAAGGCTGACCGATACGTCGAGAAAGAAAAGAGCCGACCAAGGAGCCCTCCCCGCCGAGGCAGAACCCCTCGATGTGACCTATCCCCATCGCGATCACCTTTCAGGAGCGACGAGGACGAACATCGCAGGCCGCTGTCGAGAGCCATCATGGGGACTCCGTCGGGATGGAAAAACCCCCGCCCTTGGCGACCTATGATGGTATGACCAACCCAGACGACCACATTGAAAGCATCGATGCGATGCTCGACTACCGTAACATCTGGGGAGCCATCAAGTGCAGGATCTTCCTCACTACCCCAAGAAAGGGTGTTATGGCGTGGTACAAGAGCCTCAAGCCTGAGTTTATCGCCTCCTGGAAGGAGCTGAAGAGGAAGTTCTCCAGGCACTTCACCGCTTCCTGGCGCCACCCGAAGACGGAAGCATCCCTGGAAGCCATCATCCAGGGAAAAGATGAATCTCTCCAGGACTACATAGAGAGGTTTAACCAAGAAGCTGTCCACGTATCCACCTCGGACGACATGAAAAGATATTTGATTGAGTGAGGACTGCGACGTCGCACCGAGTTCGCCAAGGTAGTCGGCATTGAAAGGCCCAACACCTTAGATGCCCTCCTCCACAAGGGCCAGACATACATCTCGTATGAGGAGATAGAGGGCGCCCACTGTGCCTGCGACTCGCGAAATCAAGAGGGTACCAAGAGCTCCGAGCACGCGAATCCACTGCTCTCCTTGACCAGCGGTACTACGCCCTCATCCATTGTTTATACTAACTCCATAAATATATAAAATAAGGTGTCAACATATATATATATATATATTTAAATATATTATTTGAATAATTTTAAATATAATTTAAAATAAATTAAAATATAATTTAATATAATTTAAATATATTAAATATAATTTGATATATTAATATAATTTAAAGTATATTTTAAATTATATATTAATATAATATATATATATTAAATATAATTTAAATAAGTTAAAATGTTTGTATTTAAAACATATATATTTAAATATATTATTTGAATAATTTTAAATATAATTTAAAATAAATTAAAATATAATTTGATATAATTTTAATATATTAAATATAATTTGATATATTAATATAATTTAAAGTATATTTTAAATTAATATATTTTAAATTATATATTAATATAATTTATATATATTAAATATAATTTAAATACGTTAAAATATTTGTATTTAAAACATATATATTTAAAGATAACATATTAGTTGATATGAAAGGTTTCTCCTATATTTGTAAGGGTGCTTCAGAATGCCCTTGAGACTCAAGGGTTTTTAGACTGTCCAAGTCTATTGATATTGAAGAGTTTTATCTTTTGTATGATGCCCAAGAGAAGCCCGACTCGTTTAAGGGCTTTTGTGACTCCTTTTAGAAAGACAGCTCTTACAAAGGATGACTAAGTTCTGTCCTATACCTTTAGGAGGTCTTCAGGGTCCTTGTATTAAGCCCAAGAGAAGGAATGAGAACTTTTAAGAAGCCGAAGGGTCCTTGTAAAAAGCCCAAGAGGAGGCGGGGATACTTTTAGGAAGCTTGTGGGTCCCAAACCAAGAAAAGTTCAAGAAATGCTATTCACCGAGAATAGATCATTTAATGAAAGTTCCGAGGTTTGAAGAAACTCAAGAGACGCTATTCACTGAGAATAGATCAACTCTAGGGAGTAGAATTTATTTGACAATTTCTAATAGTGACAGTCTGAGAAAAGGTTCACTGAGAATACTGTCTTTCTCTTTGTTCCATATTGTTTAAGCCCAAGAGGAGGCAAGACTGTATCTGGAAGTCCTATGGGGATCTAGTCTTGACTGTATTTAAGAGTGACCGAACGGGCTTTACCTAGTTCTAGACCTAGTTGCCAGGAAAAACTCTAAATAACTATACTAGAATAGAAACATTGAACCGTTAGGCTCAACTAGTTGGTTCTGGTCATTCCAATGTACATCAAATCTCATCCCTTTATCTCTAGCACAGATGATTCTCTTCATAATGGTTTTTCCTCTTTTTATTTCATGTTCTACATTCGAAGCTTCATTCTGAGCTTCCTGTGTATCTTGTGTCTCGTGGGTGTCTTCCTGGTTATTAGACATTTTACCTGTAAGAAAGAAAAAAACAAAAATTAAATGACAAATATAAACTCATAAAGCAAAAGAGTTTCTTACCTAGCCCTTTCATCACACATACTACCAAGAAATATAAACTCATAAAGCAAAAGTGTTTCTTACCAACACCCTCACTTCACTGTTAATGAATACTTACAACTTACAGAGCCTAAGCAAGTTAAAGTGAAAATTGAAAAGGAAAAGAAAAATAATTAATAAACACTAAAATTGATACTTGTTAGTAACAGGTACCAAGTAAATAAACAAACACCCTTATAAAAGAATGATAAGATTCTGAGTTTCTAATTCTAACAAGAAATTGATACTTGTTTGAAAACATCAAATAGGTTATTGAAAACATCTAACAAGATTCTGAGTTGCTGAAAATATCATTAACAGGTTACTTTCACTTCATTCTCAACCCTTTATCTAATATTCCTTCCATTTTAATTATCATATATAGTTGTTTGTTATTACTATAAAATAAGTATCTAAATAAAAACATGGCTAAGTTGGTACACAAACATCATTAACAAGTTACTTTCACTTCATTCTCAACCCTTTATCTAATATTCTATTATATATACCAAACAAGAACAACAATAATAGTTTAAAAATCAAGAGAAATAAATTTATTAACAAAAAACATCAACAAAAATGTTGATTTACCTTTCTCTTAAAAAAAAAAGAAGAAAAAGTTGCAGGTGGTGGTAAGAAACACTTTTGCTTTATGACAAGAACGAACAACAACGAACAACAGTAACATGCAAGAACGATTGACAATAACGATGACAAAAACAGCAACAAAGAGCAATGTTAGAAGTAAGAACAACAACAACAATGTACCTCTTCTTCGTCACGACGGCAGCAAAATGACGGCAGCAGTGAAGTCACGACAATGAACGACGACAGCAGAACGATGGCAACCGCGAATGAACGACGACAATGGCAAAGGGTTTCAGCAGAGAAGAAAGAGAGCAAGGGTTTAAGCAGAGAAGAAAGAGAACAAGGGTCGAGAGAAGAAAATGATTAGAAGCAGTTTCAGAAAATGAAATGAAATGTGTTTTATATTTTAATTAATAAATGACCTTAGAGGGCGCTTTTCCCTAAAAGCGTTCTCTAAAGTGAGGAGACTTAAAGACCTTAGAGGGCGCTTTTCTTAAAGCCCTTTCTAAGGTTAAACTTTAGATAGCGCTTTTCTAAAGCGCTTTCTAAAGGCTATTTTTAGAAGGCTTATAACAGCGCTTTGTCCTTAGAAAGCGCTGTCTAAGGTTTACCTGAAAAATGTCAAAAAATATAAAAATGAGTCTGGGGCGAGGGGGATTCGAACCCCAGACTCAAAGCATCGCAAACAAACACACAAACCTCTTTGACCAGCGGTACTACGCCCTCATCCATTGTTTATACTCACTCCATAAATATATAAAATAAGGTGTCAACATATATATATATATATATATATATATATATATATATATATATATATATATATATATATATATATATTTAAATATATTATTTGATTAATTTTAAATATAATTTAAAATAAATTAAAATATAATTTAATATAATTTAAATATATTAAATATAATTTGATATATTAATATAATTTAAAGTATATTTTAAATTATATATTAATATAATTTATATATATTAAATATAATTTAAATAAGTTAAAATGTTTGTATTTAAAACATATATATTTAAATATATTATTTGATTAATTTAAATTATAATTTAAAATAAATTAAAATATAATTTAATATAATTTAAATATATTAAATATAATTTGATATATTAATATAATTTAAAGTATATTTTAAATTAATATATTTTAAATTATATGGTTAAACTTTAGACAGCGCTTTTCTAAAGCGCTTTCTAAAGGCTATTTTTAGAAGGATTATAACAGCGCTTTGTCCTTAGAAAGCGCTGTCTAAGGTTTACCTGAAAATGTCAAAAAATATAAAAATGAGTCTGGGGCGAGGGGGATTCGAACCCCAGACTCAAAGCATGGCAAACAAACACACAAACCTCCTTGACCAGCGGTACTACGCCCTCATCCATTGTTTATACTCACTCCATAAATATATAAAATAAGGTGTCAACATATATATATGTATATATATATATATATATATATATATATATATATATTTAAATATATTATTTGAATAATTTTAAATATAATTTAAAATAAATTAAAATATAATTTAATATAATTTAAATATATTAAATATAATTTGATATATTAATATAATTTAAAGTATATTTTAAATTATATATTAATATAATTTATATATATTAAATATTTTTTTTTTGAATCAAGGATATATATTAATTCAAAAAACAATTATACGCATAGTGACCCTAGGGTCCAACCTCTAAAAGAACTACTTACATCAACAAGTGAGCTATCTTATGCCTTATCTTTCTATTTTTCCAACTTCTATACACCACATTATCAATTATGGTTCTCCATATACTAGTATAGTCATCCTTCTTTCCAAAAACAATAGCATTCCTGTACCTCCACACGCTATAAACCGTCTCGGCCAAGGCCACACGCAAGAGGGAAGTTCTCCAACCCTTACCCTTAACCTTTCTAATAATCCAATTCAGTTCCTCCTCCCATTTAAGTGGAGTAAGCTTAATATCCAGCCAGTTTAAAACTTCCTTCCACACCTCTTTAGTTTTCGAACAACCAAAGAAAATGTGGTTCAATGTTTCCTCCTCAGCTTTGCAAAGGCTACAATCTGTTTCTTGCAGCATATTAAAACGATTCAATCTATCTTTCGTTGGCAATTTACCGTGACAGGCTAACCAAAGGCATAATATAGCACGGGGTCTAGCCATATTATGATCAATCAAATCTCTCCAAGGGACCCTGTAGCCATCATCTATCAATGCCACATACGTAACAGAAGATTTAAATCTCTGCATCACAATCATATTATCCCATTGTTTATGCACTTGACAAATTATGTCTCTTTGTTTCATAATACCCTTCGTTAGCCAAGAGTGTTGATTCTTCACCTCAAACTCCATGACATTAGTTCCTTTGAAATAGTATGTATGAGTCCAAATAACCCACAGATTATCAGTCCTCTTGTAAAGATTCCAAAGACATTTCATTAACAGGACTTTGTTCTAACTAGAGAGATTAAGGACATTTAAACCACCTTGCGCTTTTGGTCTACAAAGTGTTTTCCAAGCCACATAACTCTTTCTCTTACCCTCTTTACCACCACTCCAAATAAAACTTCTGTATATATTCTCAACTCTATGAATCACTCCTTGAGGGAGAAGAAAACTCTGCATCCAATACTGAGTTATAGCTGTCAAAATGCTTTGGACCAATTGGACCCTACCTGCATAGGTCAACATATTTGAAGACCAGTGGTGCACTCTACTGACCAGTTTATCAATGAGAGGCAGATAGTGACATATATTAATTTTTTTACTGGACAATGGAACTCCAAGGTACATAATAGGTAGCTTACCTTCTTGGAAACCTGTCTCATTCAGCAGCATATTCCTGTCTCTACTCTCCATACCAGCAATAAACATCTTGCTTTTCCTGTGATTAATGACCAAACCTATTGAGTTAGTAAAAGCATTGAATGCCTACAACAACATTCTCACAGATATGTTATCACCCCGACAAAACAACAACACATCATCTGCAAAAGCCAGGTTAGTCAGCCTCATCTTTTCACATTTAGAATGATAATTAAAATTAGCATTCCTTTGCATCTTCATTAGGGATCTATGCATATACTCCATCAAAATGACAAAAAGCAATGGTGATATAGAGTCACCCTGTCGAATACCTCTTTTAGCTTGAAGAAAATCAGAATGAATACCATTGATATTAAATTTATAAGTCATAGTAGAAACACCTGCCATAATCCAAGAGATAAACTGAGAAGGGATGCCAATTTCCTTCAAAATGCCTTCAAGAGCTTGCCAATTGACCATGTCATAGGCCTTCTGTAGATCAATTTGAATCATAGCCCTAGGAGTTCCACCCTTTCTATCATAACCCTTAATCACTCAGTAGCCAAGAGGATATGATTTTGAATAGCTTGCCCTTTACCAAATGCATCTTGATTGTGACTTATAATGGTAGGTAGTACTTTGCTCAGCCTATCAGTTAAAATTCTAGATATAATCTTGTAGAAAGTGGTACAGCCAGCTATGGGTCTAAAGTCTTTTACACTCTTGGCACAGTTAACTTTAGGAATCAAAGTAACTAAAGTATTATTAAAAGGTTTATAGATAAACCCTTTAATAAAGTAGTCTTTAACTGCCTTAGTCACATCATCTTTAATTATATTTCATCAAGCCTTGAAGAAACCTGCTCCATAACCATCAAGGCCTGGACTTTTTAGGTCACCTATCCCTGTTAGAGCATGCCAAACTTCCTTATCAGTCACATTAGTCACCAGTTCTTCTCGATTTTCCATACTCAATTGGGGACCCAATCTCATAGCTTCTATATCAATATGAGTACAAGTATTGATTCTTTTTCCCATCAGCTGGCCATAATACTCCAGAACTTCCACTTCAATCTCTTTTTGCTCAGTTATAACAGTTCCATCATCTCTGCAGAGTTGGCTCATATTTTGATTATTATGCCTAGCTTTAATGGTAGCATAGAAAAAGGAGTTATTGCCATCTCTCTTTTTTAACCACTCCAACTTGGCTCTCTGCATCAGAATTTTTTCCTCCATCTCATTAAGATGGATAACCTCTTCAGTAAGTTTCTTCACACACTCAATCTTGGTACCATCCATTCTATTCTCAACCAAATCATTTTAACCTATATTAAATATAATTGAAATAAGTTAAAATGTTTGTATTTAAAACATATATATTTAAATATATTATTTGAATAATTTTAAATATAATTTAAAATAAATTAAAATATAATTTAATATAATTTAAATATATTAAATATAATTTGATATATTAATATAATTTAAAGTATATTTTAAATTAATATATTTTAAATTATATATTAATATAATTTATATATATTAAATATAATTTAAATATGTTAAAATATTTGTATTTAAAACAAATATATTTAAAGATAACATATTAGTTGATATGAAGGGTTTCTCCTATATTTGTAAGGGTGCTTGAGAATACCCTTGAGACTCAAGGGTTTTTAGACTGTCCAAGTCTATTGATATGGAAGAGTTTTATCTTTTGTATGATGCCCAAGAGGAGGCCGACTCGTTTAAGGGCTTTTGTGACTCCTTTTAGAAAGACAGCTCTAACAAAGGATGACTAAGTTCTGTCCTATACCTTTAGGAGGTCTTCAGGGTCCTTGTATTAAGCCCAAGAGAAGGCATGGGAACTTTTAAGAAGCCGAAGGGTCCTTGTACAAAGCCCAAGAGGAGGCGATGATGCTTTTAGGAAGCCTGTGGGTCTCAAACCAAGAAAAGTTCAAGAAATGCTATTCACTGAGAATAGATCATTTAATGAAAGTTTCGAGGTTTGAACAAACTCAAGAGATGTTATTCACTGAGAATAGATCAACTCTAGGGAGTAGAATTTATTTGACAATTTCTAATAGTGACAGTCTGAGAAAAGGTTCACTCAGAATACTGTCTTTCTCTTTGTTCCATATTGTTTAAGCCCAAGAGAAGGCAAGACTGTATCTGGAAGTCCTATGGGGATCTAGTTTTGACTGTATTTAAGAGTGACCAAACGGGCTTTACCTAGTTCTAGACCTAGTTGCCGGGGAAAACTCTAAATAACTATACTAGAATAGAAACATTGAACCGTTAGGCTCAACAAGTTGGTTCTGGTCACTCCAATGTACATCAAATCTTATCCCTTTATCTCTAGCACGGATGATTCTCTTCATAATGGTTTTTCCTCTTTTTATTTCATGTTCTACATTCGAAGCTTCATTCTGAGCTTCCTGTGTATCTTGTGTCTCGTGGGTGTCTTCCTGGTTATTAGACATTTTACCTGTAAGAAAGAAAAAAACAAAAATTAAATGACAAATATAAACTCATAAAGCAAAAGAGTTTCTTACCTAGCCCTTTCATCACACATACTACCAAGAAATATAAACTCATAAAACAAAAATGTTTCTTACCAACACCCTCACTTCACTGTTAATGAATACTTACAACTTACAGAGCCTAAGCAAGTTAAAGTGAAAATTGAAAAGGAAAAGAAAAATAATTAATAAACACTGAAATTGATACTTGTTAGTAACAGGTACCAAGTAAATAAACAAACACCCTTATAAAAGAATGATAAGATTCTGAGTTTCTAATTCTAACAAGAAATTGATACTTGTTTGAAAACATCAAACATGTTATTGAAAACATCTAACAAGATTCTAAGTTGCTGAAAACATCATTAACAGGTTACTTTCACTTCATTCTCAACCCTTTATCTAATATTCCTTCCATTTGAATTATCATATATAGTTGTTTGTTATTACTATAAAATAAGTATCTAAATAAAAACATGGCTAAGTTGATACACAAACATCATTAACAGGTTACTTTCACATTATTCTCAACCCTTTATCTAATATTCTATTATATATATCAAACAAGAACAACAATAATAGTTTAAAAATCAAGAGAAATAAATTTATAAACAAAAAACATCAACAAAAATGTTGTTTTACGTTTCTTTAAAAAAAAAAAAGTTGCAGGTGGTGGTAAGAAACACTTTTGCTTTATGACAAGAATGAACAACAACGAACAACAGTAACATGCAAGAACGATTGACAATAACGATGACAAGAACAGCAACAACGAACAATGTTAGATGTAAGAACAACAACAACAATGTACCTCTTCTTCGTCACGACGGCAGCAAAACGACGGCAGCAGTGAAGTCACGACAATGAACGACGACAACAGAACGACGGCAACCGCGAAGGAACGACGACAATGGCGGATGAACGACGGCAATGGCAAAGGGTTTCAGCAGAGAAGAAAAAGAGCAAGGGTTTCAGCAGAGAAGAAAGAGAGCAAGGGTCGAGAGAAGAAAATGATTAGAAGCAGTTTCAGAAAATGAAATGAAATGTGTTTTATATTTTAATTAATAAATGACCTTAGAGGGCGCTTTTTCCTAAAAGCGCTCTCTAAAGTGAGGACACTTAAAGACCTTAGAAGGCGCTTTTCTTAAAGTGCTTTCTAAGGTTAAACTTTAGACAGCGCTTTTCTAAAGCGCTTTCTAAAGGCTATTTTTAGAAGGCTTATAACAGCGCTTTGTCCTTAGAAAGCGCTGTCTAAGGTTTGCCTGAAAATGTCAAAAAAATATAAAAATGATTCTGGGGCGAGGGGGATTCGAACCCCAGACTCAAAGCATGGCAAACAAACACACAAACCTCCTTGACCAGCGGTACTACGCCCTCAACTATTGTTTATACTCACTCCATAAATATATAACATAAGGTGTCAACATATATATATATATATATATATATATATATATATATATATATATATATATATATATTTAAATATATTATTTGAATAATTTTAAATATAATTTAAAATAAATTAAAATATAATTTAATATAATTTAAATATATTAAATATAATTTGATATATTAATATAATTTAAAGTATATTTTAAATTATATATTAATATAATTTATATATATTAAATATAATTTAAATAAGTTAAAATGTTTGTATTTAAAACATATATATTTAAATATATTATTTGAATAATTTAAAATATAATTTAAAATAAATTAAAATATAATTTAATATAATTTAAATATATTAAATATAATTTGATATATTAATATAATTTAAAGTATATTTTAAATTATATGGTTAAACTTTAGACAGAGCTTTTCTAAAGCGCTTTCTAAAGGCTATTTTTAGAAGGCTTATAACAGCGCTTTGTCCTTAGAAAGCGCTGTCTAAGGTTTACCTGAAAATTTCAAAAAATATAAATACACAAACAAACACACAAACCTCTTTGACCAGCGGTACTACGCCCTCATCCATTATTTATACTCACTCCATAAATATATAAAATAAGGTGTTAACATATATATATATATTTAAATATATTATTTGAATAATTTTAAATATAATTTAAAATAAATTAAAATATAATTTAATATAATTTAAATATATTAAATATAATTTGATATATTAATATAATTTAAAGTATATTTTAAATTATATATTAATATAATTTATATATATTAAATATAATTTAAATAAGTTAAAATCTTTGTATTTAAAACATATATATTTAAATATATTATTTGGATAATTTAAATTATAATTTAAAATAAATTAAAATGTAATTTAATATAATTTAAATATATTAAATATAATTTGATATATTAATATAATTTAAAGTATATTTTAAATTAATATATTTTAAGTTATATGGTTAAACTTTAGACAGCGCTTTCTAAAAGCTATTTTTAGAAGGCTTATAACCGTGCTTTGTCCTTAGAAAGCGCTGTCTAAGGTTTATCTGAAAATGTCAAAAAATATAAAAATGAGTCTGGGGCGAGGGGGATTTGAACCCCAGACTCAAAGCATGGCAAACAAACACACAAACCTCCTTGACCAGCAGTACTACGCCCTCATCCATTGTTTATACTCACTCCATAAATATATAAAATAAGGTGTCAACATATATATATATATATATATATTTAAATATATTATTTGAATAATTTTAAATATAATTTAAAATAAATTAAAATATAATTTAATATAATTTAAATATATTAAATATAATTTGATATATTAATATAATTTAAAGTATATTTTAAATTATATATTAATATAATTTATATATATTAAATATAATTTAAATAAGTTAAAATGTTTGTATTTAAAACATATATATTTAAATATATTATTTGAATAATTTTAAATATAATTTAAAATAAATTAAAATATAATTTAATATAATTAAAATATATTAAATATAATTTGATATATTAATATAAATTAAAGTATATTTTAAATTAATATATTTTAAATTATATATTAATATATTTTATATATATTAAATATAATTTAAATAAGTTAAAATATTTGTATTTAAAACATATATATTTAAATATATTATTTGAATTATTTAAAATATAATTTAAAATAAATTAAAATATAATTTATATATATTAAATATAATTTGATATATTAATATAATTTAAAGTATATTTTAAATTAATATATTTTAAATTATATATTAATATAATTTATATATATTAAATATAATTTAAATAAGTTAAAATATTTGTATTTAAAACATATATATTTAAATATATTATTTGAATAATTTAAAATATAATTTAAAGTAAATTAAAATATAATTTAATATAATTTAAATATATTAAATATAATTTGATATATTAATATAATTTAAAGTATATTTTAAATTATATATTAATATAATTTATATATATTAAATATAATTTAAATAAGTTAAAATATATAATTTAAATATATTAAATATAATTTGATATATTAATATAATTTAAAATTCATTTCCCTACCTAAAGGGTGTGGGTTCGACCCCCCGTTTTGCCATTTTTTGTGATTCTTGATGTTTAGAATTGTTTTATATTTTAAGGTCGCACTCTTTTACATTCTTTTACAACGCTTTCTAAAACCTTTCTTTTAAGGCGCTTTTTTTTAGCGAAATTTTTTTATTCTTTTTAACAGCGCTTTTGCATAAAAACGCTGTCCTTTTAGTGCTGTCTAATCATATTTTTGGCATAGTGATATGTTTGTGTTTGTGTTAGTGTTTCATACATATGTGATATAGTTGGTTTATTTTGGAAATCAGGGCCGGCCTTGGGCATGGGCAAGGAGGCCTACCGCCCAGGGCCTCCCAAAAATAGGGGCCTTAAAATTATTCTCTATAAATTATAAACCTAAAATAAATATATAAATATTAGTTATTGAATTTAATTTATAATGTATGTGAGTTAACATAGTGGTAAAAAAAGTTTTTTTTTACTCAAAGGTCAATGGTTTGATTCATGTACCTACATTTTTACTATTTAAATGTATCATTTTACAACAAAAAAAATTATCTTCCTTTTTTTTGAGACCCATTTTTAAAATTGGACCAGAGCTTCCACATTTTTCTGGACGACCCTGTTGGAAATAAATTTTTTTGGTTCTTTTGTGAGTGCACGCATATTGTATGATGCATTTTAAAATGTCCTTGTTCTTTTTATGATTTGTGTTTTTTGTGTTGATTGGTTGAGGATATGTAAGAAATTTGAATATTGGTTTAGTATATGTAAGAAATCAAACAAACAAAGATAAATTATCAGACATAACAGAATTTTACAAAAGTGTAATGGACATCTTTTGAAATTATTTTATTATAAAATGATATCAGAAATATGTGTTCATATAGTAAAGTAAAGTAAAAAGATAATACAAACTTTTCAAGACAACACGATTTTGTGTTGCCCCAGATAACAAACGAGGCACTTGATAGTTACACGGTGGTTTAAATATCTTAGTATGTTTAGAAATCTTCAAGGAAATTTTAGAAAGAATATGATATTATGCAGTCAGCGTTGATCTTGTCAAAAGCTCGTGATATATATATTATGCAAGAAGAAGTAATCATCTATCAGACATAATGCTTTCAAACTGTAACATATTTTACTCCCACTACAAAATATTTTGCACATGGGATGATGCGATGTTGTACCTAGAGGTGCTACATGTTGGGCTATCCCTCCTATTTGGAGAGGTCCAAATTGACTTGGATTAGTGGCCCATTTGTTTCTATGCCTTTATTATTATCCAACAAAGAGAATTAGGTTAATTTTATTCATTTTATGTGAAAAACAACAAAAAAAGTATAGAGAAGAGTGAAATTCCGCAACCCTATTTCACCACAGAGCAGTTCCATTAAATCGGAGATTGCGCAAAATCCAACTGTCAGATCATCCTGAAATTTAGACACAACGTTCATGACTTATAGGAGCACATTCTGAGCGATTTTCATTGGATTCAGAGTTTTCTAAGTCGGTTTGTCGAGTCCATCTATGAGGTATGAATTTCTTGGTGTTTTTGGGTTGTTTTTGTCTCTCTTGATTATTGTTGTATTCCAATATTGATTGCAAATCTTGATGATGTTTATATATTCCTATAACTAGTGTTAGATAGAACCTTGTTTGTACCCATTGATTGATTATAGTGGAGGATTTAAGTGGCCTACAGGTCCCGTGGTTTTTTACTCCTAGTTAACGAAGGTTTTTCCACGCTAAAATCTTGTTGTGTTGTTTTATGTGTTTTGTTGATTGTCATTGCATTTGGTAATTAGGAGAGATTGTTTTGTTGGTTTATTCCGTTGCATTTGTGGATTTCCTCCCAACAAGTGCTATCTAGAGCCGTGGTTTGATTTGTGTAACGATGGAGACGAACGCATCTAGGATTGTGAGTTTGAATGGTTCCAATTATAATGTTTGGAAACGAAAATTTGAAGATTTTTTTTATGTGAAAGGTTTTCACATACCGGTTTTCTCTAATGAAAAACCCGATGGAAAGAGTGATGAAGAATGGACTTTGTTGCATAGACAAGTTTGTGGTTATATTCGTCAATGGGTGGATGATAATGTTTTGAATCATGTGAGCTCGGTGACTCATGCTCGCTCTCTTTGGACCAAACTTGAGGAGTTGTATGCAAAAAGACGGGAAACAATAAGTTATTCTTGTTCAAGCAATTAATGTCATTGACGTATAGAGATGGTTCACCAATGAACGATCACTTGAACATTTTCCAAGGGATTTTAAATTAATTGTCGGAGATGAATCTTACTTTTGATGATGAAATTCAAGGTTTATGGCTTCTTGGTACTTTGCCTAATTCTTGAGAGACTTTTAGAACATCCTTGTCTAACTCCGCTCCGAATGATATCATCTCGATGGACTTGGCTAAAAGTAGTGTGTTGAATAAGGAGTTGAGGCCTAAGTCACAAGGTTCTTCACATTTCGAGGTGTTAATTACCGAATCAAGGGGGAGAAATCAAAGTAGAGGTTCAAGTAATCGTGGAACTTCATATGGTAAATCACAAGGAGGCTCTAATAGATTCTCTCATATTGAGTGTCATCATTATGAGGAAAAAGGACACATAAAGAGGTATTGTGTAACACCCCAATTCCCATCGCAAATAAATAATACATAATTAAATCAGAGTGAATAAAAATATATTCTTTTCGACAGAAATAAGGATGTCACATTTGAGAAAAACAACACAATTCATGCTCATAATTTGATACATAACACAAAATGGAATAAACCTAAAAGAGAAACTTTTTCCAACAAAGGGAAAGTTCAATTATGGAAAAAAGCGGAAAGATCCATAACTGACTTATTTTACAAAATAAATTATTTTATAACATCAAAATATTCATACAAAGGTAATACAAAATAGATCCAACAAATGTATACATATATAACAAAAGCGTTCCCCGACTCCTGTGTTATGTATCAGAGCAGACAGACCGACAAAAGGGTGGAGAACTAATCTTCACAAAAGCCTCCAAGATATTAATCTACAATTGCCTCACAGATCAACAAACCACAGCAGAAGGGTGAGAAATAAAAACTAAATCAAGATTGCATAATAATATGCAAACACATATAAATTCACATGTATAATTATTCTCACCACAAGCATCACATATTAATACATATAGCATGCCACTGATACATAACATATTTCTAATAATCCAACAACATAACATATATCAATTATACCAACATAATCACATATTCGCACATAAGGCATACCATAGAGAATTAATACAATCATTGTAAGGTACAACATCCCCACAAAACATAGCATATGTCTATACATAAAACATATCATCCATAACCAATGCATTTATCACAAATGCATATCAAATCACCAATGCTATCACGAGCTCAACACATAATCAATCAATTCACAATTTCCCACATATAATCAATCCATTCACAAATTCCCACATATAATCAATCCATTCACAAATTCCCACATATAATTAATTCATTCATGATTTATGCAA
This sequence comes from Lathyrus tuberosus, assembly GCA_022829125.1. Lineage (NCBI taxonomy): Eukaryota > Viridiplantae > Streptophyta > Magnoliopsida > Fabales > Fabaceae > Lathyrus > Lathyrus tuberosus. The sequence continues at coordinate 4,728,826 of JALAZF010000006.1, read as the reverse complement.
ATGCACAGAGAACGACACAACGATTTTATGCAATGCAATGCGGTACCATCCATCCATCATTCTCATCATTAATTCACTTAGGAATTATTGGAATCATCGCTTGTTACTTAGTGTAACTCCCCGTTGGGCAAACGATGTTCCCCGTCACTTTAGGTCCTCTTTGTATAAGGCACACGACGTTTATGGATCACTTTAGGTCCTCTTTGTATAAGGCACATGATCGTCTATAACGTCGCTTTAGGTCCTCTTGGTATAAGGCACACGATCGTCTATAATGTCGCTTTAGGTCCTCTTTGTATAAGGCACACGACCGTTACAGCATATTCCCTCTGGAATCGTTTCTTCGCTCACACCCCACAAGGGCACACGACTTCACAAGATGCATATCATGATGCTTGGCATACAATGACTCATGACAATCAAATGCATCCTCACAAATCAACAATATGAATTATCTCATCGTCATTATTCATGCATTGGAAATCAATTCAAACAATGCATTTACTTGCCATAAGGCCACCAATTAACACACATTGAATTTCACATAAACAATGCATTTCATCATAATCCACAAACCACAACAATTAGAATTTTAGCATATACACTCATATCAATTCATATCAAGAATTACTCACCATCAACCACAACAATCCCACAAAACATCATAACAACATACATTGATATTCAATCAAACAATGTATTTTACGACACAACAACATCATTATCACATGCATCAACATCATATAAATAGCACAAAAGCCCCACATTTATATGACGATAACATATCGCATCGAACACCAACAAACACAACAAAACCTACAAACCACTAATCATCCGTTACCAAATATTCTTAGTTAACACATGGTATCACATAACCATTTACTAGCACGTTGGATTCTCTTTCCAAGGCTTCAAGTCCCATATCAATCGGATTCCCGATTCATGAATTTTGGTGGAAACATAAAACTACACTTATCACATTCATCACAATATTTAACTCTACCATATCAATCCATGACATAAACATATGTTTCTATTCAACTATCATAAAGAGCATTGAAATAGCTTTCCAACGCATCCGACTGTGCCTCAATCCGAGTTACGAATCAAAAGTTATGAAGGATACAAAATGGAAAATCTGTCACGTTCGCTTTCCTATTCGCAATGTGAACCCCCAATGAACCATGACAGAGAAAAAACAGCAGAAAGTTCGCAATGCGAACCCCCAGCGAACCTTCGCTTTCCTATTCGCAATGCGAACCGCCCGGCGAACCATGGCAGAGAAAAAACAGCAGAAAGTTCGCAATGTGAATCCCCAGCGAACCTTCGCTTTCCTATTCACAATGCAAACCCCCCAGCGAACCATGGCAGAGAAAAAACAGCAGAAAGTTCGCAATACGAACTTCTGGGCGAATCTTCGCTTTTCCCTTCGCTGTGGTTCGCAAAGCGAACCTGCGAACCCATAAATTCTCAGCAGCGCTGTTATGGGTCATTTTGGGTCAAAATTCATCATTTCTTCCACCCAAACACTTCCAAATCACAATATATCAACCAAAACATGTTCCAACATAATCAATAAGTATTCTACGCAGTTTATATCGAGTTTCACCCGTGAAAACATCGATTTCTATCAATTGTTCATCAATTTATCAAATGTAAAAACATTGTAAAAACAAGAAAACATTCACACAATCACACACATATACATATACAATCGCAATATAATCGAAACTTCTCACCCTTACCCGATTAATCGCGCTTGAACGGATGATTTCTTCTATCCCAAGTTTTCCTCTTCTTTTCCCTTCTCTTCCTTTCTCTCTTCTCTTTTCTCTCTCTCTATTTTCTCTCTAAACTCTCTTTTCTTTCTTTCTTATAATAACAAATATCTAAACCCCTAAAAAGACTATTTTACCCCTCAGCTCAAATATCTCGCAAACGCTTTCAAAACGCGATAAAACATAATAACAATGAAAAATAATATATTGTTAAATAAAAGTTAAGAATAAAATAATATAAAAACGAAAATAATTAAATCGACTCAATTAAATAAATCAGGCAAAATGGGGCGTTACAATTCTCCCCCACTTAGACATTTTCGTCCTCGAAAATATACTGATACGAGCAACTCCGAATACGACTCTCGCATCCGACTAACCCACTCTCCCAACAAAAGGCACACCACGAATAACACAAACTGACAAACCACCTTGCTAACAGCAACAACTACAACGACAAGACAACATCGACAACTACAATGACAAGATGCAATGCCCATATAATGCACTTGACGACCAACCCACGACTCAAAGAATAACCAAGGTACGAACACACACAGGTTCACTCTTGAACCGAAACACATCAAGATCGTTACCTTCACCATAGGAAACACTCCCCTAATTCCCCACACAGGAATTAGCTACCCGCACTCGAACCATCACGATGGAAACGAGGCAATAACACAAACAAGAACATAAAGTTCCACGACCCAACATCATTCCAACAACCTCTACATAACCACAATACCAACATCCTTGTCACACAACAATATTACAACAATGCTACGATTCACCAATCGAACATACAACCAAAACATCCATCTACATAGTAGCCCATGAATAAAATTTAAACCTCTCACCTAACACTTCCATTCTGAAACGTCCAATGGTCTCATCATTCCTACATGTTTTCAATGTTCAACCTATGAACTCTTACAAGCCACACACGCATATACGAATTGTGCCGTATCACGCTTCCGCTACGCACTCTGATGACTCGTAACCATCAAATCTACCAATTTCATGTCCAAAGTCTAACTCTTTCTCATATTCACCAAAAATCACTGTTCACTTTTAATATACCCAACCTCACACTATCAGATGTCAATTCACACACCAAATCAAATCTCTAAATTCTTCCAAAAGTTCTCACTCTTTAACCATCAAAGAAGACATATGTAAAAACTTTCGACTTAACTCATCAGGCACGACATTAACTTTACCAATAGGATAATTAGAGCCAAGGTCATAACTAATCAGGAATTCCAACCATCCTCGTTGTCTCCTACTTTATTCTTTCTGACCAAACAAGTACTCTAAACCCTTGTGATTACCAAACACCTTGAACCTAAAACCCTCAAAATAATACCTCTAGATTCTAAACACAAAAGTAACCGAAGCCATCTTGAAATCATGAATCCCCAATTGTCGTAAAGCATAAGAAATGACTTTACCCTCTCGCGTTAGAACACTAACTACACTCATCAAGGAAACATCCCAATATTCCATAAACAGTTTATTAGGATCAAGCAGAATCAAAATTGGAGTCGTAGTCAATCTCTACTTCAGCTCACCAAAACTTACTCACAATGAACATCCAAAACAAACGACTTACCCGTTGCAAGTCAACTGAGATATCAGAAGTACGAACTTAGCAAAGTCTCCATAACCTGCAGTAACAACCAACTAAGCCCAAAAGTTTCTAATCTCCTTAACCGACTTCGGAGTCTCTCAATGTAGAACTGCATCTATTTTGGATAGATACACAACAATACCATCATCGGAAATAACATATCCAAGAAAACTAAACTTTTTCAACCAAAATTCTCACTTCGATAATTTAGTAGAAAGCTCACTCTCTTTCAGCCCTTGTAACTCAATCCTCAAATACACTACATACTCATCCTTTGATTTAAAATAAATCAGAATATCATCCAATAAACATCACTATAAACTTATCCAAACAAGTATGGAAGATATGATTCATATACTCCACAACCATAACATTTACAACCTTCAAAATTCATTCTGAGCTCGAAACAATTTATCCAAAATAACTTAACAATCTCTGGTTACCACATTCCATATCAATTCTTCTTACGGGGTTCCAACTCACTCAAGGTTTCTGCTGACACAAGATCTCAACCCATAACAAAAGTAATACCATCAAGGAACTTCAAATCGTTTGCAATTCGTCACAATTCGAAACTCAAGCTATCCAGAACACAATGTCTCTATTAGATCTCTTGAGAAATTCTCTTGTTAAAAGAATCTTCGTAAATCTTTAAGAAGAAACTAAGTTGTATTTTTCTATATTGAATATATCATTATCTAGATGATGGTCATATTTATGGAAACAGTTTCCTCATTTTTTGTGATGATACTACTGCTTATTAGCTGTCAAAGAAACCAATTCAATATTCATTAATTAAGCATGACTTTAGTTTCAAGAGAAAAAGCTTGATTTTGAATAGAATATCAAAGACTGGTGACTGACAAAAGATATCGCTCTCGTAGTCTCACTACGCCAAAATTGTTTTTTGTCAGCACTACAAAGACAACGTTTTTTCCCAAAAGCGCTGCTAGAAGTTTTAATAAAAACAAAAAAAAACAAAGGAAAAAAGCACCGTTATATGGGGGTCCTACAAAAGCGCTTTTGAAAATCGCTGCTAAAGGCCTATGGTAGGTGCACTTTAGAAAGCGCTTTATGAAAAGCGCTTCTAAAAGGATACCATAAGCCAGCGCTTTTGAAAAGCGCTGCTAAAGGGTTTTCTTACAACACACTTTAGCCAGCGCTTTTGGAAAGCTCTGCTAAAGGCCTTTCGTTAACCCAACATTAGAAAGCGCTTTTACCTCAAAAGCGCTTCTAAAGACCTAACATAAGAAAGCACTTTCTAAAAGCGCTGCCTTAAGTCTTTTAAAATATTAAAATTAAAATAGATTCTGATATCCCTCTATCCCCCTAACAGTCTGATATCTCTCTCCTGATGCTCACTATTTTTGTTTCTTCTTCTACGCCCTCCGTCCTCCGTCCACCGTAGTTTCTTCTTCATCTTCGTTCCATTCGTGGCTTACTCACGGCCTCCGTCCTCCGTCGTCCTCCGCCGTCGTAACTTCGTTTGAGTTATGTTTCTCTTCCTTTTTTCTGGTTTTCTCTCCAATCATGGAAATGTGTAGCGTGCGATTTTTGTTGGTGACGCGACCACCTTATCTCCATGGGTTCTCCTCATCGCAATGGTAGGAGTGGGGTGCTACTTTCTGATTTCTTATTTATCCTATAAAGCTGCAAAGGAAAGGGAAGCTATCTAAAACTAACCTTGCACGCAAATGATTAACTGAATAAATGCTTTAAGAGATCGGGGAGTTCGGGGTCAGGTTATACAATGGGGAGTTGTCAATTACCCATCCTATCTGTGGTTATCCACAAATTGTTAGCAATTATCCTTACTGCTTTCTACTTACTGATGTTTGTCTGTTGTGGGTTGGGAAAGTTTCTCCTTTGGGAGTGTTTGAGATAGAGTTTTTGTTGATTTCGGTTTTTTCGATGTTTTTGATGAGTGAAGGTACTGGACCTAAGATTTTTTATTGGTGTGTGAAGGTACTGGACCTAAGGTTTTTGATTCGTGTGTGAAGGTACTGGACCTAAGTTTATTGATTGGTGTGCTCGCTAAGATTTCGTAATCTTATGCCTACATATTCCCGTTAAAGAAAACAGGCAAATCAGAGCAATCGTAGTTCCCTCCTATTCTATGGGAGGAAAGAGATGTTTTGGTGTCTTATTCAAAGCCCAAGATTGAAGCTAAAAGGTTAAATATTTGTGTCTTGTTTAAAGCCCAAGATTGAAGCTAAAAGGTTTAATTGAGAGGGAATTTGTCATCTTTAAAGAGAGACATCTCGTCTGTTTATCACAGATGTTGGTGACTAATTATAAAGGAGAATTACTTTAACTGGGATATGTGAATCCAACAATGCCATAATTTCCTTTATAGGGGATTTGTTCTGAAGGAGAAAACTTTAACTCAGTGTAGAGCAATGCCATTTTTCCTTAGGAATCTTTCATGCTAAGAGAGGGACAGTGGCGTGGATGTTTGTAATCCAGAGGCTTGCCACTTATCGCAATTAGATGAAAGAATAGGATTTTACCAGGATAAGAGATGGACAACAACTTGGATATTTGAATCAACAAGTGTGCCACTTATAGCAGTTATCTGGGATTAAGGTTTGTTTTGAATGTCTGTTTTGATGTTTGATATACAGAGAAATGTCTTTCTACAGTGAGGTTTTTGATTTCCTCTGAGTGGATGTTGGTTTTTGTGTGCCTTGATCAAAGCCCAGGGTTGAAGCTAAGAGATTGATTAACTCCACTGGGGAGTTTATTATCTGTCTTGTACAAGGCCCAAGATTGAGGCAAAAAATAGACTGACTCTTTTGGGGAGATCATTATACAAAGCCTAAGAGGAGGCTAAGAGTTTACTTTTCCGGGGAAATATTTTTTCTGTCTTGTACAAAGCCCAAGATTGAGGCTAAAAAGGGTTTTTGATTCCACTGGGGAGTATTTGTATGTGTCTTGTACAAAGCCCAAGGTTGTGGCTAAAAAGGGTTTAAATGACTCATCGGGAGAGTATGATTTGTCTTGTACAAAGTCCAAGATTGAGGCAAAAAAGAGACTTAACTCTGCTTAGGGAGATTTATATGTGTCTTGTACAAAGCCCAAGATTGAGGCTGGAGGATATTTGACTGACTCGACTAGAGAGTGTTTTTATGGTGTCGTGTACAAAGCCCAAGATTGAGAGATAAGTATTCCTTAACCTTCTACTCTAATTACTTTTTATGTTATGTACAAAATTGTGTCATCAAAATACATAGTTTTTTCATCATAAAAAAGGGGGAGATTGTTAGAACAAGGTTTGGTTCTGCAATAATACCTCTCAGTTTTGATGATAACAAACAAGTATGTTTGTATGAACAATTTTGGTATTCTAATGTTTGTTATTTTTGAGAATTTAACAAACAGGTTTTGCTTCTGATAAATAGCGTGGCTAAGTTATTATAAGAGAATTGTTTCGCTTCTACGCTACATATTATTCTGCTGAATGGTAGCATTTACTTCAGAAGACTCTGAAGTTGCATGACTCTGATATAATGTCTTAAGAAAAGAAGTTATGAAGATCTGAAGACAGAAGTTCTGATGGACAAGTCCAGATGCTGAAGACTTAAGAAAACAAGTTCTGAAGATCTGAAGACAGAAGCTCTGATGAACAAGTCCAGATGCTGAAGACTTATGATTGTGAAGACAACGGATTCTGAAGACCAAGTGCTGAAGACTCTGAAGATGTAGCTCTGCAGACTTTGAAGACTTGAAGCTCTTAAGACCCAAATTATGTTTTCCCTTCTTCTAACTCATGCTCTCAGAAGCCTCTGAAGCCTGAAAGTTGAGAAGCCTAAGCAACGTGGTACACAAGTACAACAGTACAAGGACATACTGCTCCACTCTGGATAGGACAGACACAAATGTACTATTTGTCCTCCACGATCCTTCAAGCCGCCATAATTCTGAAATATCAGAAATATCCTTCAACGGTCATATTATACATGGCTATATAAAGGCGTGAAGACTTCAAGAATGGTTACTGCAATTTTCACTGTTCATATACTGTATAGTTGATATCATTCTTAAGTCAATATTGTTTTGAAAATCTATTTTTTCATCTGCTTGTGTAGAAGCATCACTATTGTAAACAAATCTTTGTAACAACAAACAGTTGTTTGTGATCCCTAAAGGACCAGTTGGGTCAGAATTTTTAGGAAGACTAAGACAGTGTGTCTTAGTGTTGTTAGTCACTTGCAGTTGGCTTGTGCATTGTATTCCTTAAGGGACTGGGTATGTCAGAATTCTTAAGAAGTCTAGGACTAGTGTGTCTTAGAGGTTGTTAGTCACAAGCAGTTGGCTAGTGCGATTGTAATCAGTTTGGTTATAGTGGATTAAGTCCTCGCTTGAGAGAGGCAAAATCACCTTGGCGGGTGGACTAGACTAACTTGACGATTTCTCAAGTAAACTAGTATAAACATACTGTGTTCTTTCTTTTTAGTTTTTCTTACTTTATTATCAAGAAAAGAAGTCTGGTTGTAAAGGGGATTGTTTTCAAAAAATAGTTTTTATTTTAAAAACCCAATTCAACCTCCCCTTTCTTGTGTTTTTCACACCTTCAAATATTATACAAATAGACTTTGTAGAAAACATGATCAAATTGAGATTTTGATACTTTTCTGATATATAAAAACTCAATCTTCTCCTTCAATGAACAAATCAAGATGATATAAAAATTTAAGTGCTAAAGTTTTTCTTTAAACATGTTCACATATGAATGAAAATTAACAATTTTTTTGTTAAATATTACAGACACTTGAAAAATATAAAATTATTCATGAAGAAGGTGATTTTAAATTTGAAAATCATTTTATTCATAATGCACCAAATACCTATTGAAAATCAGAAACAATGGTTGAAAAATAATCATGAAATCATGCAATGATATGGAAATATTTCATGACCATTTGAGATGAAGAGGTATGGTACTAGTTCAATATTTTTCCAAAAAAATATAGATGAAAATAATTTGCTTTTCCATGACAATTGGTTGGCTATACCTCAATGTTAAAAAATGCAAATTTACACAGTGATAAGCCATTGCATCAAGATGACAATCCATTGCCATTCTTTAAAAATGGACTTTTTTTCGCAAGCAAAGATATATGACAATCGGCCGAACAAACTTCTTCTCAATTAGATCTTCTAACTATTTCTTCAGCTCACTCAATTCTAAAGCATACATCCTATAAGGAGTCATCGATACAAGACTTATACTAGGTACTAAGTCTATAACAAACTCCACCTCACGCTCCGACGACAAATCACTAATTTAATTTGGGAACACATCAAGAAACTCACACACAACAAGTAGATATGTAATCATTCTCTGACTTCTCCCTCTAAAGGTTGTGAATAGGTCCATGAACACTTAAGCAATCTCTCTCAAGGACATCCATACCTACCTTGCAGTCATGAAACTCGACTCCCTACTCTCCTTGGATTCAAGAAATTTCACTGATTTATCAAAGGCTTAATTATAGTTTTGGCCCCCCTATTTTCCTTAACTCATGAAATTGGTCCCTCTAGTTTAAATTTAAACAATTGTGGTCCCTCTATTTTAAATTTAAACAGTTTTGGTCCCTCTTTCATATTTTTAAACTTAAAATTAACGATGTTTTCATTTTTAAATGACAATTTACTTGTAAAACATAACAAATCATCGTATATATACTTATTATCGAACTTTGTAGATAAAAATATAAGTTAAAAAACAAAATTTTCATCGATTTTCTATGAAAAAAAATTTAGAGGGGGACTAAAACTGTTTGAATTTAAAATAGAGAGACCAAAATTAATTAAATTTTATATAGGGGGACTAATTTCGTGAATTAGACAAAATAGGAGGACCACAATTGTAATTTAGCCTTTATCAAAACATTTGTTAAGCACACGGTTGAATTCCAACCAGTTCATTTCTAGAATAACATCGAGTTGACTTACAAGAAAACATACTAAGTCAATCCCAAAATATCAACCATAAATTTTCAAAAGACAATTGACACACACCAATGAAGTAGTCACTGAACCATTAATTATGGTATCAGTGACCATGCTAACATTCATAGCAGACACTTTATCAATTATTACCAAAATTGATTTTTTATTAAAAATTATTTTCAATAATTTTATTTATAAGAAAAAGTTCACGTTTTAATATGTATTAAATATTAATGTATTTGAATTATATATAGATAGAAAAAGTAATTATTTAATATATGTAAAAATAATTTATTATAGTAAAATTCAGAAAATAAAAATTTATAAATAATAATTAGTTGAAAATTATAAATTTAAATGTGGTCTTGTGAAATAAAGTGTACAATTATTATATTTAATCATTTTCATAGATAGACTAAAATAATTTATTTATATATATATATATATATATATATATATATATATATATATATATATATATATATATATATATATATATATATATATATATATATATATATATATATATATATATATATATATTAGAAATAAAATAAAGTTAATAAAATATAATTATTACACTGAATATTATATAAAATAGGGAAAATTATTAAAGTACATATATTATAATAATATATACATATATATTAGAAATAAAATATGATATTTTTTTAATTTATTTCTTTTTTAAAGTGTAATAATAATATATATAGGGAAAATTTAAACTTTGGATTGATGCTTTATGTATGTACACATTATGCTGGATATACATTACTCTTTTATTTAATAAAAGTATGTGTAGGGTAAGAATAACATTAAAATAATAATAGCATGATCCTCGCGTTGGATATAATAGTAGTATTTAGTTTCTTCTGTTGTCGGTTCCTATTTCCTTTTTAATTTTACTGTGAAAACTTGAATTATTATGATTTGATCAGATTTTGTGGTTGTGGTGGGAGCTCATAGATTGACACATATACGAGCAAACTTTATTGCTTTGTCTACATTTCAACTACTACCAAAACTACAAACTAGAACCTTCTTATAAATTTATAATCCTTTAGACTTAAAAAAATAAAAGAAATAATAAACTATAAAAAAAAATTACAACCATCGTCTACTTGCCATTCTGACACCTATTCCCACACTTAATATTTTATTTGAATAATTAATTCTTATATTATTATTAATTTTAAAAAGTGACAAATTAAGATTTGTCAATTTTGTATTCTTTTAATATGTTATTATTTTTTAATAAAATTTGTCTACAAATAAATAAAAAATACAATTCATAAGTTTGATAAATTTTTTTTGTTATAATTAATAAATTAATTATTTTTTTGGTATATTTTATAGAAAAAAATAATAATCATAATGTATTCATAAAAAATTATTACAATTGAGTAATTATTGATGCGTAGTTGTTATAATAAAAAGAACACTTATTATAAATTAACTATAATAATTTTAAAATTGATTGTGTTTACATAATTATTTAAAAGATAATCACTGAAGAATGAATTTTTTTTCAATAAATTAATTTGGATTAAATAGAGTATTAATGGTACTTAAATTTAAATGCAAAAATTTAACATAAATTAAGATACATAAGAGGAGACATGCTCCAATCATACAAACTAGAACCGAAGGATTTAATAGAATTGAATAGATATAAATTATAGTAATTTGTTATATTAAAGAATAATCGACAATAATAAGAACGGTGTACCGTGTAAGATTTGAGAGACGGTTGTCGGAAGAGTACGAGAGAATTACTACCTTCATTGGCGTTTAAGATTTTCAGATTATGTTAATTGTCTAATGGGAAGACACTTAAATAACTAAACGGCTGCGGACAGAGACCTCTCATTGAACTTAACTGAATAGTTCAACACATCACGGTTCATTCAGGCACAAAACCCAATCAAACAATTCATCTATTTAGTTTTTAATAACAATAGACCATAATATAACTAATTAATAATTAATTAAGTCAATTCATATTTGATTAATTAAATAATTAATCTAACCATCTCTGACATGAATGACAATAATTAATTATTAAAAATATTGATTTTAATATTATAATATCAATAATGGTCAAAACACTAACCAATAAAAAAAAAGTAAATTTCAACACTGCAGAAATTGTATCTGATAGGGAAGACAAATCATACATGTTAAAACTCACAACTTTATATAAAAAATCATGACATTAGAGTAACATATTTAACTTCACAGTAATATGTTATAAAGAATGGCCCAAGCATATGAAAATGCTATTGATAAACTCCCACTAACCCAAAGTATCATAGGACTAACTCATTTGTATAAGTATATGGTTAGTGATTATACTAATGAGTTTTAATTTATAGGTCATAGAATATCCACATAGGTCTAAGAATAGTAATTACATATAGGGATACCCGATTACGAGAGTAATTACATTTAATCATAAGTACCTTCATAACACAATATCATACTCGATAGGAGTATTGAAATTTACTTTACTTTCATATTATGGCCTAACAAATGTGGACTATTAAAGATAGAATAACACAATATTATTGCATGCTAAAGAATTATTGTGTCTTTTCAATATCGATCTAAACATCTAATTATGATGTTTCCAGAGATTAAGAGAATAATATAAGTTCTGGAATGGGCCTAAGGCTGGCCCACCGTCGGGCACGACTCAACCCAACTCCTCGTCGACGAGGGCCTAATTGAGATCCAGCCCATCTACACGCCCGGGGAGCTCTCACCGGTCTCCCCCACGGACTCCACGTGCCCCCACGCGGGGACACGTCATCAGGTAACTACCCACTTCCAAAAGAGCTGGTCAGCCCACCTTCCGAAGATCACGGGGCAGTTGATCCATGGCGAATACCACGTGTTGGTCTTCCCTACGCCAAGTAAGCCCTGGAAATTACTCGTATTAGGCCTTGCGATCCAACCCAATGCAAAGTAATTGTTGGCCCTGCGCTGGAGGCACATTATAAATACTCTCTTTCACTAGAGGGTCATCGGAGTACCTCGCAGGTACACCCGTCCTCTTCACCACCACCGACAAATAAAGAAGCTCACGACGTGTTGCAGGCTGCTGATCCTTTTCTGATCTGGTAAGACCAGTGGCACCGTCTGTGGGAACCCTTTCTTCCTCGTTCTTTCTCCCGTAGAAACCCAAGAACCAAAGCAGTTTCCCAATCTCCGTTGATCATGGCCATCCCACGCACTGACGACAACGCTCCAGAAACCGCCTTCACCCCCGTTCACCAACGGTGACGGTCACGATCCTAACGTGGCCGTTCACGTTGAAGAGAGTGACCCCAGGGACGGGCACACTGCCTCTCCCTCCTCAGACGATGCAGCCTTCAGTACTGCCCGGCGCTTTGATAGCCCAGGTGTCTACCAGCCAATCCATGTGCCGCCCAACGCTGACCCGACCATGGTGGCTTTATTTGCGATGATCAATCAAACAAATCTGATGATTTTCCAACAGAATGAGAGGATAAGGATACTCGAGAAGTAGAGACAATCGCGCTCTTCCCCACGGAGACATCGTCGCCCTATTTCTCACAATCTTTCCCTTCCCCCGCGGAGGCCACGACACGATGACTCTCAGAGCCCTTCTCCACGACGGCGGGGGCGTCGCCCGCGTTAGGAAAGGCCTCAGCCCGTTGCCACCCAGAAGCGCGATTGATCCCCTCCCTGGAAGGAGCGATGCACCCCTGCTCATAAGAGGAATAAGGCTGACGGATACGTCGAGAAAGAAAAGAGCCAACCAAGGAGCCCTCCCCGCCGAGGCAGAACCCCTCGATGTGACCTATCCCCGTCACGATCACCTTTCAGGAGCGACGAGGACGAACATCACAGGCCGCTGTCGAGAGCCATCATGGGGACTCCGTCGGGATGGAAAAACCCCCGCCCTTGGCAGCCTATGATGGTATGACCAACCCTGACGACCACATTGAAAGCATCGATGCGATGCTCGACTACCGGAACATCTGGGGAGCCATCAAGTGCAGGATCTTCCTCACTACCCCGAGGAAGGGTGCTATGGCATGGTACAAGAGCCTCAAGCCTGAGTTTATCGCCTCCTGGAAGGAGCTAAAGAGGAAGTTCTCCAAGCACTTCACCACTTCCTGGCGCCACCCGAAGACGGAAGCATCCCTGGAAGCCATCATCCAGGGAAAAGATGAATCTCTCCAGAACTACATAGAGAGGTTCAACCGAGAAGCTGTCCACGTATCCACCTCGGACGACATGAAAAGATATTTGATTGAGTGAGGACTGCGACGTCGCACCGAGTTCGCCAAGGTAGTCGGCATTGAAAGGCCCAACACCTTAGATGCCCTCCTCCACAAGGGCCAGACATACATCCCGTATGAGGAGATAGAGGGCGCCCACTGTGCCTACGACTCGCGAAATTAAGAGGGTACCAAGAGCTCCGGGCACGA